>JAWWLZ010000002.1:4545565-4567770 GCA_035041345.1 Poliocrania exsul | reverse complement strand
TCTCCTCTCCTCTCCTCTCCTCTCCTCTCCTCTCCTCTCCTCCCTCTTTGCCTCCCTCTGCTCTCCTGCCTCCCTCTCTGCCTCCCTCTCCTCTCCTGCCTCCCTCTGCTCTCCTGCCTCCCTCTTTGCCTCCCTCTCCTCTCCTGCCTCCCTCTCCTCTCTGCCTCCCTCTCCTTCCACCGCCGCGGATGGAGCCGCGCTGAGCCCTCCAGCCCCCGGATCAGCACCATCCCATCCCTTCTCATTCCCAAACAGCCCGAGCGGGCTGGAAATCCGTGCGGAGAAGCGAAGCTTTCGTTTAAACAGCAAAGCGAGTGAGAGGGCGAAAAAAAAATCCTCTCTTTTCAGGAACCCACGTTAGATTGCGGAAAGGGAGAGATAATTAGGCACGGTAATCCGGCAGGGCATGGAAATGTGTACCAACACCCAGCTCCTGCAGCTGTTTTTATTGTCAGCCCTCTTCAAAATTTGCCCACAAACAAGTGCCTTTGCAAGACGGGAGTATTATTTCGGGCAAGAATAGGCTTTTTGTTCGGCACATAATTAGCTGATTTTTCTCCCGGAGAAAAACGCCGGCGATCTCTGGTTGTCGGAGGAGCAACCGGAGCGTGATTGTGCCTGGGAAGTGTAACAGGCGTGAGGGAGGCAAGGGCAAGGCAGGGCAAGGCAGGGCAGGCAGGGGAGCCCCACGGAGGGACCCCCACTGCCACCGGGACGCGCCGGGAGCCTTTCCCAGGGGGGGCGAAATGTAAATATAGCGCGGAAATCAACACTTTGGAGGGGGATGCTCGGCTGGGGAGGAGCCCCTTTTTCCCCATGGGCAGCCTGGCTGGTCTCAGCCTGAAATGTGGCACCAAAATGCTGCTCCGGGAGGCTCCCGAGTCACCTGAATTAGGGAATGCTGAAGAGCAGGTGGCTTCCAGCAGGTTTTGTCCCAAAAAAACATTCTTAGGTGAAGAGCAGCGGGTATGTGGAGGCATCTTTGAACTGGGCAGATTTTGGGGGGGTGTCTGTGACTCTGGTGGTCCCCTGGCTGGGGGGGAGAGACTGTGGGCTAAATAAACCCCCAGATCAGAGTGGGGAGAGGGGTTTTGGAGTGAAGAAGTGAAAGAAGGGAGCCATGAAGGAAGAGGAAAAGTGGGATGTGCTTGAGCCCTTCTAGCTGGGAATCCATCGGGTGGCAGAGCTCAGAGCATCCCTCCACCTGGGCCCAGGAGCTGCTCCCGGCTCTTGGGGCACCTCCAGGCTCTGTGGATTTCCATGGAGCACATGGAACGGTGTCCATCCTCCCACGGGGCACCGGAGTGGGGCTGTGCATTATTTGGAGGAGGGTCTGAGCTGCTGCTGGTCCCCGAGGGCAGTGAGGAGGGATGGGGGAGACAGCTCAGTAGTTTTCCTGCAGGTATTAATATCAGTGACTTTATCAAAAGCAAAACTCAGGCTTGCAAAGGCTCTGCCGAGCTAATTCTTGCATCCGCTGGGGAAATTTTAATTGCGTGGGAAATGTCACCTAAATCATCTCACCCCACTGAGCTTTTAAAGTCTTTTTTTTTTTTTCTAGGAAAGGCGAGTGAGCAAGAGGAGAGACCGTGAGCTACCCCCCAAAAATCAGTGTGTATTTACTGACGCAGGGATGAGGTGTGAGCACTGAGCGCCAAACCCGGGGATGCAGCCGGGGCTTTCCATCCTACACCTCGGCCATCCCTGCGGGGAAGGGGTTGGCGTTTTGCTGCGTGGCCGTGGGGTTATTTCAGCGTTTTGGGGCTGCGGGAGGTGGGAGGAAGAGGGCTGGGGACGCGGGAGGGCAGGATTTAGCCCCTGGCTGTGGGAATAGCGATGCATATGGAAGGGTGCCCGCCGCGGGATGCGCCCCCCGCCCCACGCGTGCCCGCGGGGAACCCCCTCCCACCTCCCACCTCCGCCTCCGCTTCCCAAGCAGGGATAGAAAAAGGCAAACCAAAACAGAAAACATTCCCCCAACCCCTCGGTCGTAGCTTAATCCCATTAACTCCTTGGCGTGCTCCCGTTTGCGCTCCCGGCAGCGCCCCCGGCCCGGACCTGCTCTCAAAGGCCCCATCGCGGGCTCAGTCGCGACTGCGAAGGGGAGACCCCTCGACCCCCTCGGGGGTCCCCGCAACTCCCACCCGTGCCCCGCGAATGTGCCGCCGCTTACTGGCAGTTTATTTTTTCTGTGTGGGTTTTTTCCCCTTTCCCCCCCCCCTTTATTCCCTTTTTCCTCTTTTTTTCCTCCTTCCCCACCCCCTTTTCCCCTTTCCCCTCTCATTTTTTTTTTGTTTTTGTAACAAACTCGAAGGCGGTCGGGATTTTCGGGTAAGAAAAAACGACGATAAAAGAGTAAAAATAACACCGGGCAGGTGAAAAAAAAAAAAAGGGAGACCAAAAAAAGGAAAAAAATTGTACTTCCATAATCCCGGTTCATGTCCCGAAATTCGTTCGGATAAGAGGAAATAGGCTATTTAAAAAATGATTTTTAATGGATACATATTTAGATAACCGGAGTCCAAATATTTTAAGAGTCTTAAAGGAGACCTTAATCAAATGCATCGCTACGGAGAGACTGGTGGTGGCAAACCCCACGCTCTCTCAGTCCCAGCTTTTCGTGGAATCCAGTTGAGAAATCCGCCAGTTTAAAAAAAAAAATCCCGAATAAAAGTCTAAAATATTCCCAGGTCAGAGGGGCACCGTCTCATTAAAACCAGCGCGGTCCTGAAACTGCACTGCAGACATTAAAGTGCAGTATTTTTCAATTAGAGCTGACGAATTCAATCAAAATTCCATAGATTAGGATGAAATGAGGCATGGGTCATTTACAGGGGAATTTAATTGCAGAGCCATTAGACAAATAGTATATTTGCCATTCTCACATTATCCATCATTTTAGACATCAATAGAAGGAACAGCATCTTTACTAATACAGCAGCACTTCCCAATCTCTGCCTGTAAACACTCCCTTTCCCCATAGCTCCTGATTATATCTGATTTCATTTAAAGCCATGGGGGATTATAAATGTTCCTGCAATCAGGTTCATTAGGACTTCAAAAATCTCATTTCTGATTTGTATTGCTTTGCGGATCACCCAGTGCAGACTGCTTAAAAAAAAAAAAATTGAAAATAAATAAATAATAAAATCAAACGCTGTTTCATTACCGGGGCCACTTCGAGGTTTGATTATCACCCTGAGGAGCCCCTTTTGAGCTTGCGGGAGGCAAGCCCGGCTTCCCGCTGGGATCCCGCCCCCCCCTCAGCCCGCAGCATCCCGGGGGGCTCCATCCTGCTCCAGAGGGTCCCGGGTGCGGGGAAAAACACCCGACGGGACGGCAAAGCCTTTCTTTGGGGGGGTGGGAGGGTGTGTTTCACCCCTTAATTCTCCGCAGCGCTTTGCAAACAAGAGGTGTGTGCATCAGGGCGGGGAATTCCTATTATTTGGGAATTATTTGGCAGCTGGACCATCGGTGGTTGATGCTGCAGGGTGGGAAAACGAGCAGGAGCAGCCCCACCGCACAAAAAAACCAAACCAAAACCACAAACAACCCTCGAGGAGAGAAGGTCTCTGACATTTTTTTTTCTTTAATAGCAGCTTAATATTAAACGTCTTTCATAAAACACACGCATCCAGACAGACTTAAAAAAAAATAAAGAAAAACCCCAGAAAAGCCTTCATTTCCCCCAAATGTATGGCGTGCACAGCGCTGTGTTAGCTGCCTCAGTAATTTAATTGGAATGAAACGTGAAAAATGTGTCATTTTTTGAAGAATTTATGCATCGCTTCCTGGAAATCTCATTGTCTTAACTAGCAGCCTACTGTGTTCTGTTTAGCAGCCATAATCGCATTTTTATGTGTCTCCGTATTAGAAGTTAATGTGACCTCCCGTCTTTAGCTGCTGGAAAATAATAATAATAATAAAGAAAAAAATAAAAATGATCCTTTCCCCATAACATCTGCATCAAAACAAGGCGCCGGCAGGAGGAAAAAATATATTAAAATATATATATATACATATTTGGTGTGTATGTATGTATTTAAATATATATAGCCAAACGCTTCTTCACCCGCCCGCCAAACTTATCAACACAAGCCCGGAGCATCATCCCACCCGGAGCATCATCATCATCATCATCATCATCATCCCGCCTGGAGCATCATCATCATCATCATCCCACCCGGAGCATCATCACCATCAGCACCACCCCGCCTGGAGCATCACCCGCGCCGCCGGCAGAACGGCTGAAACGGAGGGGAAAAAACCCCACAACCCGCTAAAAGTCGGTTTTTTAAGCTTTTTGCCGTTTTTGTGTCCGTTTCGCGGGGTGTTTGGGGGTCCCCCCGACGGCCGAGCCCAGCGCGCCCCCTGCGGGCCGCGGAGCGCCGCGCACCGCCCCACGCGTGTCCCGCACCCGCGGCCCCGCCGGCCCCCCGAGAGCCTCATCCCCCCTTGGATGTGCATTCCTACCCTCCCTCCCCGCCCCGGCTGTGCGGCGAGGCCGGGGATGTGGGATTTGGGATTTGGGATGCGGGCGCCTGGTGGGACCGTGTCTCCAATGCAAAGGCGCCCGATACGGATGTAAAACGGGGCATTCTTCCCGCGCCGGGGACCACACAAAAGATGAAAGAGGCCCCAAAGTTTAGATCGGGCTGGTTCAAACGCGTGAGGACTCGGCCAGGATGGGGTTCTTTACCTAAATCCCTTTCAATTCCCACCCCCTGCTCCGGCCACCAAAACAAACCGCAAAGTCAAACGGCCACTGAAGTCCCGAATCTGAAGGGGTCATGGAGATTTGCCGCGGGGCATTCCCATGACTGGGAAGGCTGGGAACACGGGGTGGGCTTGGCAATGCAGTTGCCCATCCAAATACAACTTAAAGGGCAAGGGACACTGTGGAAGCAGCAGGTGGAAGCTGGGAGAGGGAGGAATTTCTTTTTGCTCCCCATTTCCACGCACCAGCTGCACAACCCACGCCAGCACTGGCTGCTGGTGCACAGCCCAGCCAAACATGTAAAATGAGTTATTTATATATATTTTTTAAAACCCCCAAACCGAGTGTAATGAAGCAGTGGAAGGATTTGGTGAGTGCTGTGTGAGAGCTGCCTGCATGAGCACAGCTGTTCCTCCAAGGGAAACACATGTGCACATGCTTTGGTTCAACAGGAATTAATTTGGGGAGGTTGAAAGTCTGGGAAAAAGAAATCCTCACGCCTCCTGGTGCCTTTGGCTGAGTCACTGTGGGAAATTAAAGCTCAAACTCCTCCACTTTGGGTTGCCACTGGGTTTGCCAGCCCTTTCTGTGCCAGGCTGGGAACAGGGATAGGTGGGTATGGGAGGTGTTGGTGCATCCCCTGGTTTGTGGGAAGCCAGAAGACACAGGGAGCTGTGTCACCACCTCCCGTGTGGAATAACCAGCACTTTCTTGGTGCTTTCTACATAGAAAAATAGATTTTTTTTTCTATTTCAAGGTCTATAATAATGCCACTGATACTGCACCCTGCTAAGGGCTGCCACCTGCACCTCTGGTCCCGCTGCTGCTCGTGCCACTCGGAGGGGAAGTCTGCCCAAGGGGATCTGAGGCCCACGTGGGCTGCTTGGAGTGACCTGCTGTGTGTACCTGCCTTTGCACACCTGAGAGCCCCCGCTTGGCAGGGATCCTCTATAACGAGCATTATTCATATCTGCAGCCGGCTCTCAACAGCTACTAATCATTTTATTACTCTTTATAATCTATTTAAAGCACAATTAGAAAAAAATCGATACAAAGTCACAGCCGAAAGCACATTTTAGCTCCATTATAAATCCCTGGAAAACAGCCATCTATCACGGGGAGCGGCTCCTCGGCTCGGTGACAGCAATGGATGCTCCGGGCTCCGTGCAGGGAGGCAGCGCTGCCCTGGGACGTGGCTCTGCTCCTTCAGAGCACCTCCCCTTGGGGCTCCAGCAGCAGGTAGTCCCGCAGAGCCCTGGGCACGGGCAGCGAGGGGACGAGGCGGTGGCACCTGCTGCCCAGGCGGTGCCGGATGCTGGAGCGGCACAAGTGCTGCAGGCACCGCACGGCGCCCGCCAGCCCCAACAGCGACTCATAGAACGGCTGGTGCTGCTGCAAAGAGAGGGGCAACACGGGCAGCACCTGGGCTGGGGGTTCCTCCTGACTGCCAGACAAGCTGGAGATGTTCTAGGGTGAAGATCTAAGGGACAGCAGTAAGAAACACAAGTGTGGCTGTGGGTTAAGGGGCCCATGCACTGACACAGCTCTGCAAGAAAAGCCTGGGTGAGGAATTCCCCTGTGGGAGCACGTGGAGAAAGCTGCTCTCATGGCCATCACACCTGCAGAAAGATTTTGGAGAAGAGACCCCAGTTCTGAGACAGGGAAACGAAGTGGGATCAGGCTGTGTGGCCTCAGCCTTTCCTTAGAGAGGAGTAAACTCCTTTCTGCGCCTCTGGAGTGGCTGAAGGGCTGTGAGTGTGTCCCAGCAGCCACCCATCCCTTCACAGCCTCTGGGGCCAGCAGCCATCCCAGATGATGCCACAGCATGATGGCCATACCTGTTGCACATCTGGGAAGGAGCTTTTTCAGACCAAAATAAGCCTTGTGGGCTCCTGCTGGGCAGTGCTCTGGCTCCAGGGGCACTCCAGATGCTGGGAGTGGATTTTATTGCAGGCTGGGCAGGGATGTGGGGCTTGATGTCAGTGGAGCTAAAGGGATGCAAACCTTTAGGGATGAATCAGCTGTGTCGTGGTGCTCTGGGGACTATTCCAATTATTTTTTCTCCACTCAAGGGAAGTTTCGGTGGGGAAAAACCCCCTCTCTGTGGGTAAAAGCCCCTCCTTGGGACTCAGCCATCCCTGCCAAAGCCCAGCAGTGTCTCACCTGGAACACCTCCTCCGGCACGGCCTCGGCCCACTCCTGGGAGACGGGAATTTGCGAGTAGGAATTGAAGAGGACCTCGATGACCTCTGGCACAGCTGCACAGGACTTCAGCACCTACCCACGGGCACAGGGAGGGCTCAGACAGATGGGCAGGGCCCAGAGGGGGAGAACATCCACCTGCTACAGCTGAGCTTTGTCCCACCCCACCGTGGTCCAGGCTGGGATAGCCCCATGTCGGGCTGAGGCGTATGAAAGGTTTCTCCTGGCATGTTTTGGAGATCTTTCTCCATTTGTGAAGTGCTGAGGCACTTGTTCCTCTGGATCCAGCCTTCGCTTCTTATTTACACTTTTGGCTGGTGTGTGACAAGCCAGGATAATATTTTCTTTATTATTTGATGTAAAATCAATGAAATGCAGAGCCAGGAGGTGGCTGCACTGGGGCTGATGTACCAAGCCTGGCTCTGGTATTCCCTGGGCAGGAGAATGTCCTCCTGAGAGCCCTGCTGGCTTCATCCTGCCCCTTCCACCCGCTGCCACACCAAGCTGGGTTTGCATTTCCATCCTGCCCAGCAGCATCTCAGCCCCCATGCCATAGTCCCCTCTCCCTGCCTGGACTAGGAGACTCTCCCAGACCCTCCCATAGCCCCATCCTTTTATTTCCCAAAGCACCCCAACCCCGACTGCGAACCCCCATGACCCTGGGGACACGTGGGGGCCATTGCAGGGCCGGTACCTTGCGGAAAGCGCGGGGCCGTATCCTTTGGGCGCCGTGGTTGAGCAGCAGCTGCACGGTGAGGTGTGGGCACCGCTCCCAGTGCGATGCCGCGCTCTGCAGGGCCAGCCCCAGCGGGGTCACACCGTCATAGTCCATGGCATTGACGTCGGCCCCGCGGAGCAGCAGGAACCGCGCCAGGCTGGCGTGGGCTGTGCCACACGCCTTGTGCAGGGCGCTCCTCCGCGCCTCGTCCCGGGCGTCCACGTCGGCACCGTGTGCCACCAGCAGCCGGCACAGCTCCAGGGAGTCCTCGCCGGGAGCTGCAGTCCCACAGAGGACACCGAGGGCCGTCTCTCCCCGCGTGTCACGCGCGTCCACGCGGGCGCCGTGCCGCAGGTACAGCCGGGCGTGGGCGCCCAGGCCGTGCCGCGCTGCCACGTGCAGAGCCGTGTGCCCGCACGCCTCGCTTGGAGCGTCCACGGCGGCCCCGTGTCGCAGCAGCAGCCTGGCACACCTGCACAGAGTGGACCCGTGGGGTGAGGATGGAGGTCATGCCAGAGCTGCTCTCGAGCAGTTTGGAGGGAGCAGGGGAGGCTGGGGAGGGTGGCAGTGTGTCCTGGGGGGTTTGGGCAATGTGTCCCTCCTGCCCTTGAGCAGCATTGTTCATGAATGGTCATCCTTGACCACCTTGACTTTTCTTTGCCCATCTCAACCACTTTGACTGTCTTTGACAACCTTGACCATTTTTGACCACCTCGACCATTTTAGACAACCTTGACTATCCTTGACCCACCCCACTCCCACCTTCCCAGGCCAACTTGCTTGGACATAAAAATGGATTCTCCTTCTTCCTTTAAGGGACCCAAACACCTGAGCTGGGCTCCTGCCTTGGAGGGGCCTAGAGTGTTGTGTTTCATGGAATCACAGAATATCCTGAGTTGGAAGGCACCCAGAAAGGATGATGGAGTCTAAGTCCTGGTCCTGGTTTTCTGCCTACCCTCAACAGCGTCACCTTTGCAGGTGGTTTAAATCTGCATAAATTAGTTTTGCTGGCGTGTTTGGCACCCATGATGATGGAACAGCAGCACCTGCAGTTCCCAGGAGGACTAATAAAGGCAATGTCCCCTCTCCTCCCCCTGCCATCACTGTGCCTGGGTGCAAGGAGGGGTCGTGGCTGCTGCACAGTGGGGACACCAGTTCTTATCAGAGCCTTCTGCCAATGGATGGGGGTTGCAGACGCCTGGTATGCCCTGGTGGGGGGGTTATTTTTTTTTTCTGGTGTGTGTGTGTGAGTAAACGGATGTGATGAGCCAGTCTGAATGATTCAGAGTGACTGCTCCCTCTCCCGCCGGGACCGCCGCCGCTCGGTGTCCCCGCCCGGCAGCCGCGTCACCCGTGGGGCTCAGCTCCCTGCTGGGGCACAGAGGGGCCGATTTTCGGACGGGGGCAGATCCACGGGCCAGCTAAGCTGAACCTTGAATAAGTGGCGAGCTCGTGTTTCCCAAGAGATGCCGCCAGAGAGGTGGGGAGAGCCATCCCTTGGGAAGCCTCAGCAGTGGCTGCCTGGAGGCCAGGGAGTAGCAGAAACATTAAAACCCTCCTTGTCTCTTTAATTTTCCTCTAATAAGCTTTTCTTTTAGCTCAGGTGTCACCAGAGCCCTGAGTGAAGCTCTGGGCTGATGCAGAAGCAAAATGAGGGTGAGCTGAGGGGGAGTGAAGTCCCAGCCTGATCCTCCTGCAGCAGGGATAGGGAGGAAGAGGAGTCCCAGGGAGGAAGGACAGTGCCAGGACATTGCTTGTTTTTCCTGGTGCAGATGAATGCTACCATATATATATGGGGGCAATGACAATAATAAAATAATTACATAATAATATGCTTGACTCTTTCTGGACCTGCAGTGTCACCTCCCCCAGGATTTGACAGGAGCTGGTGAGACATCCACTGTCCTTGGCAGTGCAGGCTCTACAAACACCTCCTTAGGCTGCTTTTCTTGTGCTCATCAAGCCTGAGTTTGCCAAGAAAAAGCTGCTGCAGGGTTTGTGTGTGCAGGTGTAACACTCCCAGATGTGCCAGCCCTCACCAGAGGCATCTGCTGGGGCTGTGGTTGTGGCTGAGCTGATCAAGGTGAGGTTGTGCCAGCCCCCAGATCCCCAGATCTTTATTTTACAATTCCCTTTTTACTCCAAAAGAGGCTGCATCCCTTTCCAAGCAATGGCTTGTCTCCCTGAGGTTTTTTGGAGGTCTGCTGGCTGCTCCTGGGAGGTACAACTTTGTCAGAGGGGATCTGTTATTGGAGCAATCACTCAGTCACTCCACCACATTGCCTGGTCTTGTCCATCCTTGTCAGCAGGGGATTTGTAGCCCTAATTATAATGACTCGGGACCTCTCTAGATTAGCTTAATCCTATTGGCACAGGTAGCTCTGGCACCCTAATAATGGCACCTAATGAAAATAATGGATTCAGGGAAAACCAAGGGATGGTTCTGCAGGGAAAAATGGAAAAAAAACCCCAAAAAACATTTCTCACCTCACTGCAAAAATGCAGCAGCCTGGTCCATGAGAAAAATCCCCTTTTGTTCTATTTTTTTTTTTAATAGGTGACACTTAAAGCACCCCTGTTCCTTCCCAGGCAAGGAGGGGGCTGTGCTGAGACACCTTGGGCGGAAACACCACCCTGGGTTTGGACAGTGCCCAGGCTGAAATTTCCACCTGCTCAGGTAAGACAGAGGGAATGAACATTCCTCTGCCCTCCCTTTCCAGGTGAAGGGGGGTACAATGTGGATTGCCCAGCAGAGCCAGGAGATGCATCCAGTCAGTCCCTCCAGCCCAGCACCCTCCCTGTGCCACGGGGTTTTCCCTTACAGAGAATTCAATACAGGACCTCCTGCCAGACATCCCAAATAGCCTTCTGTGGAAATGCCATCCTTTCCAGGTGCTGTTTAACTGAAGGGTTATTCTTTTTGGTTATCAAGTTCAAAGTTCAGCTTGTTGGAAGAAACCCAAGTCAGCTGATATTGAATTTTCCCCCTGGGTGCTCCTCCCTCAGCAAAGAGGGAATGTTAATGAGGAACTATAAATGAGGGGATCTCTTCTGGTGCATGGAAAGGGTGGGGCCCTGTGAGCAGCACTTGCCTCCTGTTTGGATGTCTGGGCATCACCAGGGGCTGGGGAGATGCTCTAATTAACCTTTAAAGTCTCTCATATGGTCTAACACTTCACCAGCATTTCTGGCTTCTTGTGCTTTTTTTTTTTTTTTATTTTTTATTGCCACCCTGTTGTTTGCCATCAGATTAGAATAAAACCCCCTTAAACAAAGCCCAGTGATTGTTCAGTGATCTTTTGAGGGTGTGATAGTTTTGATCCAGGCTAAGACTACCACAGAGGACTTCCCTCCAATTTTCTGGGAATATTGAAAGAATATACTTAGTTTAGTTTTAGGTTTAGCTCAGCAGGAATTCAGAGGCACAGTGGCAATGCAAATAAATCTGTTTTCCATCCAGCCTACTTTTCACTAACTTCAACTCCCTCCCCAGCCCTTCCCAGCTCATTTGCAGGTGATGGGTAACACATCTCAATCTCTGCTTCCTTGGGCAAGTCACTTGGTAGGTTAAAGTGAGTTTGTGGTGACGGGTGTTGGTGCTGCAGGTTTGCCTTGTGATGGGCTCCTGGCTCAAAGACACGGGAGAAAACCATCTGGATTTGCTTTCCCTGCGTCCCCCATCCACAGAGCCAGGGCAGGATGTGCCCAGTGCCATCCCACTGCCAGGATGGCTCCTGGCTCTCGCTCAGGATTGAAAATGCCCAGGCTGGGGAAGTGGGATTAACTTGAAGTGGGATGTGATGAGTAACCAGCAGGAGGAGCAGGAGGTTGGGGCAGCGGAGGCGGCAGTGACACTCCTGGCCCAAACCCCCACTCAGAGCCCCAGTTTTGTCAAGGAAAAAGCCTCCTGTTTGTGTTCCCCCTCCCTGGGGTCACAGCAAGGCTCACCTGGAGGAGCCCCCGTGTTGTCACATCTCCAGGGACAGGGTCGGGCCTTGGGCTGTTCCCTCCCACTGCTCTGGGCTCCTTAGGAGCTGGTTTGCCCGGGTGAGAGGATGCCTTCCCAAAAGAATGGCTCCAAATGCTCCAAGTTGTGTATTTAGCATGGCTGACCAGAGCAGAAGATGAGGTTTAGCACTAGATGATGCTAAATGCTGGTTTTTCAAATCTCCAGGTTGTTTTGGTTTTTGTTGTTTTTTTCTTTTATTTATTTGTAGTAATGCTTATTTCCTGCAGCCAAAAGGGCCAGTGGGTCCAGGACGATGCTGGAGGGTGCCATGGGGCTGGGCCCATCATGTCTGTGCCCACCTCCCTGGCATTTGGGAGCCTCACCTTGACCACATTCCCTTTTTAGGTACCCGCCTTCCTGCTTGGCTCCTGTTTCCTGCTAATTCCTCCCAGGATGAGCTCTCCTCATCCAACACTCCCAAAACAAACCCCATCCTGTCTCTGGCAGCTCTTGTGCTCGCTCCCTACCCCCTCAATCCTTGCATGAAGCCCCCTGGACACGGACTGGCCCCTGTATTGACTCATCCCACCATTATCCCCCCTCTCTCAGCACTGCAGGCTCGGAGCAGGAAGAGAACTCTGTTTTCAGCTCCCAGGGTGGAGTGAAGGCTCAGCCATAAGCCTGAGTTGCCTGGAGGTCAGGGTGGCATCTTTTCCTATCCCTTGGCTTGACGTGGCCCTCATCCGTCTATGGAAGGCTGGAGAGGGGGAATTCTCTCCAGGTGGGCTCTCCCTGGTCACATGGCAAACCTGGGATGTTCAGAGAGACTCACAGGTCTGAAGGAGGACTCTACAGATGTGCTTGGCATCCCTTCCTCAGTGGGTACCGTGCTGGCAGGAGGCAGCCACGTCCTGCATCCCTGCCATGTGCCTTCCCCCACCCCACGCCTGCTCTTCCCTCCCTGGCACCGCCGACACTCTTCCTCTCCCCCTCAATTATTTTTATTTTATTTTTTTTCGGGGTGCCAATAAAGGCAGACTCCTTTAATCATCCCAGCTTTAAGAGGGAAAAGGGAGAGCGCCAGGGAGAGAGTGCAGTGAATTTAGAGACTCATCTTACCCCACCATGTTAATTATCTCGGCTGTAAAAAAGAGGTCAAGGAGAGGAACTCTACTAAATAGGCCGACGTTGGCATGAACAGCTCCTAAAGTGAAGAAGGTAAGACTGAACTTTACTGGAACTTTTTTTTTTCCATCTCTTCAAAAAGCTCCTAGATTAAAGCTCTGATATCCTTTTTGTTGAAATCTCATGGATTCTGAAGCTCAAATGGCTGGAAGGAAGCCCAGATAATTTTTTTTTATCCCAGTCACTGAGAGGCTCAAAGGTTTTAAGTCCTGCCCCCATGGTGAATTGCCGAGTATATGGGAATAGAGAGGAACCTGGCACATAGGTGTTCTGGCCATTGTTATCGAGAGGGAGAAAAATAAAATAGCTCTCTATGTAGGTCAATGACCTGCTCTTTATTGTCAGTAAAAAATTAAGGATGACCTAAAATCTACTACTCAACGGAAAAAATAATAAAATAAAAAAAAGGAGGCGAGGTAAAGTAGTCTCCCCCTAATCAAAGAGGAAATGTTTGTGTTACCCAAAGCTTGACCTCCTCAGTCTCTAACTTTAGCAAAGTCTTTGCGATTGAAAAGCAGTGGTCGAAACCTCAAACCCTGTCTGAAATGTCTATTAATTTTTGATCTTCCAAGGGAGTTGGCTGAGTTATTGCAGAAGCCCCCGGAGTGCCGGGTGTAGTTAAGGGGCTCTCAGCATTTCCATCAGAAAGCCCCAACATTCAAGGGCTCTGTCACTCAGCTGTTCCCACGGTGGCTCTGTCTGATCCCCGTGTGCTGCCTCACCTGCCATCCCCCTCCAGCTTCCAGGGGAATGCAAATCAGTGACAAGGACTTGTCTTTTATGGAGATACAGGGGTTTTTTTTTCCCCAAGCTTGGGATCAGCTGGGGAGAACCAGCACAGCTGGACCTCTGTGGGCCACGGGGTCCTCTCCACACATCAGGTCGGTGTGGTTGCCCCATCTCTTTGGGGGAGAGCAGGCTGGTGAAGCCTAAAATCATGGAATCACAGGGAATTTATGATGGATTGGGGTCTGGAGACTGAAGCTTTACGGTCTAAAGGGAGCTCAGGTGAGGAATTAAAGCCAGCTCCTTATTAACAGTGAGGGCTGCTCACCCATCCTGCCTTACCCATCCTGCTCCTTCCAACCCCCATCACACCAAGGATGTGTTTGATTCATACCTACATTTTTGGCTGAACCAAATTTGATTAATACTCGATTTTTGGCTGTCTTGCAGAGACTCGTTTATAAACTGGGATCAAGATATTTACATCTGCAAATCTTTTTCTCTCTGGCTGCTTTCCTTCTTCAGAGCACTTTCCCTGTGACCTGGTCCATGATATGTTGGATCTGCAGTGGGAACTTTGCTTTCACCACCTGCTGGGAGAGGACTGAACTCAGGGTGGCTTTTCATGGAAACTGGCAGGTATGGAATTCACTATGGCCCTAAGCAGTTTCATCAGGATATCAAGTGGCTGAGCTCTTTATTATATCTAAAAGAAAAAAAAGGAAAATATCCCAATTCTGTGTGTCTAATGATCCAAGCACTTAAAGTCCTACAGAGGAATACATGTATGTGTGTGAAATCCTGATTTTTTCACATAATTTTTATGTTCGCCTGCATGATCCAGGGTGATGTGGATAAACATGGATAAGCCTTAATCCTGACTATAAACCAAGGTGGATCCCTATGCAGTTTATCTGGAGAGATGAGAGGACTGTTCCACAGACCCTGTTCCTTCATTCTTGGAGCTGGGATTTTAGGAGAAGCAACTGCCCTGGTCAGCACTGACATCCCTTTGCAGGTAGGATTGGCACGGACTGGGGAGCATCTCCTGGGAAAAGTGTGCTGTTCCTGGGGTGTGGAACATCCTGATTCTAGGAGAAATAGTCAGGAAAGAGGAGGAGGGAAAAGTACGTGGGACTGGGTTGCTCCTGTCTCTGGGCAGGATACTTGGGCTGTGCAACAAGCCTGGCACCAAAATGTCCCTTTTTTGCCTCTGCTGATGCAGTCGTGAGATGTGGGAGCATGTGGGAAGCCTGGCCATGGATCATGGCATATTTTTTTGCACCCCACTGGGGTCTGGGAATGGGATCCCAAAATGGTTTTGGGTTGGAAGGGATTTCCCAAGATCATCTGGTTCCCACCCCCTGCCAATGCAGGGACACTTTCCCCCATCCCAGGTTGCTCCAAGCCCCATCCCACCCAGCCTTGGGTATTTCCAGGGATGGCACGAGGAGCAGGGGATGCCGAGGGGCCCGTCCTTACCCCAGGGAGTGGCGGGTGGTGCAGAGGTGCAGCGGGGCCAGCCCCTGCTCGCTGCGCAGGTTGGGGTCCGCCCCGTGCTCCAGCAGCAGCTCCGCGCAGTCCGTGTGCCCGGCCCGGCACGCCTCGTGCAGGGGTCCCTGTGCCCCTGGGGACAGGTCCGGGTGGGCACCGCAGCGGAGCAGGTGGCGCAGGACAGCGGTGTGGCCGTGCTGGGCAGCCAGGCACAGCGGGGAGCTGCGGTGCCAGCGCCGCTCCAGCGCCCACAGCCCTGCGGGGACACGGCGTGGGGTCACCTGCGGGCTGCCAGCCCTGCCACCCGCCCTGCAGGGACATTGAACAGTGTCACCTGCGGGCTGCCAGCCCTGCCACCAGCCCTGTGGGGACACGGAGTGGTGTCACCTGTGGGCTGCCAGCCCTGCTGCTATCCCTGCCACCGGCCATGCCACCAGCCCTGTGGGACACGGAACAGTGTCACCTGTGGGCTGCCCACCCTACTGCCAGCCCTGCCACCATCCCTGCCACCCCCCCTGCGGGGCACAGAAAAGTGTCACCCGTGGGCTGCCAGCCCTGCCACGGGCCCTGTGGGGACATGGAATGGCAGCACCCATGGGTCACCAGCCCTGGGGGGACATGGAATGATGTCACCCGCAGGCTTCCAGCCCTGCCACCAGCCCTGCAGGGACACAGAATGGCGTCACCTGCAGGCTGCCAGCCCCGCCACCCGCCCTGTGCCACGCACCGCTGTGCCCACTCCTCTCCCTGCTCCCTGGCAGCTTCCAAAAGGCCTTGTTACACGCGGTGGCTGCTCCCACCATGGTTGGGAAGCAAAATTCCCTCGGTGTGTGTGCGTGGCCAGGAGCAGGATTTCATGTGGCAGGAGCTGGGTAAGCCAATGCCCTGCCTGCAGCCAGCTGCCTGGGGCATCCTGGGTGGTACAAGGCAGCTCACCGATTCCCCAGGGAGGGAAAAGCTGTCTTTGCTGGGAATTAAGGCACTCAAGGTGGGTGGGAGCATGTTGGGAAGGTGATGCAGGGCTGGGCATGGGATGTGTTGAGTTTGGGCACAGCCTTGCATTTCCCAGCAGCTCCAGGACCGCTGGCAGCATCAGTAATCTACTGAGTGTGGGGCTCTGGGAATATCTGGGATGTTGAGCAGCATCCTGGGGGGAAGGCATCAGGGACCACTATCCTGGGAACATCTTACTCCTCCCAGGAAGGACCAGGCTGCTCTTCCTGAGCCCCTGCATGAGGAATTTGGGCTGTGAGCCCTCTTGCAAGCATTGCCAAGCTACAGAGTGTCTAATTCCAACATGAAAAAAATCATGTGGATGCACAGATTTTACACTTCCCTGCCCCTCTGGTGGGTTAGTATGTGCAGAAGAGAAGGAAATATTAAAAGTGATGAATATTTATGGTTATAACTGTGGGCACAGCCAGCTAACCAGAAAACAGACACCTCAGGAACATTTAAGGCACTTAAATGCACTGTACCTCTTCTATTTAGGGTTAGTAAACACCCATTTTTAAGTTTTTCTGGCCTGGGTTTTAAAGAAAAAGTACCTGAGAGTCCATACAATGCTTGGCTTTTCACCTGCCACTCCAGCTCGTTTTCAGTGATCTCAAAAACCAGGTTGACATCTTGATGGTATTGGTCAGTGAGGACCTCGAGGCTCCTCAGGTCTCCTGTGACCAGGGCTGTGTAGTACCTGGTGACAGGAGCTCGAGCTGTCAAAGGCTGCTCTGAGTCCAGCTGGGAGGAGATTTGCAGCTTTGCCAGGGCAGGTCCTGCTGCCTCGCCCATGCTGGTGCTTCCCAAGTGTGGAGGTCGTGGCTGGGAGCACAGACAGGCTCATGGAGTTCATTGTTTCCATCCTCCCGGGCTCATGGTCTAATTATAATCCAGTTAAGGCTGTGTTGTGTGGCATTTATAACTCCAGAGGGGTGGGATGGTGATGGGCGTGGGGTACAACGAGGGGCAGACGGTCCCCAGGCCCCCCTGCAGCAGCACCTCTTGCATTAAATCCCTGGGTTATTTGCAGGCAGCAGGAAAACAGTGCTTAGGGAAGGAAAGAAATACAGAAACTGAGTCCTCTGCTGTCTGCCTATCCCCATGTATAACCTTATGAGCTCTGGGAAGTAATTTTTTTTCTCTGTCTAACACTATTTTTTTTTTTTTATTTAAAGTGCTCATATACTTTTCCAGTATTGTGGTTGCTACGTGGAAAAATCTGGGCAACGTGTTAGTGGCTCAGCCTGGAATTCCATGCAGGGATGCAAAGACCAGTAAGGTACAAATCCTCCTGGGGCTTTGGCAGGGGAAGCTGCTCTCCCAGACAGTGCCTTGTATAGGAGAGGGAAAGCACCCAGACTCTCCTGCCATTTGATGCCAGCAGAGCATTCCCGGCTCCTGCTGCCCTGTGGTTTGTGGCTCCTTCCCTCAAGGTCACGGGAGAAATCCATGATGGGGACAAGAATAGAGCTTGGCATCTCGTGACTTGGAGGCTCTGGGTGACACATCCTCCCCTTCCCAGCCCTCCCATCCACCTCTCTGGGGAGTAAACCTGATCAAAGCAGATCTTGGGAAGATATTAAACCAGAGGTGGAGGGACTGCTGGAATGCTGTGTGGTTCCCTCTATGTGGAGCCAGCCTGAGGCTGCAAGAAGCGTTTGGGACCTTGCTGGTGATCCCAGGCATCTCTGTGCCAACCCTGAGCCAAAACAGCCCTGCTGCCAGAGCCACCCGAGGTTTCTGTCTGGGTTTCCTTAGCATGGCTGTGGTGACATCCATCTCCATCCCCAGAGACTGTGGGAAGGACATGGAGCCACAAACCCCCTCAAGTGTGTCCATCCAGGACGGGGCTGTGCTGAGCCAGGGGGGCTGACTTGGGGTCCTTGGTGACGGCCCCCCTGCCTTGAGGTCCCTCGTCACAGGAAGCAGCATTGGGAACTAGTTTGGGGTCAGCATAGGTGGTCTGCCCTATTGTTTCCTCTCCTCCCCTTATCTCAAGGCTGGCATTCCCACCTGGCTGTCCACAACTGCTCCATTGGTTTGTAGCCTCCAAACTCCCTAATTTTTCTCTCTGCTTTTACCACTTGTTGCTGTTCTGCTACATCCAGCCTTTCCGTGCCCATTCCCCCTTCTGGTATTAACTGAACCACCTCCTCAAATCATTGCTCTGGTATGAAAAACATCCTCTGGGCTGTTTTATCCCCTGGGGTCCTTAAGTTGGTGTGGGAGGTTTGGAGACCCAGGGAGCAGCACAGACAGGGGTTGTTCTCCTCAGGAACTTGTCCTGGGTTGTGTTTCCACAGCCCTGCCTTGCTTTCCCTCTCCTCTCATTAGCAACCCTGTGATATTGTCATGATGGCATGGAGGAATCTTGTCTTCATGTGTCCCTGCTCATGCCGCAGGGATCACCTTGCCCTGGCAGGGATCACCTCCCTGGCTTTATTTAGCAGAAAGCCCAGACCTTCTCGATCAGACCTGGGCTAGTTTTGCCAAGGAAGTGTGTATGTGTGTGTCTGGCATTAAAATGCCATTGAGAGCGTGTTGAAATGCCCTGTGACCCTTCTCACCAACCTTTTAATCAGCATCTATTTGCATATTATCACTCATGGCTTGGGTCAGGGTAACGACAGGATTAACAGTGTTGCTGAGGGAGGGCATTAAAAATAGCCTGGGCCAGCAAGAGTAGAGAGAAGTCCCCTTGGAGCTGAGTGGCACATAAACCCCCCTGAGTGTGAGCCCCTGCCAGCCCAGCCAAGAGCTGTTACCACTGAGGAGTGGAGAGTGATGTCAGGATGGAGTGATATTGTTGTGGATTAAGGGGAATGTGGCTGCACAGGCAGCTGTGATTTACTGCAGAGAGGAGGTGGCAGCCAGGACACCTGTGGGGCATCCTGGGGCTGGCCAGGAGCTGGGGGAGAAGGTCCCTGCTGGGGTTTAGAAGAAAAATGGGGAGGGGGGGTTCAACAGCTTGTAAAGTGCCTTTAGGCAGTGATTTTGGGTGGTGGAGGAAGGCTGGAAGCCCTCAAGCCTTTCCCCTGCCACTGCTGTGCTGCCCAGCTTTGGGCACATCACCTGTGATCACACCATCCCTGAGGGTCCCAGGATGTTAAATGTTTAATATTTAAACATTTCCCTGCAACAAACTGAGCCTGGGATCACCGTGACGTGTCCTTCCTTCAGCAGGGATGTTCCTGCACAGCCCAGAGCCCCAAACATGGGTGAGGATGAGCACTTTGGTAGCGGTGGCCTCGCCCTCATTAATCTCTAATGCGGGGGGAACATCTTAACCTTCTCCCTGCACCCGACTGTTTGCAGAGCACACCTCATTTAACAAAACATTAAGCATTTTCCTTCCTCAGATCAAGTGTCTCTATTAATAATGACTTAAATTGCCTGCACTGGCTTCACTTCACAAGCAAAACTCATTCCTGGCACATGCAAGAGCACGACACACAGCAGCAGAACAGCTTCACCAGGAGCTTGTGCCCCAGGCTCACCTGCCACTGAACTTACTCCTCACTCTGGGGAGCTCCCAGAGAGAGTGCCCAGGCAGGGTGGCAATGCCACCACCCCACAAGATGAACCATCACTGCCCAGCCTACCTTGGAGGGGCGTGAGGGTGGCTCTCCTGGGTGCTGCTCGCTCATCCCCCCTGGATCACGATCCCTGGCGGGGTGTGAGGTTCAGTTTCCCTCCCTGAGCCAGGTGCCACTTTGCAAACACACAACCTGCCCCTGCCACATCCCCACGTTTATATTTCCAGCTCCATGTGACAGCACTGCCCAGTTATGTGGCTGGGTCAGGCCCTGGGCTGAAGGACTGCCAGGACACACGTCCCTGTGCCCAGGGAGGGGGAGTCATGCTTTGCACCCCCCAAAAATACTCCTGCTGATACAACTGCAGGAGCAGAGAATGGCTGGGCTGCTGCTGCTCAGCTCTTCCTTAAAAACTGCTGCCCAGTGAAATATAAACTTGTCCCGAGGCTCCATTGATTTTTGTCCGGTTTTATTGGAAATTAGATAATATTTAAACATTTCCCTTTAACAGCTCTATATAATATGAAAAGGTTCTGTGCTACACTGGTTTACAGTGGCCCTCCTTTGTCAGATATAAACAATCCAATAAAAAAAACCCCAAACTCTTTCCAGTTCTCATAACCATGCACAGTTTTCATCCTCCCCCTCCTTTTCCCATCAATTACAGGAATAAAACCCCCCAGCTCTCAGCCTAACTAAAAATAAAAGGCTTCCCTTCTCCCCACCTCCCTGCTGAAGAGCTGCAGCTGTGTCAATTATCCCCTGGGAATTCAGTCCTGGGGCACATCCTCTTTTAAAAGCAAAGGGGAGCCCTCCCAATTATTTAACCCCTGAGTTATGTGCTCATGGAATGTCACTTGGTGTGCCAGCCTGGAAAACCAGCTCGGACTGACTGACTGTCACGTGTCTCCCCTACATTACTAGACCAGGTGATGGTATTTGCTGGTTCCCAGCTCAAAGCCAGGAGACAGGGTTACTTTTAGCAATCACCCTCGAGGGGACTGTTTTGGGAGCTGGCAAAGTGTGAGTTGTGGGGTTTGTTTTCCCTTTACCCTCAGAGATTAGAGCCCCTTTGGCACAGGAACGTGTGGGGCTGGAAAAGGCTCCGGGTGAGCGGCACGAGTGGGTGCAGGCATGGAGTTTCACAGAATCCTGGAATGGTTTGGGTTGGAAGTCCATCCAGTCCCACTGCCTGCCATGAGCAGGGACACCTTCCACCAGCCCAGGTTGCTCCAAGCCCCATCCAACCTGGCCCTGAACATTTGCAGGGATGGGGCAGCCACAGCTGCTCTGGGCACCCTGTGCCAGGGCCTGCCCACCCCAAAAACTGTGACCAGGACCAAGCAGGTGTTTTTGTTGGTGAACTGAGGCAGGGGAGGCTCAGCATTATGCACAGCTTTGCTCTCTGTTTAGCCAGCGCTGCATTAATGCTCTCCCACAGCTGCTGGTGCAGGGGGGCTCAAGGGAGTGACCCCCACCCTTGCCAGGTGTCCTGTGGGCAGTGGGTCTCCCCATGGCATCCCATGGGGGTCTGTGGTGCTGGGGAGGAGAAGAGAGTGTGACTGCAGAGGAGGAACATGGAGGAGGAAGGTGGAAGGGATTACAGGCTCCTTGAAGGGTTCATAATGCAGAATTCCCTTCTGGGAGTGAGACACTGAGGGTGTGATGTGCCACGTGTCACCACCACCAACCCTCTCAGGCTGCCCACCTGGAAAGGGTCTTATAAATGACTGTAGGGTGAGGAGACAGCACTGGGCACCTCAGGACTCAGCCCCCAGTCCTTTTGCCCACATTCTTTGAAAGTGACACAGTTCACCCCATTCCCAAGCTGGAATTCCACAAGAGCAGCACTGTCATGGCTATGGGAAGTAGAAGCAGAGGAGCTGGATGGCACCATGAGCTTTAACAAGCCCTGCACTTGTTTCCACGCCATCCTGTCCTGTTTTGCTCCTGAGCATAATTACTTTTTGACACTTGAAAGTGTAAGGTAGCAGTGGAAGTTATTTATGGATGGAAGGATGTGTTTCCCAAGCACACCCTAACTAGAAAGTTATGGAGATAATTACTCGCCCTCTGGGACACAGGAGAACAAACTCAACTATCCCTTGTTACCCATATCCATTTCTGGGGGGTTGATTTATTCCTCAACAGTGGACACATCTGAACTTTGCGTGTCAGTGTTAATTAGTGGGGCTCATCACAACTCTGACCTCTCCTCGTGCAGCTGCACTTCAGGACGGAGCCACCTGGTTTGCTTGCTCAGCTCTGCCCCCGTTCCTGCCCCCTCTTCCCATCACGTGTGGGGTACGGGCTGGGAACCGCCTCGGAAATTACAGGCTGGGACGAGGCAGCCGGTTCTGCAGCACCTGGGCCATCCATCACCCCCTGGGCTGTCAGCATGTCACCCTGCCCTTGGTGAGCTGAGCCCCTCACTGAGTGTGGGGGGTCATTCTGGCAGTCAGAGAGGGGGGCCTGGACTTGGGGATGTCCCTGTTAGCCGGTGGAGTGGGATGTGTCACCAGCAGGTCATGGACATCCCAGAATCAGGAGCTTTGTGGTGGTGATGGAGCAGGAATGGCTTTGTAAGCCTAAAATTAAATGGGAGCTGGGGTTTATCCACCTGGAGAAGAGGAGGCTCAGAGGTGACCTCAGCACTGTCTGGAACTCCCTGAAGGGAAGTTC
>JAWWLZ010000002.1:4529993-4545465 GCA_035041345.1 Poliocrania exsul | reverse complement strand
CGCCATTTGTGTATAATCTCTGAGGGGGCAGCGGGTGATTGAAGTCCGCCATTTGTGGGTGAACTCCTGAGGGGGCAAAAGGTGATCTCTGAGGGGGCAGAGGGTGATCCAAGTTGGCCATTTTGGGGTGAATTCCTGAGTGGGCAACAAGTGATCCAAGTTGGCCATTTGTGCGTGATCCCTGAGGGGGCGGTGGGTGATCCGAGTCAGCCATTTGTGGGTGCTCTTGTGAGGGGGCAGCGGGTGATCCAAGTGTGCCATTTGTGGGTGATCCGAGTCAGCCATTTGTGGGTGATCCCTGAGGGGGCAGCGGGTGATCCGAGTCAGCCATTTGTGGGTGAACTCCTGAGGGGCCAGTGGGTGATCAGAGTTAGCCATTTGTGGGTGATTTGAGTGTGCCATTTGTGGGTGATCTCTGAGGGGGCAGAGGGTGATCTGAGTCAGCCATTTGTGGGTGAATTCCTGAGGGGCAGCCACTGATCCAAGTTTGCCATTTGTGAGTGATCTCTGAGGGGGCAGCAGGTGATCTGAGTTACCCATTGGTGGGTGATCTCTGAGGGGCAAAAGGTGATCCAAGTTTGCCATTTGTGGTTGATCTCTGAGGGGGCAAGAGGTGATCCAAGTTGGCCATTTGTGGGTGATCTCTGAGGGGGCAGTGGGTGATCCGAGTGTGCCATTTGTGGATAAACTGCTGAAGGGACAGTGGTGATCCGGGTTGGCCATTTGTGGGTGATCCGAGTGTGCCACTTGTGGGTGATCTCTGAGGGGGCAAAAGGTGATCCAAGCTGCCATTTGTGCATGATCTGACTTTGCCATTTGTCAATAAACTGCTGAGGGGGCAACAGGTGATTCGAGTTACCCATTTGTGGGTGATCTCTGAGGGGGGCACAGGTGACCCGAGTTTGCCATCCCTGGGTACTCTGCTGAGGGGGCAGCAGGTGATTTGAGTTTGCCATTTGTGGGTGATCTCTGAGGGGGCAGTGGGTGCTCTGAGTTTGCCATCCCTGGGTGCTCTGCTGAGGGGTAGCAGGTGATCGGAGTTTGCCCTTTGCAGGTGACCCGAGTTTGCCATCCCCGGGTGCCACTCAGAGCAGGTAAAAGCCTCTGCCCGAGGTCCTCCGGGTTTGCTGCTCGGCTGGAGAGTTCGCCGGGCACTTTGGGTGCCCGGGAGCGAAGCTGCGCTGGGAATGCTCGTCCTCCCCGATGGCCACGCACCGGACCGGACGCCGGGACCCCGCGGGGACACGCAGGTGAGTTCCTCGCGGTTGTTTCTCCGTGTTGCGAGTGCCTGGCTCTCCTCTGCAGGCTCTCCTCGGTGCGGTGTTTGCTGTTGGGTGGTTAGGGCTCTGGTGTTGTGGTCGTTTGTGCCTTGAGCCCCCCCAGCCCTTCCGTGCGTGTCCCGATCCCTGCCCTGGTTGTCCCTTCCCGGCTCGGGCACCGCGGGGCGAGGGAGCTGCAGGAGGAGCTTGGAAATGCCTTTGCCTTGCTGTGGGCTCGGAGCTGCCCTCCTGGGCGGGGAACAGCCTCGTTTGGGGCTGCTCTCCCACTTTGCTTCTGCGGGTGTTTAGTTGTCTGGTTAATGATGGCTATTTTGTTACTTTAAGCAATTTAAAGCATGAAAACTGTTAAGGAGAGCAGAGCCTGACCTGTAGGGCACTCTGTGGTTTTGGCTTTGTTTGAGGATGTGCAGTGGAGATTCGGGAGAGGATAAGTCGCTTTTCAGAGCACTAGGAAAGTGGGGAAGGCTGTGGAGTTTGCATTTCCCATCCTTTGGCTTTAAGGCTGGTGGGAGCAGAGCCTGGCAGTGCCCTGCCCTGGGATGGCACCTGGTTTTGAGCCTTTCCCTGCTGCCATGCTGGCACATCCCCTCTTATATTTTCCCTGCTGTGCCAAGAGTTGGGACTCCAACCGAGAGCTGTAACAACCGAGGCTGCGTTTGGTGCTTTTGCAGGAGGGGGTGGCAGCCAAAAAGGGGCTGGTGCTGGTTTGCTTTGCGAAAGAAACAGCCCTTCTTCCAAAGTGTCCTCCCAGGGAAGCATTTTTTTGTCATGGGGCTTGGGAATTGGCCAAAGCCATGTGGGGACTGTGCAGGTTGTACTGGTTTTAGTGGTGGTGCCTAAATAGCACAGACACTGCGAAGCTGAACGGGAGCCTGAAATTATTCGGTGCTTTTATGCAGCTTGTTATCTTAGGGTGTAGGGTTTGTTAGTTTTTTTGGCTTTTTTTTTTTTTTTTAAATCCCAGCAAGAAATAATCCTCTTTTTCTGGTTGGAATAGAAATGGCTTGATGCCATGAGGCAAAAAATAAAAGGAAGCTGTACCTGGTGCTGCGATGATTTGCAAGGCTAGTGAGAGACTACAGAAGGCGTTTTCAAATGGACTCCAATATTTTCAGTGCCTGAAGAGGGCCCGACTACATGACACCTTTTTTGAAGCCCTGATTTACAATGGCCCCAGGCTGAGTGCATTATAATTTGCTGCACGAAGTTCCAAAGTCGCAGTACTTTCAATAATGAGGAGAGAAACCCTAATACGATGAGACTTTTCTCTTTTTTGGGGGGTATTGTGCTTAATGAAAAGCTAAAAATGTGCTAATTTGTAAGTCCTGTTGTGGTAGTGGCGTCGGAGGCTTTTGAAATGCGTTACTGACTTGGGGAGTATTAAGGAAAAATGACATTTTGCTACTAGCAGAAAAGTCAATTATAATGTTTCCACACTTTAGAAAATTGCTGATGCAGGATGGGAGTTAATAGAACAGTCAGCTTCACTTTGTGTTACCGGATTGGGGGGGTTTTGCTGAGAAATGTTGGCTTGTTTTTTTTTTATTTCTGATGGCAACTTAAATAATAAGCTCCCACAGGTGCTGTGGGGTTGGGCCTCCTCTCTGTGAGGGTTTGCTGGAAGGAGACGTATTCCCTTGGTTGTTCCCACCTGGAGCTTCTCTGCTTGCCAGCCAGACTGCTCAGGGGCAGGGAAAATCAGCACAAATAAAGCTTTAGGGGCATTTTTGCAGTCAGGTTGAGCTCTCTCTGATGGTGCAGGAGCACGTGCCAAAGTGCTGAGCCCACTGCGATCTGTTCCCAGCACTTTGCAAAAGAGTCCTGTTAACTTATTAAAAACATTTAAAGCAAGAAGTGGGAGGGAATAGCTGTCCTTGCCCACTGCTCTCAGTGGAGCTTTCCCCCATCTCCTGAAGAAGAAAAGAGCAGTAAACTTCCTGAGCTCCTCAGGGAAGGAGGGTGGGAGCTCTGGGAGACTTGCTGCTGTTGCCGGAGAGTTTTAGTGCTGGTGGTAAAAATCCCAGTGCTGGAGGAGTTGGCTTTCAGGAAGGGAGGGGCGCTCCCAGTAATCCCATCTCTGAACTGGTACAGGTGAGGAGGCAGAATGGCTCATGGAGAGCCGGCAGGGATCTGAGTCAGGGGCTGGCACTGCTGTTCATGGGGGCTGCAGTGGCTGATTAAAGGGCTTTAGCACAAGCCAGGTGGCTCATAATACCCGAGGCACGGTGTGGAGGCACTGCCTTCATGGCAGCTGCATCCCTGGGAGCTCGCTGCCACCCTCACAGGGAAGAATTCCTCCCCAGTATCCCACCTATCCCTGCCCTCTGGCAGTGGGAAGCCATTCCCTGTGTCCTGTTCCTCCAGGCCCTTGTCCAAAGTCCCTCTCCAGCTCTCCTGGAGTCCCTCTAGGCACGGAAAGGGGCTGCAGGACCTCCCTGGGGCCTTCTCTGGGCTGAGCAGCCCAAAGTCTCTCATGACTTGGCTCCACTTGCTTTGTTTCTTACTCACCCTGTGATGGCAAATGGTGTGCGTTTCTCGGGCTTACTGGGCAGGTTTCCATCTGCTGGCACACGTTGCCTGAGCAGGGTGTGTCCACCACCCTCCTGACATCCCCATCGTGGCACTTTCTTGCCTTTTGGCACTGCCAGCTGGTGCAGATGTATTGGCTGCATGTTGAGTCTCTGCTTTGGCTGATGCCCAGTTGGTGGGAATTGGGGGCTACTGGTATTTTGGGGAGCCAAAGGTGACGTGAGGAACCTGCAGCACAGGGAGGTGGCTGAGAATGGCTCTGGATGGGTCCCCTTCCTGGGCTAGGTGCTCAGTGCTGGGCTGTGCTCCTTGCTTAGCACCCTGCAGAGCTGGCCCCGACTCCTGGAATCCTGCCCCGAGTGTGGCTTTGGGGGTGTATTTAAAGCACATTGAAATCTGCAGGGTATGGTCGTGCCAGGGCTTTATTGCTTTGGGGACAGCAAAGGCACCTTCACTCCCTCTTCCAGGTGTCTCAAAGAGGATTCCTGCCTGGTGTGGTTAAAGCAGAAACATGGGGGCTGAGCATGAAGACTTTCAAAAAGTCATGTCATATGTAGTTCTCCTGGGTTTGGAGGAAGCAATTAAGCCAATTAATTTATTGGTAAATTATCTTATGATGAAGTACAAAATAACTGCAATGAAACGCTGACATTCACATTAATACCAAATTAGTTACTGTATTATGACTGTTCTTACAATGAATGCCCAGTAATTTAATAGTAATGGGACATTTAAATAATTTAGCTGATATTTCTCTAGATCACTTACATATATAAATGAGCATGACAGCTTCTTCTCTCAGCTTTGCTGGTGCTGCTGGATTACCTCCCACCAGGAGGCAAACCAGCCTGGCCCCCCTTGCTGCTGTCCTTCCAAACTCAGCCCTTGCTGGAATCAGGTGGGGATCAGGATGTAGCCAAGGGGGTTTTCCTCCTCCATCAGATTTTGTGGTTGCTGTGGCCAGAAAGTGGAGTGGAATTGTCCTGTGCTGGGCTTAGCAGAGCCACGGTCTTGTTTTCTAGCTCTTTCCATGGTGAAAGATCTCTGTGGGGATGCTGGAGGAGCATCTCCAGAGCTGTTCCTGTGAGAGCACTACTCAGCCTCACAGTGGGATGGGTGTTAGAGATCCACCCAGGGCCACTTAATCGAGTGATTCACTGACACTGAAATTACTGTGTGTTGGCTCTGCTTGATGCAGCTGCTTCATTTTTCAAGTAGCTGCACTGTCTGTAATAATAATTATAAATAGCATTAAAATTGCTCCTCATTCTTCCCTGCCTGTCCTGGTGAGAGGGCTCTCCTCGGGAGAGGGAGGGCTTGGCACTACACAGGGCAGAGGTTTTCTGCTTTATGGAATCCCAGAATGGCCTGGGTTGGAAAGGACCTTAAAAAGCCCATCTCATTCATTCCACTTGGGTTGCCTCACCATCCTTTATTGCCACTGTGTCACCTCCTGCACCCACAGAGCTGTTGTAGATCCCCCAGCTGTGGCTTCCAGATGTCCATGGGGAAAAGAAATGCAGTTTATGCTGTAAGCACCAACCCCTGCAAGCTACACCCACAGCACAAATCTCCCCGTGCCTTTTCCCACCTGCTGGGGAATAGTGGGGAAAGCTGCAGGTCTGTGCCCTGTGAGCACCCTTGGGGTGGCAGCAGGTTCAGCATCCCTGCTGGACGGGCTTGGAGTCGTGCCCTGGAGATGGATGGTGCCAGCCAGTGCATTGCTTTGCTATTGAGATTGCACTGAACCTGCTGAAATATGAGTTAATGGGCTTGCTTACGTCCCCCCTAAATGTGGTCTTTTCATCACATCACGTCCTGCTGTCAAACCTGTTGTGCAGAGGAGTGTTCCACTGTCGGCAAGATTGAGGACAGAATTATCCAAATTAGTTTCCCTGTGGATGAGAGCAGAGATGAGGCTGTGTAACACCAGCACTGCCACCTCTGGAGGGACTGGCTTTTCTCACCAGGGATGAAGTGAAAGCACCTTGTTTTATAAGACTGGGACATGCTGCCAGATTTGGGGAGCCAGTGAGATCATGGGGAGTCCTGTACTAGAAAGCAAAATACAGCCAGAGGAGCACAGAAGGCCAGGTTGGGGTGGCTCTTGTCCTATGTCAGCATGGCAGCCTGTTCTTCTCACAGGGAGAAAATTCCCTTTATTAACCAGACCCACCCAGTTCCCTCGACTGTGTGCAGTGAGATTATTGCTTGAATTGTTTTCTGTGCAGTTAGTTACTTCTAGGAGTCCCCCCAGGCCTCTTTTCTCACACATTCCTGTTTCCAGGAGCATCTTTTTCCATTGGATTTCCTCTTAGGAGCAGGAGGGACTCAATACCATCCCCTTACCAGCAGATTCCTACAGCAGTGCTGCCCTTCTGGTACCTCCCAGCCTGATGGGGGGCCTTGTGTGTCCTGGTAAATTGGTATTGCCGGTTACCTGTTGTTGAGTCCATGCAGGAATGCTGTGGTCAGGGGTGAAAACAGGGATTTGTGGCTCTAAAAGGTGTGGTGAATGTGACCCTGTGCTTGGCATGAGGGCGGTGCTGTCTCTGTCAGTGTCATGTAGGATTCCCCAGAGCTCTGGGCTGTCCTGAGCACTGTTTGTAAACAGTTTGCCCCTCACTCTGTGATTTGTAAGCAAACAAGGCACACTGAGCAACAAACCCATTGCTGGTAGTGCAAACAAGATAATTAGGCATTGTCTTCTATGGCAAAATGGATTCTCAGGATATCCACCAAAATGAATTTGCTTTTCTTCTGCTCGTTCATGTTCTCTGTAACACCCACAAATACGAATTTGTCTGTGATGAGGCATCAAAAGGTGGCAGTGCTGGTCCCTGTGAGCTGTGTAAATATTCAGCTTGGGGTAAATTGCATTGAGTATCTCCTAATCCATCCCAATTAAAAAGCAGTCTTTATAGCTGTAACAGTTTTATTGAGAACTGTAACGCGCTAGACCCACAGACATATAAAGCAGTTAGTTTTATAAAGCATATAGGATATTAAAGTAATGAAAGACATTAACGTGACATCAATTTTTAAGGAGAGTTACTTGCTGAAATAAATGAGTGTAGCCTAAAAGTTGATGGCATGTTACAGTCCTGAGTAATGAACCCTCCTGCCCCCTAAAATCTCTTAGAATAAATAATGCTTGAGCCAGTCAGTGGTCGTTAACTCTTTATCCTCTGAGAGCTACTTGTCACATTGATGTCTCATTGGGGTTTTTTTAAGCATTTTAAAATTGGTTCAGAAAGGAATTTTCGTTTCTGCAATATTTATAACTGGAGGTGCATTATTCTTCCATGTCTTCTTCCCTAGTGTCTTCCCCTTTCCCATGAAGTAGAGCTGTGACTGGTGTTGCAGAATTCTGGAGGAAGTTACTTCTTCCCTTTCTTTGCTTTTCCATCTTCTGCTTCCTTTGCTGCCAGTGCTGCGCTCCAGGCTCTCCCCAGTGGTGTCTTGGCATACCAAGCCTGGAGAATCAAAAAGCATGTGAGTGTTTCAATAAAATAAAATAAAAAAACACAAGGAAAGGCCACTTAAATGTTTTACTGGTATAATGGAGCATTTATTAAAAACCCCAAACCTCTTAAAATCCAAGCTGGCCTGTGGAGAAGCTGAAATTAAATCCTCAGATCTCTGGAGAACATTATTGTTCCAAGAGTTCAGCAGCTGATGGAACTGAGCCTCATTAACAGCCATACTTAGCTGGACCATTTGTGTTGCTGTAGTTATGGAAATGTTAGAACTTCCACGATCAACCCTCTTTCCAGGGAATACAGCCCTTGTCAAAACTCCCTCTGCTCTGAACTTGGCAACAGCCAAATCACACACTTCTCATGGCTCTGCAAATTGATGCAGACAGGTCTGGTTTCAGTGAGGGAGCTTAAGAAGCAAAACAAACTCCCAACATTAAAAACCTGTTTATTGCTTTCAGATGCCTGTTCACAGGCCTGTGACTTGTAAATGGTTTTGGTAGAGTTGCTCTGCAAACTTGCAGAGCTCCTGGACTGCTGTGATGTCGAGGAGGCAGCCCTGGGCCATGTGAAAATAATGGGAAGTGATGGAGAAGGTGATGCTTTAAAGTCAGCAGAGGGCAGGAATTACTCTTTCCCTGTACAAGAACATTTCTAAACAGAGTCCTGCCTACACCAGAGATTAAAATGCCACCAGGTGTTGACATGATTGATAAAACACCTTCCTTCTTGACCACAAGCCACTATTCCTGCCACAACTGTGTCTCCTCTGCCCTTCTCTTGGGCCCTTGCCATCTCCAACCTCCCTGCCAACATGGCACCCTGTACAGCTGCCTTTGGGATGTGAGTGACCAGAATTAGTGTTACCTTGGTTGAGGGTTGACGTCCACAGTCTCTGGAATGGGTTTTCTGAGGTATTTAATGTGAGCATTGTCCAGAGAAGCTGTGGCTGCCCCATCCCTGGGAGTGTCCCTGGGATTGGCCAAGGCTTGGAGCAACCTGGGCTGGTGGGAGGTGTCCCTGCCCATGGCAGGGGGTGGAATGAGATGAGCCTTAAGGTTCCTTCAACAAAAATCCTTCTGTGACTTTGTTCCAGCCAAGCAGGACTAGTGTGGTGGCTGGCTTTGTCTGTCTAGGACTGCAATTATTTCTGTGTAAAGATTTGTATCAAGCACCGTGGTGCCCTAATTTATAATTTCAAAAAATGTGGATGTATAATTGGGGCAGAAATTTGAGTAAATGGAATGAAGAAATCACATTAACACAAATTTTGCATTATTTATATTCATTTTGGAACACTGGCAGAATATAAATGTCCAACAGGGAGATTCATGCTTCCAGGGAAGGGGAATCAAAGATTCATCACAGGGCTAATCTCCACTTTGAATACAGTGTTTTAGCTGCCCCACTTCAATAAGGCTCAAAGCAAAGCAAGGGAGAAGGTCCAGAAATGCAGTGATTACAAGCTTGGGAGGAGGAGCTTCTGTGAGAGGAGGGATGGAGACACTGGAGTTAATTCATGCCATTTTGACAATCCCCTTCCCCTGTGCCATCTTACAGATGCTGGGCCAACCTTCCATGACATTTTAAGGGAAACAAAATTCCAACAGACAGAAGGAAATGCTTTCTTAAGGGCTATAATTAATGCAAGGGGTGATTGCCATGGGACACTGAGGACAGTCTTGCTTTAGCCGTGTTCAGAGTGAAGCGCTGCCTGCACACTTTGTGCTGTACAAAATGGGCACATTTATAGTAAGTAGGACAATATTTTCAAGTTAAACTCACAGTAAATACTTGCTCTCATGTTTCAGGCTACAAATGGATTACTACTGGGAGCTGGGAATGACAGAGTACTTTTTTTCCTTTCCTGCACCACTGAACTGTCAGCCTTTCCCTGAGGAAAGACACTGGTTTAGATAGGAAGCATGAAGGGGGGAAAAAATAGAGTAATTTGCCAAATCCCACAAATGCTGCCTGTGTTGAGTGAACCAAATGGCTCCAAATGGAAATTGGAAGGTATTCAGCAGGGCTGGGAGAAATATGCACTCTCATTAGGTCAGCAGTGGAAGGAGCCTGGGCCAAAGCTGGTAGCAAATGCATCTTGTCTGTTGTGTGGGGTGCTGTGGGGATTCAAGGAGCAGGAAGGCAAGGAAACCTTCCAGCCAGGAAAAGTGGAGGGCTTGGAAGCAGGTCTGGTTTGAAGTTATGGTGGGTGTGGGACAGAGGAAGCTCTTTTGGGGTCTCGTGGCTGCAGGACAGAGCTCTGAAAGTCACCTCAAGTGTTTCTTCCTCCTCTTTGTACACCGGGATGTGTCTGGCCAGAGAAGTCACAAACTCCACGGTCCTCAGTGGCTTCCTGGGCATCTGCAGCAGCCTCAGCTCGCTCAGGACAGTCTGTACCACCTCCAGGATGTGTCCCTGGGTGAAGCCATCGGACAGCTGTGCCAGCCAGCTCAGGTTCTCCAGGCTGGAGAGGGCTCCGCCGTTCTGGAGGATGAAATGCTTCCATAGCACTGCTCAGCAGGGCATGGCAAAGAGAGAATGGCAGACAGGGAGTTAAGGAAGGCAGGAGTAATATGGTTTTGCACTTTGAAACAGGAAAATAAGGGCCATCAGACAGGAAAGCCAAGATTCAAACTGCTCGTGTTAGCTGTTTATTCCATCTCTGGGTCTGGAGCACAGAGGCTTTTAGGCATGTGTGTTTGTAGCCATTGCTGATACATTTGTTGGCTACCAGGCAGTGCTTTTCAGAAGGTCATTAAAGGCACATAAAGTGAGGTGGGTATGTGTGTAAAAATAGAAAGAACTACCTATAGGTGTGTGCACACAGAACCTGCTCAGTGTGTTCCCATTTGGATGTGCAGAATTAAGTGCCTTTATTAACAGCTTACTTTTGTTTCCCTGCCCCTGATCCCAGGTTACTCCTGCTGACCTGAAGGATGCTGTGGGGACTCCATGTCCCATTGGGAAGCCAAAGACTCCCAGTTGTGCAGGGACATGTTGGGAGAGCCAGGTATAAATTTCTGTAGTTGGCACTTGGTTTGTTACTTAAAGGTTCACCTTTTAAGTATCTTTTAGCTGTGAACCTCTGTGACATGAAGATTTTGTTAATGGTTGTGAAGTGGCTGAGATTTTGCTTCCAGAAAAATAGGAATGATACCATCTGTTGGTTTATACTGTGTTAAGTAAGGGTCTGTTTCAGAGAAACTTGTAACACTTTGATGCCATCTCCCCAGGCTTTCCTTTAAAGCATTATATGAGAACACTTGGGGAAAAAAGAATGATTAGGAATGATAAGAATTAATTATTGATAATTAAGACTATTGAGTGCTTGAATCCTCCTGTGCAGTGTGAAAATGCTGGGTGGGAGGTTGATGGTGCTGTGTAGGGGCAGCTGTGCTGGAGCAGACCTGCTTTATCCTCCCTTCCACTGCCGTGTCGATACCACATAACTATTGACAGCTTTGCTCTACATTCTTCACTCAAGCAAATTGTGGTCTTCCACTTGAATTACACTTGGGCTCAATAAATATTGGCTGAATCACTAACTCATAAAAGAGGAATTGATGCACACAACCCCAAGCCCTGCTTGTAGGCAGCCATGGATTGTGTGCTGCAGGTCGGGCCCTGTGCAGCACAAGGCTGGGTGATTAAGAGCAGGAAATCAGTGTAGGATGTGAATCTTCAGAGTAATGATTTTCATTGTGTGGTTGCTGTTTCCACTGAGCATGGATTGGAGTGTTCTGGCTGTAACAAGAGGGAGGGTTGTGGTGGCAGACAGGTAACTGTGCACTGTGGCTGCGAGTATTTGTCATCTCATTATTTTTCTGTCAAAACAAGTTGCTTTGCTTCTCAAATTGGATGTCAGGCACTGAAAATTGACAGAATTGGAAGGTGAGGATCATATTTCCATTGAACTTCAGGGAAGGTGGGAGCTAAAGAACAAGCCAGGCACTGTCTTAAATGGGACCACATCACAGAATTAAAGCTGCAAGTTTAATCTGCTCTAAAATGCCACAAGTTAACTTGCTGGGGCATTAAGTGTGCAGTTGGAATCCCTTTAGCTAGCTCTTTGTGACTCCAAGTTAGTGGTGGGACTCCCAGAATGTGACAGTTCAATCCCAGAAGTGGACACAGCTCAGTTCAGCCGCTATTACCTCCTTTCTCCAGGTTTATTCATGTCCCTTATCCATCAGCAGTTTATCAGAGCTGTAACCTAACATGGAACACATGTTCTCCTGCTTAGAGACCACTTCCCATCCACACTGGGAAAGTTAGTGAATAGGGGAGAGATTTACAGTGTGCTGGGCAGCCAAAACCTGTCCTGAGCCTGCCCAAACGTGCAGCACCTCAGTACCTTGGCTGGCTCTGAAATGCAGGGTGAGACTGGGCTGCACAATGTAGGATTTTTGTGCAATCTATTTGTATGATTTGTATGATTTTGGTGCCTCTACCTTGGCTGCCTCTGTGAAATGCAGGGGGAAACTGGGCTGCACAGTGTCTGTAGGATTTTTGTGCAATGTATTTGTATGATATTTATGATTTTGGTGCCTCTGCCTTGGCTGCCTCTGTGAAGTGCAGAGTGAGACTGGGCTGCACAGTGTAGGATTGTTGTGCAATCTGTGTGGTCAGAGCAATGTAGCTTCAAGGTACAACCATATAACAATGTCCCTGCACCAAACTTGTCTTCCTCTACTCTGTGTTCCTCTGGGATGTGATGTGATCTGTCAGCAGTGACATGAAGAGTGTGTTTTCCTACATGTGGGGTACTCATACTAGGAAACACCACTGAGAGTCTTAACTTGAAGTTTTGTTGCCATCCTGAATAACCCCAAGGTTTTTATCTGTATTCTCTTTAGGCTAAACTTAACCTGCCCTTCTGCTCCTAAGTCACCTCATCCAGGCTCCTCAGTACCCAGAAAAGTGTATTAACCCACATGATATCAGTGATTAAACCACAGGCAAAAAAATTGTATTTCTGGGAACAAAAGCCCTTCCACCAATTGCTTGTGAAGGATGGGGACAAAATTCCATTTCTGAAGTGGTAATTGATTCACATTATGGAGCTTAATTTGGAGCATTTCTTCCCAGTCAATACTGAGCTATGGCAGACTTGAAGGTGATTAAAATCTGAAAACAAACTTGCATTTCTGGAAGTTCTCCTTTTTCTTGCTGTGTAAATTGGTCTAAAAAAAAGCTGCTGTTTTTCCTCCAAGCTTTGAGTCTCAGTGTGTGGGGCACTTAGTGAATCTGTCAGGATTTGGGAGGGCCTGTCTGTCTGCAAACACTTGATAGACCAGACACTGGAATTTCTCTCATGATCTGAAATTCCAGTTCCTCTGGAATTTCTCTCATGATCTGTAAGCACAAAAACCTGGAATTTGATAGTGACAAAACTTAGTCTTCCAGACATGGTTGTGTTCTGGACAGGCACAGAAATCTCTTCTTTAGAGTATGGAAACTGGAAATTCAGAATTTCCAACTGGAAATACAAACTGGAAACAGAAATTCAGAATTCCTGTTTAAAAACCAAAAGCTTAAAATAGAAAGTGTGTGCTGAAATAGGATCTAATCCTTTGTATAGGGGGACAAACAGCTCAGGCTGAACTTGGTGCACTCTGAACTCATGGAAAAATGTTAATTACTGCTGAACAGGATTTTAAACTCTTCTCCCAAGTTCCACTTCCAGTATTTGCTCTCTGGGGTAGCCTGAATGGATTTAACCTAAATCTTCAGGAATGGAGATGCAGCAGGGCTGTGACTTGAGTTTAGGGTCTGTTCTGAGGGTAAGCAGACACTAAACACGGATCTTAAACAGCAGTGCCCACCAGGGTGAGTTGAGATACTTGCCAAATCGTGACAGGTAGTCAGGCCTGGGGATGAGGATGATTTTCTGGTAGACTTTGCAGAAGGGACCGATGCTGGCCTCGAAGGGCCGGGCGCTGGTTCCCACCAGGAGCAGCCTGTCCTTGGCCTTCACAGCCTTCAGGAGCTGCGGCAGCATCTTCCCCAGGCGCTTGGAGTCCATCTGGGCAGGGACACACAGGGGAGAGGGCTGTCAGTGCCCATGGCAGGGCAGGTACACACTGCCCCAACAGGATTTGGGGGGTTTCAGCAGTCCAGTTGCATTTGGTACCAGCAGACCAGATCCCAACCCGAGCAGGGAAGTCCTGCCTGCTCTGAGGCAGCAAACACTCAGTGCTGATGTGTTCTGGGTGTTGTGCTGCTGCAAGGCAGGAAGGAAACAACTCGTTCAAAGGAGGAAATCCTCATTTCCAGTCCAAGGAGAAACACTGCAGGGACCTGCACACCTGAGACACCTCAACAGGTGGAAAAATTGTCACCTGGTCTGGAATCCTCCGAGCTCTTGGAGGGGATGGTTTCCTGACTCCCACCCGTGGTGTAAATGTGGAAAACACTCCCTCAGCTGTGCAGTGATTCCTAACTTGTTCTTTCTAATAATTCACTACTTGACTTTCTAACGTGTATTTAACTACTACTTGCAGAACAGAGGAGTATTGAGCACAAGCTGTTATTGGGTAGCTGTATTTGATAATGTTCAAGTGAATATTGGTTAGAGAAGCCTAATCAAATAAAACTGTAAGTGAATAACTGGGCGAGGATTGTGCAGCCAAGAAGCCCAAGGACTTGGAAGCCTCTTCAGAAATGATTGAGGCCTGATTAACATCCAACTCACCACCACTCACTTGAGAACTTTACTCTCTAGATTACCTTATGATTTATTTATTATTTTTAATATATTTGCTATTATAGTTGGCAGCTGCCTGAAAAACTGGAACTTCCATATCAGATCAGTCTTCCTTATCAGTAAGGAAGAAACTGTCCTGCAAACCCTCTCACATGAGAGGCAGTAACTGACATTGCAAGTACCATCTTTGTGACTGAGGTTTTGTGCTGTCTGCACTAACAGCTGCAGAAAGGAGAAAAAGCTCTGCTCTTTGGAGGGAAAGCTATGGAGGATGGAAAATCGGGATATCAACAAGAAATCCCACAAGTTTTGGGGTAGAGCTGCTGCTGCATATCTGCCATACCTGTCCCATCCAAGATGACACTGCTACCCTTCCAAAATGTGACCACCCCACAGTCTGAATGTACAGGGCTCACACTAAGAAAAATGGTTCAATTTTTCATAGAGCTCTAAAAGCAAAATATTTTGCAGGCAAAATGAATCCAGTCAGGATTTTGGGTGATTTGGTTCCTGTTGTGGTGGTTTTGTTGCTGTGACTATTGGGCAGTGTTTTAATTTTCTTTCTAGTGAGGAAGAGGGGAAGGAATGGAAGCAAAGGCATCAGGACTCCTGGGAGCCAAAGGAAATAGTCTGTAAATGTAGCTATTTAATACAGGCTCTTTGTTTTTGCAGTAGAAATTTATCCTTGTTACTTTATTGTTCACTTTGGCTCCATGCAATTTCTCAAATTAATAGAGCTGAACAATTTAAGCTCACCTTAACTTTTAGCTTCTTGCCTCGTATTTTGAAATTCTCCATTATTCTCTTTTACTTTTCAGTGCACTGATGAGCAGAGACTGGACTATTTTTAAATAAAGCAAGGATAGGTGCAGTAGAGAAATGTGACCTCTTGGGGATTCTTAAGAAGTCACAAGACTCTCTAAAAAGAGGGAAAAAACTGTTAGTGAGACAAGCTATTATCAAGCAGGCTTTGGCAGCTCTGGTCATAGCTGTCTGTGCTAGGCTAAGAAATTCCCTTGTCCCTTTGTGTGGGATGCAACGCACCAGGAGAAATTACCTGCTCTGGAATAAAGGAGCCACTCACCTCTTCCTCTCCCTTCGGCGCCCCTTTAGAAAACAGCTTCTCTGTGTCTCCAATCCACAAGACTGAGGGCTGCAAGTGCTTCCCCACCTGAGAGGAGGCAGGAAGTTGATTAGAATGGCCACAATTTCATACCTGGGAGCCCATCATTATGCTTTGCAATCCGTGTTGCAGCAGTTCAATGAGCCGGGGTTATTTTTTCCCAGCACTGCTCAGCACTCATGGATAGCACTGGCTCAGCTCAGGAGCCTTGGCAAACCAAACCATTCCTGGTGGGGAATCCACATTAAGGACCCACCCCAAAATGGAACATTTTGCCTGCCATGCTGCTTTGTCATTTCTCAACCCCAATTCAGTTGCAGTTCCACGAAGGGAAGGCTGGATTTGGAGTTCA
>JAWWLZ010000002.1:4483014-4506872 GCA_035041345.1 Poliocrania exsul | reverse complement strand
AGTTGTAGGCAGTAACTGTGTACCTGAGATCTCTGTGGTGTGAGAGACACAGGAAAGGTCACACCAAAACATTCAAGGGGATTATTTTTGGTTCACAGTTTTGAAACACATTAACCAGTCCTTATCTGGGAGGAAACAGCAGCCAGAAAACTTTTTGGCCTCCAGATCCTTGTCTTCCTTGGAACGTTGTGCTAGTCTGAACTGGTCACCTTAGAGAGAGGATTTTCCTGTTTGACTGTATCAGGGGACTTCAGGAGGGTGAAAATCTGATCTATGTTGTAATGATTCAGCTCTGGGATATAGTGTAGCTTGTCCTAAGGCATATTTGTAAAAGTTCAGAAGTAAGAGCTAGAGGAGAAGGCCTTGAAAATAGCCACAGGTGAATAGATTTTTCAATGTTTCTGACTGGAGATGCCCTGAATGTTTAGGGTGGACACTTTGATGTTGGTGTCTGAGGGGGTTTGCACTGAACACTGCAGAGAGCGAGACTGACCCTGAGCTCCCCTGACTCGCTGCTCTTACCTTTTCAGCTTTTCCACCCTTTTTCTGAGTGCCAATCTTCTCTCCATCCACGTGCACTTTGAGGTTCCTCAGTTTCTCTTCCATCAATCCAGCAACCTGTCCAGACAAACACAGCTGAATCTTCCTCCATTCTCTGTTCTGCCACCTCACCCCAGACAAACGCTCAGCTAAACGAGTGGTAAAGCAAAGAACAGGCAGAAGGGACCCCGAAGGAGGGAAGGTCTGTGCCAGGGCCAGTTCTTGCAGCTGGAGAGAAACACAGGCAGGTAAAGCACCTGATTAGTGTCCTCTCCCTATTGTGGGCACACCTGCACTCTGATCTCCTCCTCCACTTCCTCACGCTGCCCTTCTTTGATCAGCTCCGGGTCGTGATCCTGGAGAAAATCCAATCCCTCGTCTCTGTTCTGCCAAAAGACTGTTCTCCAAAAGAAAGAAAAAAGGGGAAAAAGTTACAGAAGCCATTGCTTTCTCCAACTGCTTCTGGAGGCAAAAAATGGGCAGTTGGAGGCAGCTTTTATGAAATTATTAGCTGTGTGAAAGTAGCAGCTCCGGGGCCCCGTACCAGGTTCAGAGCCCTGTTGTGTGCGTTAGGATCTGTAAATCTTGAGGTTAAGGGTTTTTTTGCCTGAGGCTGCAAAATGGTATCAGATTTCAGGAGGATAATGGGATCCTGAGGTTGTCCTTTGGAGGTTGTGAAGCTGAATGCCTGGAGTGTTGTGGATCTTCAAGCAGTGCCATCTCAGCCAAACCGTGCCCGATGTTGGCATTATTTTCCTCTGTTTAACAGCACAGTGCTTGAATCTTTGGCAGGAAGAGGGCACAAAGATGAGCCCTGCCCTGAGGTTGTGCTCTCCATGAGTGTGTCTTGGCTGGCATGATGAGGGGCTTCTTGGGGACCAGAGGAAGGGTCTGATGGAAACCATAAGGGTCCCTTGGTCTCCTCTGCTCAGTTATCCAATGCCAAGTTAAAGCTGCTGCAAACCGGGGAGTGGCCTTTGTAGCACTTCTTCACAGGAGGCTGAAATATGGGCTGGGGCACTGAGCGGGTATAGAAACCTGCTCTGGGCACAAGGAACGGGGACAGAGGGAGGGGACAGTGGACAGTGAGTGTGACAGGGCACCACCCTGGGTGTGACACACAGGGGTGCACAAGGAACTGGGACAGAGGGAGGGAGGGGACAGTGACAGGGCACCACCCTGAGTGTGACACACAGGGGTGCACAAGGAACCGGGACAGAGGGGAGGGGACAGTGAGTGTGACAGGGCACCACCCTGAGTGTGACACACAGGGGTGCACAAGGGAGGGGACAGTGAGTGTGACACACAGGGTTGTACAAGGAACCGGGACAGAGGGAGGGAGGGGACAGTGAGTGTGACAGGGCACCAGCCTGGGTGTGACACATAGGGGTGCACAAGGAACCGGGACAGAGGGAGGGGACAGTGACAGGGCACCAGCCTGGGTGTGACACACAGGGGTGCACAAGGAATGGGGACAGTGACAGGGCACCCTGGGTGTGACCTGCAGGGACTGCACGGCCAGCAGAGGGTTCACTGTGGGCAGTTTTGAGCTCGAGGCAGTACCTGAGAGGCCACAAAGTGCCTTCCCAAAGCAGGCGAGACCCACCCGATGTAGCAGCTCTGTTAGAAGTGTTGTGGTAAGGAGAAGTACCAAGGAGACCCAACAGCCACCAAAGCAAACTGGGAATCAAAAATCCTATTTATGATTAAGTGCCTAATGATGCCAAGGTGCAGCTCTTTGGTTTAGTTGGGGGAAACTGCAATTAGCTTTTTAGAAAGAAAACTAAATGAAGTCTGAGGAGCTCAGTGAATATCTGAGACTGCATTAGCAAAGTACCTTTTTTAATGCAAACACCTCCTTTTTTCTACCCTTCTTGTTCTAATATGAAGGAAGACAATTTGTGTCTTGCATTTGAAGCCTTGATGGTATTTCCTAAATGACAGCCCATCTCCAGCAGTATGTGCTAATTGAGCTTCCAGCTGATTTAAGGTGGCACTGCCCACCCTGAGACCGGGCTCTGTGTGTCTGTTCTGTGCCAGACACTCTGCCCTGTGCCCACTGCCATGCCCAGGAAGCTTTCACAGCACCCACAGGAGATTAATCAAGTGTTATCCCAGTTAATACAAGACTTGCTGCTATTTCCATCCACTGCCAAATTTCCAGAGCCCAATAATGTGCAGAGGATTTGTGGGTTTGCACACAGGGAATAGTTGTTGCAGGTGTGGTGTTAATTTCATACCTAGAGATGGTGGAGATGGAGAAGGGACAGAGGATATTTGGGTAATGAAAGAAGCTCAGAAGTACAGACCTGAATTCCTTTAAATTATTTGGGGGTCATCAGGTGGCATGACAGATGTCATGTAATATTTCAGGAGGAAAAGCTGGTTTGCCTTAGTTAAAAGGTACCTCCTCCAGCCTGGAATTCCAGCCCTGGGGAAAGGGGATGTTGCATAAGGAGTTATGTGAATTTTTAAACACTTTCCTGACTGGGTCAACAGGTTGTGAGTGCTGTGTTTTCACAGGACTAGCAGGATTTAGGTATTTATTTTTCATAGTGGGATCCATAGATTTTTATTCTGTTTTTTCATAATTGTTTGTTGTCATTTTGTAAATTGATTAGTGGTTAATACCCACTGCAGGCAAGCCAGGCACAGTCCCCACAGACCCTACCTGGCAATCCCGAGTGTTGTATCAGCCACTGGGTTAGAGGTGCCTAATCTTAGTAAAGACATCAATAACTCAGAGGTGTTACATGCTCTGTTATTCTTTTATAGATCAGCAGAATGTTTCCAAGTTAATTTGGAAGGGAGGTCGGGAGGGTAAGGATGTGTTTTCACTGATGGTGTCCCTTTACAGACAGGTCCTGCAGCTCCAGGAGCTGTTCCTGTGCCTGTGTGTGCACTGCAATTTATTCACCCCTTCTAAACTAGAGGGTGCTTATTTGGGATTATTTTAGGTGCACAACTAGCTCAGGGTTCAAAAGCAGCCCCCCAGCCCACTATCGTGACTCCCAACATCAGCATCTCAGCTCTGCACATCAGGAGGGAATTCCAGTACCCCTGAATTTCACAGAACACCCTGTGACTAAATAATCACAGTACATTTATTTAAAGTATGAAGCTTTTCTTTAAGGGGCTCATTTCAAGCTCCTGGCCAAAGGGTTTGAATCTTTGGGTGCCTGGCTGAAAATGCACGATATTGCCACGCCCCAAAGGCTGAGCCATGGAGGATTTGGGTGGAACTCAAATATTCTCTGCCTCACTAAGTCATAAATATCCACTGGCCATCTGTAAAATGGGAAAAATAACACACTGCTGCCTCACAGCACAGGGCACTGCAAAAATAACCCCAAAGAGGCAGGTACTGGCTCAGACTGCTCCATTTGCTCCACAGAAACTCCTGCTATTCCAGAGTTAGGACCTGTCACACAGAGGGGCTGTTTCCAGTGACATCATTTAAAATGAGTGGTTTAGAGCTTGGCAAATGCAGTTTAGCAACCAGAAAAACTGCCAAATATGGTTCTAGAAGGACAGAAAGCCCCCATGAACTCCAGTGGGGTTCAGGCAGCAGTTCTGGCTTGGTAGAGGAAGGGAAAACATGGAGTGAAAGTTGGTAACTGAAATGGTTACGTTTTTGCAAAAGCTGAACTAAGTAACATAAAATATTTAAGTCCCTAAACATGAGGTGTCAGTTGTGAGGGATGGGGAGACTTCCTTAGCTCTAAGTGTTGTGTGTGACAAAGCAAAGATGTTTGTTGTTTGCTCAGCTGTTGTTTAGGTTATCTTTGGACACCCTTATAAGAGACTTGAGTGACTGTTGTGGGCATCTGATACAAACCTTTCTTAATCAAGCTCCCTTTAATTATGTTTTCAAGGTTTATGCATTGATAAATCTGAACTGTGCAAATGCTGATAGGGACTTATTTCTACATAAGAATAGAAAAAGTTCCCAGTGTAGAAAGATCAAGTTCAAACTTATTGTTTTCTGCATAGTCCTGCTCCTGAAATGGATTAAAACCACAAGGCTAAAATTAAAACCACAAGAAATGAAACTCTGCTCAGTCAGATGTTGTAGATTTGGTTCTGGAGGTCATGGTTAGATTAAAAGTAAAATAATTTCGAACACCACAGGTACTGTCATGTTTGTGTCCTACAGTAAACAGCCCCAAATACTTGTGAATGAGGCAGGGGATTGTCCTGCAAGGAGGAATTAACAGGAATTAAGTGTGGTTTCAAAGAGACCTGGTTCACTGGGAGAAAGGGAGGGGGGAAATGCCACCTGAGGTTTAACTGCACAGCTCCAGACTCTCACTGTGCCCTCGGCAGAACTGCGGGTACTCTTTGAAGCCTGCAAAGAGCTCTCTCCACTCTGAGTGGTTCTGGTTGGGCTCTGTGCAGAAAATGGTTCCCTCTTCTGTGCCTTTATTGCTGGGGGAGCAGCGGTGAGCTCTGGCAGGATGGGCTGGGCTGAGTGTGGCTGGGACACTCAAGTGCCAGGCTCAGGCTGGGAGTGCCACCAGGGGCTGTGACACTCGAGTGCCGGGCTGGGAGTGCCACCAAGGGCTGTGTGACACTCGAGTGCTAGGCTGGGAGTGCCACCAAGGGCTGAACTGGACAGCCAGGCTCAGGCTGTGAGTGCCACCAAGGGCTGTGACACTGGAGAGCCAGGCTCAGGCTGTGAGTGCCACCAAGGGCTGCTGTCCATGCCTGCCCCACCTGAGCAGGTGCTGCCAGCCCACCATGGCACTGACACTGTGCTGTCTCTGCCTGGGTGCCGGTACCCCCTCCAGGTGCAGGGGTGGCAGTGCAGGCTCCACACACAGCTCCTCACTGCTGGGTGCCCTCTGGAGCCCTTGGGAGGGGCACAGCACAGCAGCCCCCCAGCTCAGCACTCCTTCTCATGTAAAAAGCCAGCACAGGTAACCCTGAAGTGTCACATTTGCAGGGCTCTTGCTGGGAATGGCAGTGCTGGTGTTCAGGTGACAAACGTGTCTCCCATCCCAAAGCCCCTGAGTTGTTATTACTCTGATAGTTGTGAGATCTGGGAGTCTCTGTTGCTATTAAAGTGGCCCATTGGGCCCTGGGGCACTTGGATTCCTCACTGCTCTGTGTGAGGGTCCTGTACTGAGGTCACACACAACACTCAGAGCTAAGGAAGTTTTCCCATCCCTTGCAACTGACACTTCATGCTCAGGTACTTAAATATTTCTATACAGATAGTTCAGTTTTTGCAAAAACGCAACCATTTCCATTACTTTCGCTCCATGTCAGACAAGTTTCGTACAATACGACCCCCTCCTGCCTTCCCTTTGCTTCCTCCCAACACACACAGGGATCTGTGCTGCTGTTCCCCTGCCCTGGGTGGCACTGCTGGGGGGGTGGCACCCCAGTGTTGGCAGGGCTGGGTTGGAGCTCAGGTGCCACTTCACCCTGATGAGTGCACAGGAAAGCAGAGCTGATGCTCTTGGGCTGAATTTGATCCTTGTCTCCCAACTCCCGCTGACTGCAGTGGGGCTCCGAGGCAGCTCTCAGGGGACAGCCTGGGCTGCACAGCTCCTTTTTGGCCACCAGGCTGCTTTATGGTTTATAAGGTGCAAGAAACCCCGAACTGCTGCGAGTCAGAGGGCGGCAAAGCCTCTGCTGCAGGTTCAGCACGTGGCACACTGAGTGCTGTCTCCCCTCCAGCCCCAAGCAGGCACAAAACCTGACTCCAGGGATTTGGCAGCAGGAGGGGATAAAGGGCACTTTTCATGGCAGGAATTTTAGCAAAGCAGTCGCTCTGCAGAGTGGAGAGCAGGAAAGAGACTTTCCCACACTGTGTTAGAACAGGAGCTGCATGAAATCCAGCACAAATAACCCTGATTGCAGTTCAGACAAATGCCCGACTTCCATGCTGCCTTCCAGGCTGGCACAAGGGACTCTTGACTCACTTGTGGTGCACATTGTAAGGGACAGACAGAGTTATCAAGAGGAGAGAAGAGATCTGGAAAAGAACAAATGCCCTGTCATGATTTTTTTTTCTATTTTTATTGAGAAGTCCCTACTTTTGGGTGCTCCCTCAAAGCAGAAAACCAGCTCTAAGTCTGGGCTGTGTTTGTTTCACACACTTGGCAAAAATCCAGTATATTCCTAGTTCTGTAGCAGTTTTTAAGGCTCTGCCTGAAAAGATCCTTCTATTAAGGCATTCAATGAAAATCAATTTCAGTAGCTGGTGTAGGTGAAGGAATCCATGGACTCTTCCCATGAGTTCTCTCATCTCATGGAGGAGACAGGACAGGTGGACTTACAGGAGTATGAAAACATTAATGCTGAAGCTTGATCTATAGGATTGTGCTTTTGAATTATTAGCTATTCAAATGTAATTTTTGTTGCCCTCAGAAAATCCCCAAAAGCCTTTACATGGATATTGGAGCACTTTGCTTCCAGTTAGTTCACTTTCACCCACAGAAACATGTACAATTAGCTCAATGATTCTGACAGATCCCCAAGAATTGTCTGGAAGACTCCCTTCCTAAACATAATTTTTTTAATCAAATGTCCTCATTTCTATAATGTTCTGTAGTTTGGGCAGCTGCCCACTTGACCTTATATGAATGACATTCAGATGAGTTGAGCATTGCGGCTGTAATTGTTCTCTTTCTCTACTGACCTTTGTACTGAGTGCTTCCTTCCTCCAGGATGGAGAGGAAATTACTGGGACCCATTTTCCAGCCTTCATCCTCTGCCTGGATTGGGGGGAGGGTGATAAGAAAAATTGGTGATGGCATTTTTCCATAGGATTATGGAATGGGTTGGGACGGACCTGGATTTCACTGGACTAGGACTTCTGATGGAAAAAGTTGCCAGAGAACCATCCCAAATTTTAATATTATATCAGCCATAAGTCTCCTAATGTTAGTGAGGTGATAGCTGATAACGGGAATTAGATCACTGTGTGGGTTTATCCAAGACAGCACAAGGTGGGTCAGGCTTTGCTGAGAGTCTGTAAACCACTTGTTATCAGCAAGGTCATCAGTGCAGCTCTGGGGGTACCTGGATCCAAATATGCCCCCTGATGAGGGCACATCTGCTCCCTGCAGAGACAGGTGCAGCCCGGTCATGGGAGTTATTAAATACCTGTTTTTAATTGAAGGATTATTGCACTAATTACACTTTGGGCCCAGAAGGACAGGAAAAACCTACACACATTTTTGCTGCTACCCTGAGCTCTATAGATGCGTTTCACAGAGGCTCAGGAGTTTCCTGACTGAACATCAAGAACTGTTTGGGTCAAGTATAAGCAAAAGTTTGAGAATTTCAGCTCAGCTCACCAGTTACTGTCCTGTATTCCCAGTTTTACAGGGAGGAGCACTTTGAGATTCATCCTTGGACCTTTTGCAGTGGGCAGAATCTGTTCTTCTACCAGTTTCCCATGGTATTTTATAGGGAATTATTAAACCATGATGTTATCAGAGGAAATACTGAAAGTTGTAATAAAAAACTCCCCAAATTCCCCCCCAAACCAGCCTGAAAATGGGTTATTAATTTTTAGCCTCTTAATAGCAAGGGCCATGTTCCTGGGTTTTGTGTTGTTTGAATCATTTTAGTTGTTTGCTTCAGTGATTTTCTACACTGATGTGAATAATCCCATCGTGTCAGTGGGATTGACTGGACCCAAGCCCCCTGTTTAGTGTCTCAAGGACAGTTGCAGGATGCTGCTCTGCCCTCCTCTTGCCTCAATTAACAGCCCAAGAATCAAGACAGTAACAAGAACTTCTCCTTTGGAGCCAGGTCATGGATTTGGGAACGTTCAGTTGGTTGATTCTGTGTTAAACGTGTTAAAGCAGCTTGAACCAACAATACATGTTTGAATCTGAGCAGAAAGACAGAAATAAGAGTCTGAATGTGTTTCTGAGGCTTTCCAAGCCTGGTCCTCATGAACTGGTTTTCAGCCAATGTCAGGGCAGGCCCAACTGGCTCCACTGTGCACTTTTCCTAATGGGTTTCCCTAAGGCAAAATGCATCTCCCTGCTGAGCATTTTCCATTTGGACTTTAGGGATGCACAGCCCTGCCCATGGTCAGTGGGACAAACTGCAGCAGGTCCCTGGGGAGGCAGCCCAGGCTGGCTCTGCTGCTGAACACAGAGGGATTATGTGGGGATGGAGCTGGGGGTTGTTTGCCTTGAGTGCCTGATGGGAAATCAAATCAGCACCTTGCAGAGAAGAGAAAGTGAAGTTGCTTTGATACCAAATACTCTTTGTAAAGATTGCTATCAGGCTTTTCAGAAATACCTAAATTTCCTTCTGGGATCACACTTTTGTTTTCTTTGAGAGCTGGAGTTGGAGCAGAGCTGTTTCCCTGCCTGCATCCCTATGACTTACAGCCTACACTTATTTTAATAAGAGTCCTGCTGTTAGAACTTTTCCAAATTCTTCTCACCCAGCCTAAGATACTATTTTTTCCCCTGTCAGTGCTATAACCTTGGAGAGAATGTTCCCTTTGTTCTTTCTCAATGAACCATAGAGAACCTGATATAATGGCTCAGAATTTTACTTGACAGGACCTGTGATGGGTGACGAGATGAGAATGACACGAAGTTATAACCCCCCAGAGCTCTGTGCTGTTATTTCACCCCATTCCAAAACAGCCTTGCAGGGGCTGAGAGGGGACTGAGAGACAGTTTTGGTGTTGTTGGTTCTTACCTACTGAAATGTGCAAGACAAGGAGAAATCAAGTTTATCCCGTGCAAGTCAGGGTTAAAGCAGATGAGCGAGTTGCCATCCGGTTTCAGGTGCTTGGGTTGGGTCTGGCCTTTTCAGTGTGCCTGAAATGTCTCCCTTTGACTTAGACTGAAGTGTCTGGCACAGCCTTTTTCATTGCAGGGGTTTGTGTGAGTTGGGAAGGAGCAGGACAAGGGCAGAGCTGCAGAGCCATCAGAGCACACCCTTGTGAAGGCCTTCAAAGGGCCTGGGGCTGCCTGAGATGCTCTTTCAAGCCTCTAATTTCCAAAGCTTTGCTAAGCTCCTGCCTTTGGTCTACTCTTTCCCTCGAGTTGTGCAGTGCCTGTGCTGCCTGAGGGGTTGCAGCACGAGGGTCCCGCAGAGCTGGGCTGGTGCCAGTGCCCAGCAGTGCCAGGGACAATAAACAGGGCGGTGTCGGGGTTTTGGGGTGGCCCTGCAGGCATTGCACCCCTGTCCCTGCTGTGGCTCCCACAGCGTGGTCTGCTCTGTCACTGGGAGAGGATGGAGTGGCAGCCACTGTCCCCTCTGCTCTGGGGGTGTGACACCCTCAGTGTGCTGTGACAGTGTCCCCTGAGCACAAGGGACTGAAACCCAGAGTTTAAAGCATGTCCTGTTTGCAGAGAGCAGCCCCTTCCCCTCCCAGCCAGCAAGGAATATCAGGCTTAGGGAGTGCCAAAGCTTATTTATGTATGTGCTCCTTCAGCCTGATGTGCATTTTCATCTACAAAGTGCAAAAAAACCCACCCCAAACCTCCAAATATTGTTTCATGTGACCCCCAAATAGCGTTTTCAACCAGCAAAGACATGAAGTTCACAGTTAGGTATCTACTCCCAGTTAAGCTGCCTGATGCTTCCTCAGTTCATGGAATTTGGGTTCCTGGCTGGATGTTAGGAGAGCTTTGGGCCAGATTCATGGATGTTGTCCAAGAAAAGCATCTTTTTTGATGCATGTTTGTTCTAGGGTTAGGCCTTAAAATTAATTTGTGTAAAACCTTCAGTGAAGCTTTGCACTAGAAACTCTTCTCCTCCACATATTCAGTGAGAGATTAATGACTCTTATTAAAATATATGTATTGTTTCAACTTTTGTGTATACTAGAAAGCAAATGAGAAAAAGGAAACCTGCTGCTTCAGCAGAAGCCTTCAATTTTTGTTGCATCTCTTGCTTTTGAAGATGCCCTCTGGTCACTGCACAGCCTCACAGGTGTTACTCTCTGTGAAGCTGCCCTGACATGATTTAGAAGTGTCTTCTGTGAAACCAGCCCTTCACAGCAAAGATTTCAGGGAGTGTGTTGTACACTAAGTGGTGTCCACTGTGAACTGAAGCAAAAATAGCTGAGAATGTGGACTGGAAGTGCATGGCTTATTTACAGGCTTATGAAACACTGGCTGCAGTAACACAAAGGTGCTGGTTAACAGTTTAAAAATGAGTCTGAAACCCTCACAAGCTCTAAGATGGAGTTTCTGAATGAGACTATGGCTCTCATTTCCTTGTTCTGCAGGGGTGGCAGAGCCGCCTTCCCTGTGCCCACCCTGGGGGTGGCAGAGCCACCTTCCCTGTGCCCACTCTGGGGGTGGCAGAGCCTGGTTGGATACCTGGGCACCACCTTGGGGCCTGCCTGGCTGTCTTGGCCATGATGTCAAAGCCCCAGTGTGTATTGTTGCCCTTAGCTTTGTCTCTGCACCGACATCAGCTCTTCCCACTGAGCTCAGTCATGGCCATGGGTGTGATGTTTCCCCAGAGCCATCAGAGGCTGAGAGGGACTGGCCTCAGCCAATTTTTGTCCTGTGAACCCGAGCCTGGCCCCTGGTGCCCAGTGAACCCCCAGTTACCAGCCCGTGCCCACCCCAGGCTGCCTCTGTCCATCCCCTCCCATCCTGCCTGTGCTGCTGGAGGCCTCACCTTCTTTCCAGCTTTCTCTGGCTTTTTTTCTTTTGGCTTTTCCTTCTCTTCTTTTCCATTCTTCCCCTTTCGGTCTGTTTTCTCCATCTGCTGTTTGGCAGCCAGTTCTTCAGCGACCTGCAAGGACACCCAGGGCTGGGAATTGCAGGTTGGGTGCCCCTCCTGGGTGAGGGGTGGGTGCCCCCCTGGGTGAGGAAACCACCACAGGTGCTGCCTATCCCAATAAATCATTAGGAAAGAGGGGATTTCTCTGTCCCAGACCATGAGGGCTTGCATGGAGTAAGCCCAATTCCTGAAAGCACCCAGAGCACAATATTGTAATGACACACAACCTGAAGTTCCCTCTGGGCTGGGACTCAGCTTATGAATTTGTGCTGGTGTTTCCAAGGCAGATTGATTTTTATAGAGATGGATTTTGAGAGGTTGCCCCAGGCGTGTCTAATTTCAATATGTGGCTAAAGGCTGACATTGTGCTGGTGGGTGAGGGAGATTGGATAGAGATATTGTGCCAAACTGTGACAGATACACATGGATGGCTCAGCATCCTTAGCCCTGCGAGCTCCTAGCACTGATAACTGAGTGCAGCTCCAGCAATTTCCATAACCTTAGTTCTTGGCCATTTACACTTTATTGCCTGAAAAAAGGCAGAGGGGGAAATTTGCTGTTTCTGCCATTATCTTGTTTCCAGGCACTTTTCATTGTGCTCTCTTGTCCCTGAGAGGAATTCTAAGATCACTTCCTGATGAGTGTAAATCAGCAAATCTCTGGCTGTTGAGGTTTATTAATGGATCATTAATATTGGCAGTACCATGACAGAGTAGAAAATAAAGCATTTTCAATTGTAAGATGTGTTTCCTGTAACAGTGAAAACGTTTGTTTTCTAAAGGATGCCTTTTCATGCACTGAAGGCTGGACACTTGAAAGGGATGATGATGATGAGGGTTATGCTTTGCAGCCAGTGCAATTTCATTAGTGGATCTCCCCAAGCAGTTCAGTGTCTTACATTTAATTAAATATGGTAATTTAAGCCCTGAGCACCGTTCAGTCATATCTTGAGGTGATAAGCAGCGAAGCATTTCATTCCCTGGGATAGATTAACAGAGTGACTGGAGTTCAAAATAGGCTTTTAGTGTCCCAGCAGGCCTTTTGTATCCAAAAGCAACAGAGCTACTCCGAGTGTGTCCTTTCCTTCGTGCTTATCCCAGCCAGAACCCCAGCCCTGTCCCCTCCACCTCTGCCCTGCTGCAAAGGGAACCATTCCCAGCACCTTGGTGGGTTTATCCAGCAGGACACCTGCAAACACAGCACTGGCAAAAGGTTGGCATTTTCAGAGTGTTTTTGTGTTCTATGGGTGATGTTTTCAGTGTATCCAGACTCCAACTGGACTGATTTGCTCTCATGTTTTATACAGATGAGCGATGCTGGAAGGGGTTATGCAGAGTTCCTGTTCTCATGGACCTGCTGTGGTGGGACTGAGGAGCTGAACTGGCCTTTTCCCGGGGTGTTGCCTTGCTCAGAGTTGTTCTGCCTTGGTGCAGCTGCTCCAGCTGTGCTCTCACCCTGCTCCCAGCAGCGCTGGCATTCCAGAGGATTGGGAGCTGGGTGGAGCACTCAGGCTGTGCATCTCACCTCGAGCAGCTCCTGCCCCTTCACACAGAGCATTTCCGCTCCAGCCACAGGAAGGTGCCTGAAGAATCTGACAGAGGAGGAGGGGGGAAAGGGAAGGGCCAGCAGAGGTTGGTTTGAGGCACTGAGCAATTCACCCACAGGGTGATCCCGTCGGGTTCTTTCCCCTGAGGAAAGGGGCAATAGGAGCAGATGTGTCTGTGATTGTTCCAGACTGCCCTTTTTCTTTGCTTTCATCATTTTGAAGTGATGCTGAAGGCAGTTTGCAAACTCTTATTGCTGAGGAGCAGGGTGTGTTTCAGTAGGAGCAGATGAATTTTAGCCTCTGTATTTTTTTCCTGGGATTCCTGTTGTGCCAGTGAGGACTCCTCTTCACCAACATTTTCTGGCGAGGCTGAAGACATTTTCCTTTAAACTGATATCCCACAGCAGCTGACCTGCCTTTTCTAGTCATACATCAGCTCAGGTGTGTTTCCAGGCTCTTGCAGTGAGAATCCCCATTTTTTTGAAGGAGATGGGCACTAGAACAGGGTGCAGCCCGTGGGTGGAACTATCTGGGGCTGGTTTACAGGAGCCCAACACAAGGACACCTCCAGCTGCCAGCAGGACTCCTCATGTTCTGCTCCCCTCGGCCACAGGAGGCTCGGTGTGGGCTCAGGGAAATGGCACTGGAGGTGAATGTTCTCCAGGAATAAGCCTCATGCCTTGAAAGAAGCCCTTACTTGAACTTCTTCCCTTTCAGTGCTGTGGGCACAAAGGCAAATCAGGGATGGAGTGAGTTTGGAATGCTGGACTCAGCTGTGGCAGGGGGAGAGCAGCCTCAGAGCCTGCTCCAAATGGTTTGAACAGAAAGGCTTTACAGGCACCGAGCCTGATGTTCCTGCAGAGAGAAAGTTACTCTCTCGGAGGTTTAACTCTACAGAAAGAAGGTGTTTGGGCACATCAGAAATGTTTCTCCTTTAAGAAATGAGGAGCAGATCTTATTTCCATCATGGTTGGCCTGGGGCTGTCCCATCTAAGCCAGGCTGGTGGTCTGGATTTGTTCCTTGCCATAGGTAAACTCACTTGAGTAGTAGAATCATCTAAGTTGGAAAAATCCATTTCTGAGCATTGTTTACTTTGAGGTGTTCACCTACAAGCCAAGCTTAAGCTGCAGAAACAACCCCAGTGATTGTTTCTGGCAGGAAAGAATTCAAACTGTTGGGTGGAATTCAGCTTTATAGGACCTTGCAAAGCCTTCCAGCTTTAGCCCATCCCTTTCAGGCCATGATTGGTGCAGCTCCAGGGGTTTTCCACCTGGCAGATGCTGCCCAAATGTAGTTTCACTCCCCAGTTCAACTCCTTCACTCTCCTGCTTGTTCTCTGGCAAACACCTCAAAATGCTGCTCTCTATTGAAGGTGTTTATGGAAATTCCAGGCTTATCCCTTGGTGTGGGGTGGAGGTTTTTTAGGGAAGGTGGAGTGGTGTGGAACAGAAATAGAGCAGAGCTTTAGGCATCTACCTCCTATCCTAGAAAATATGCCTGGTGCAGCTGGTACCAGAACAAAGCATATTTGCAAAATGCTTTGGACAAAACATGCAATTCCACAGAGATTTGAGTCCTTCTCTGACACTTTTTTTCCTTAGTAGGTTATTTAATATTTGAAATGAGGGGGAAATACCTGCTAAATGGCAACTCTCGTGGCTTATTTTCCTGGTAATGAGACTTAATGAACTACAGGAAAAGATTGTAATTTTGTTGGCGGCAGGATAAGGGCAAAGCTAAAAATTGTCACATCTGATGATTATCTGCAGAGCAAAACATAAAAAACATTAGGGGGAGAAATCTGGAACAGATGCAGGGAGATTACACTGGTGTCCTGGAATCTTAAATTTCTCTGGAAGAGTTAGTCAAGTAGGGAAAAGCTTCTTTCCAGCCAAGAGACAGCACTTGTTTTTGTGACCAGCTGCCTTTCCCTGGGATGTCCCTGGTGTGTCCCTGGCAGGGTATTGTGGAGTGTCAGGGCAGCAGCACAAAGGCACTGAGGGCAGAGCTTCCAAAGCACCAAGAAATATTGCATGTCTAATATTGCAGCAATGGCTCGTGAAGTGATTCATGTGTGGTTTATTCTCCCCAAAGTGTCTTTACCCAAGTCTTGGGAAATGCTCACTTTTTACACACAGTTCAGTCTGGATTTTTCATGGAGTTTAACCTGGGAGTAACCAAGCCCTTCCTTCCCAGGAGCTGTGCTGTGCCAGAGGTGAGTCTGCCCTGCAGTCAAGGACACAACTCCATCAGCTTCAGTGGGGCCAGAACTGCCCTTCCTATGTGGCCCAGTAGACCAGGGAGAACAAACCCAGTGGCCTCAGGGATTTTTAATGTGCTGCTGACTCAGTCGAACAAAAAAATGTTTTACTTGTGTGACATTCAGGTAAAACCACAATTGCATTGTACTTTCTTTTGCCAACTTCACTCTGCAGATCTGTCAAGGCTGTGACACACGTTCTGCTGGCTAAGAAGGGAATAAAAACAGGCCCAGAAAGCCATTGAAAATTAGATAATTGCTGGTGAAAATTTGTTGGGAAAATAGATGCAGGGTTTTTCTTCCAAGATGCAGGGAAAGAAACAGGGAGCCAAACTATCTCTCCAGACTTTTGGCTTCTATTTCTTTATGCAAAGAAAAAGCAGATGCTCAGCAAAGACAGCAGAACAGCCAAAGGTGGGAATTCAGACTGGGAGCAGGACAGGACGAGTGACTCTTTCTCCACAATCCACCTCCACACCCAGTGTTGCTCAGTGTAATTCCTGGTAGTGTGTTCTGAGTGTTTTATCCTTGTTGGTAGCAGGGCTCATGACCATCGTATTCCCTAAGCCTTCTCCAGGAATGGGCCACCCTGGCTGGGTGGCTCCTGCCTGCCTGGAGGGGCCAGCAGAGCCTTCCTGGCTCTGCCAGGAGTGTCTGCCCCAGAGCCGGGGCCAGCAGAGCCTTCCTGGCTCTGCCAGGAGTGTCTGGGAACTCAGCTGAGCAGCAGTGACAGTGCTGGGGCAGGAGAGCTGAGCTGAGCACACCCTGGGCTTGCCTAAACCCAGGAGTGTGCCCTGAGCCCGGTTTTATGGGGGCACAGAGGGCTGTTGGGAGCACTTTGGCTGCATTTTGGGGTTAGTGATGGCCCAGCCTGTGTTTGCATCCCCCCAGCCCACACACAGAGGGCTGGTGTGTCCCAGGATCCTCTCTGTGACTGCAGGGAGGACTGAACCCAAATTTCCCCTTCCTTGGAAATGGTCAGGGCCAGGCTGGACAGAGCCTGGTCCAGTGGAAGGTGTCCCTGCCTATGGCAGGGTGTGGAATGGGATGGTCTTTAGGTCCCTTCCAACCCAAACCATTCTGGGACTGTATGAAAACACCACTTTACTATACCTGTGTTAGATCAGCACTTGCAGGCAGATCATGCAACAGTCTGTCTCAGTGGTAGAACTTTAAAGATCACAGAGTTCAGTTTCAGACTCTGTTTGGTTTTCCTGTCCAACCAGAGCCCCCAGACCTGGATCATGGAGGGGCCATACCCTGTGCAGGGCTTCCTGTGGGCAACTGCCCTCCCCAGACTCCTCATCCTGCTGGGATCCTTGGGGTGGACTCTGTGTGCCACCCCCTGCCCCCAGCTGGGCTTGGGATGCCCCCAGGAACAGACCAGCAGCCCCCTCTGCCAGCCAGGGAAATGGGGAGAGGGAGTGCCAGGGCCAACAGCTGAGCTCACTACAAGAAACAGCTCTGCTGACCTCCCTTACACCAAGACTCTCACATAGTTCTCCTGGCAGCCAGGGCCAGTTCAGCCATGTGGATTTGGCAACAGGAGAGGAACTCCTGGTAGCTGAGCCCTCTCCTGCTCCTCCTGCCACCCTGAGCACCTTCAGTCGTGCCTAAGTGGCTGCCCATCCAGAAATGGGGCAGATGTTGGTACCTGAACTTTGTGGTTTACCCTGGGGAAAACCCCATCCATTCTCTTGGAGCAAAAAGCTTTTTACCCATAAGGTTCCTGGGGTTCTAGAGACACGGTTCTGAAAATTTGCTTAAATAGACAGGGTTTGTGGCAATTCCTTCCCCAATCTTATTAATATTTTTCATTAAAAGAGGAACAGTACCTGCTCTGGAGTTTTGTCAGAAAAAATAGCCTTTGAACCTCCTGCCTTTTCAGTGGGATAATCAGGAAACCTGCCTGTGATGTGCCTGTGTGAGAAACAAGAGTGGAAAAGAAATTAAAAGTCATAATCTTTGATCTGGTTGACAAATATATTATATAGTGGTGAAGCTTCTTATGGCAGTGCCTTTATGTGCAGTTAATTCATTAGAGCTGTTACCAACAGGCCCAGGTCACACCGGGAGCTTCCAGAGCTTTCAGAATGAAGTTAAAAGATAGAGGTAATAACTGTGCTCCAAAGGCCATTTGTACTGATAAGACCCTTCAACTTCTTGCTTTTTTATCGCTCTTGGAATCTATCAGTAAGATTTTCTGTTTGTTTGGTAATATCAGAAAGGTTTTTCTGTTCCAAAGAAAATTCTGACACTGCAGAAAAACCCTGGTGCTGCTTTCAAACAGCACGGTAATGTTTCCTCTAAATGAAATTAAATTTCCCTTGAGAAGGAAAGAGCTCAGAAAGGTCAATGTGATTCCTAAAAATTGCTTTCATTTGTTAAAAAGCAACTGGTACCTTAAGGGACTTTCTTAGTCTACTGTTAAGCATCTGTTCTGTTTCTGTAGGACCACGTGTAGGGTCTGGATCCTCACTGGAATTACAGTAACACCAATTACACAAATCAACAAACATTCATCAGTGTCTGTGAGCTCTGACTTGTATGTTCAACTAGTTCTGTATGCAAATCTTTGGCCACTGCATCAGCAATGGGGTGTCAGTGTTAGTGTGGGGTTCCAGATCTGCTGAACATGGCTTTGGGCCTCAGGAACCTGCACCATCTCCTTTATTTTAACATTAGCTGCTGTTTAATTTCTCACAAACAGCAGAAAACAGCTCAGTTTTGTGTTAATGCTGCTGCAAGTCTGGTATGCAGCAAGCAGTTCCTCCAAGCCTGGTATTAAAGCTGTTACTGCTTTGGTGCCAGCTGGGAAGAGGGAAAGGCAATATCCAGTGGGGCTGAGGGGCCAGTCTGGGGTCTGCTGCCCACTGAGGGTGGCACCAGGGCCAGCTCTCAATAGGTATTAGTGTTACATTTGGGATTTGTACTCTCCTTTTCACTTCTAAATCCTTTGCAGCTCCTGGAGATGGCACGGGGGTGGGATCAAATGATCTTTAGGGTCCTCTCCAAGCCAACCACTCTGTGATATTTCCCCTTTGGGGATGAGGAGTGTATGTCTGGGTGCAGTAGAAATTCTGCTGTACTCTGAAATTGGGAAGTGGGTTGTAGTTTACAGCCTGTGTGGTGGTTCTGCTGGAATTGGGAAGTGGGCTGTAGTTTCCAGCCTGTGTGGTGGTTCTGCTGGAATTGGGAAGTGGGCTGTAGTTTCCAGCTGTGTGGTGGTTCTGCTCCCACCTGGTGCAGCTGTTTGGTTGCTGTGGCTCATCTCCCCTTTCTGTAGCAGGTGCTTATGCTGATAACAGCCTGAGGTGAGGGGACAATGCCCATCTTCTCATACAAGTGGCAGCAGTGCCAGGCCTTCATTCACCAGTCAGGGCTGACTGTGCTTTTGGTGAGGGCAGTGCAGGATATCCCTTCCCATGGGCACCAGTGCCCTGGAACAGACAGCTCCCATGTGCTTGGATTCTGCTCATTCTCCATCTGCCTCTTGCTTGCAGTGCTTCATCCTTTCCTGTGCTCTCCTGCTTGGCTTATCAATCACTGTCTGATGGGCAGGGAGCGTTCTGAAACCTCATTTCCCTCTCCACCCTCTCGTGGGTTTGGCTTTTCCTCCTCTGGGCTGCAGTGGCTCCGACTTCACTCTTGTGGTGCCTGGGAACCACACACATGCCTGACCCTGCCAGGCGCATTCCTCCCTTTGTGGAACCCCCCGAGTTCAGAGGTTAAACCAGGCAGGCATTTGGCCTGTGAATCTGCCCAGGAAAATGCAGCCATTGATCTTCTTGCTCCAAAGTCCACTTTAAACTTAATGAATCTCAATTTTCATTCTGCCTTCCCTTTTTGGCAGCACCCAACCACAATAGGCTGTCTCCTGCATTGTCATAAGATGCTAATGTGGATTCAACTGGACCTCAACTCTTTGTGTCAGATTGTTTTGGAGTTGTAAGCACCAGGGTAAAAGGAGCAGCCAGAGTGCACTCCATGAACAGCAGAGAAGCTGTGGCTGCCCCATCCCTGGGAGTGTCCAAGGTTGGACAGGGCTTGGAGCCACCTGGGCTGGTGGGAGGTGTCCCTGCCCATGGCAGGGGTGGCACTGGGTGGGCTTTCAGGTCCCTTCCAACCCAAACCACTCTGGGATTCTGTATTCCTGTATCTTTGTCCTGAGATAAACTGCACAACATCTGTGGCTCCAGAGGGCTCTGCCAGAAATGCTGCACCTTGAACAGCTCTGAAATCAGGAGGGACTCCCCAACATTGTAGAATGATTTTGAGCTTGCTTTGCAATAATAATTGTTCAAATCATTTTAAACTGCCCTCCCCCTTTGAAACTTCCTAAACAAACATTAAAGTGGTCATGATTAGAAGCAATTATAGCATAAGAACATTAGTCCAGATGATGTCAGAACTTGCTCCAACTGGAGTCCCAGCAGGCTGCCCTGTTTTGCTGGAAGTGTGGAGGAGACTTTTGGTGGAAATCCTCCCTGGTCCCACTGATGTGGCACCAACAGGCTGCAAACCAAGACTTAGGGAAGGTGGAGCTGCAGAGCTTCCCACAATCACCAAATATCCTGAAAATGGAACTGGGGGCAGAGGAGCATCACACCTGCACTGCTTGTGGAGTTGCAGCTCCAGCCCCTGTAAGGTTTTAGGGCTGTGGAATGTGCATTTCAGACCATTGTTTGCTGGTCACGCTGCTCTCTTGGTTGAGTGAAACCCCCTAAATTACTTGGTTCACAGCACCTTGGCCCTCTCCTTGCCCAGCCCTCGCTCTGTCCAGCTCACAGATTGCCCAAAGTTCTCCCACCTGCTGCTTTCTCTGTGTGCCCTGAGGAAGGAGCAGGCTGTCGGCTTAGCCCAGCCCAGATCAGCTGACAGCCCCCAGGCCCACGCTGAACTTCACAAAACTCAAATTTAGGCCCACCTAGGTGAACCTATGACAGGCAGGAACCAAACTGGTGGTTAGGAGAGCCTGGGAGTCTTGTTGCACAGTGATGGGGAGAGGGGAAGGGAAGAGGGGCATGTAAAAAGCTTAAGCTCTCGATAACAGGAGTATTGGAGCATTTAATAGCCTGGAGAGTCATGGTGCATGTCAGGAACACCCAGAGCTGAGGCCAGGCAGAACTCTGTGAGTCTGGAACTTATTATTGGCTCAGCATTTGTAGGGGGGAAAAATATCCAGTTGTACTTTGCCAACATCTCATAAAAATGTGTAAATGCCAGAACTGGAAGAAGCAACTCTTATTTGCAGTGTGATTGCTTCAGTGGGAGTGCTGACAATGTGTTAAGGACTGCAAGGAAAAGCAGAAGCAAATTGTGTTGGATTTCATATGGAGGATGCAGGTAAAGCCCATTGCCTAAAGGAACAAATGCAATGTGTAAAAACTGTGGCTGCTGGGAAGGGCTGGGCCTGGGTCTGCACAGAGGAGATGGAAAAGGATGGCTGGGAAAGAAACCTCCTCCTGGAGAGCCAAAGCCCTGGGGCAGCCTTTGGAGCCCCAGGAGCCCAAACCCTGTGGGCAGAGAGCTGGGGATGGTTCCATGGGTGACCTGCTGCTCGCTGGGGTGTGTTCCCAGCCCAAACCCTGTGGGCAGAGAGCTGGGGATGGTTCCATGGGTGGGTGACCTGCTGCTCCCTGGGGTGTGTTCCCAGCCCAACCAAGGAGCTGGGGATGGTTCCATGAGTGACCTGCTGCTACCTGGGGTGTGTTCCAGCCCAAACCCTGTGGGCAGAGAGCTGGGGATGGTTCCATGGGTGACCTGCTGCTACCTGGGGGGTGTTCCCAGCCCACTGGGCAGCTCTGCCTCTGCTGCAAATCAGACTGAGGAAGGTCAGAGTTCCCAGCAGACAAAATACCTCCCTTTGGGTCAGAGCCACTGCTTGAACAGAACTGCTGGAGGTGTCTGGGCTGTGGAGGGTGTTGGTGAAGAAGGGACCTTTAGACACTGCGGTATGTGAGAAATCCATGACTTTTCTGGAACAGTGAATCCTGCCAGGGGAAGCAGAGCAGGGGTTTGGAAAGGAGCTGTACAGAAACCCACCTAACTGTGATGAATGGGGGCCCTAAATCTGCCTCAGACCAACTCAGCCAGAAGAGGAAGGGGATGAAAAAGGATGGGGGGGGAAAGAGATGATCTTCTGCTCCAGCTGAGAAAGACAAGGATGTGATGAGGTTATCTGCTCTATCTGGAATTACATGATGTTCTCTGGTTCACTGTTACTGCTCCAGACCTATTCCTCTTATAATAACTCAGATGTGTCAGGAGTAATTGAAAAGGAATGATCTTTTATGGTCTGCAGTGCAAACTCTTTGTCTGTGATCGTGGAGCAAAGAGTTCTGGCTCTTCTGGGCTCAATCTTTGTTACAGCACAGACTGCATAAGTGTCCAAGTTTTAACCAGGTTCAAAGGGTTCTTTAATGTCTCCAAATCCCCACCAGGCTGGTATGGATTGGTGTGATTGGCAGTCTCTGCTCAGCCCTGAGAGCTGTGGCACCTCCCTTCTGACCTACAAAATAAATTCCTTGGCTGGGAGATGACCCTACATTGCACTTGTCTCATTTGCTGCTTCCCCCTCTCCTTCCTTCAGGAGCTTCATAATTTTTAAGTGTTTTCTCTCTATTGCTCAGGGATGGTTATAGTTAAGGCTAAATATGGCTTTTGATTTATGAGAATGCACCATTGATTTAAACGTTTTGTCTGGTAATAGACTCAACAAGTTCCTACCTACTCTGTTCTCTGGCGTGGTTTTACACATGTTATTCTTTCTTTTTGGCCATGGCTTCAGGAGCTAATTGCATAAAAGGCCTTGTCAGGAAAAATGAATTGTTCTTTGGAGGAACAAGAGTGTTTAACTCTTTTCAGGGTCGCAAAGGATGCGGGCTCTGTGCAGAAGGGAGGGCATGAAGGGTGGGGTGTGCTCCAAGTGAGGGACAGAGGAGTGTTCTGTGCAGGAAAGGGGCACAAGTGAAGAGAGGGGGAACTCTAAAGAAATAACCCCCTGTTGTTTTGTAGTTCTTGCCTATTTCTGTAATCCCACCTGATACGGGTTCTCTCAGGCTACTTAAATAGCAGTGCTGGTTTATTTTATGTGTCTTTGCTGCTGCATTTTTTTATCCCTTTGTGTGTGTGCTTTCTTTGGCTTTTTGAAAATCACTTCCAGAAAAAATAACCTAGGCAAATACAAAATTAATTATAAAGCAAGATTAATTTCCACGGCATTCTTATCATCTTTAATGAGGTTGGACACAGACATATTACAAGTGATGTTTTATCTGAGGTCCTGATCCCCCCAGAGCTGGCCTGGGTGTGTGATTGTTATGCATGGAAGTGTTTCAGTGCAGGCACTTGAAGGGAGGTGCAGTTGGAGGATCAGAAACTTTATTGTTTGGGATAAATGTTCAGCTTTACAAATGTAAGCCAGGCCAACAATGTGCAAGGAGAAACATTCCCACGGAGGAGTGAGAGCAAGGCTTGTGGGGGGAAAGGTGATCTCCTTTCTTGTAGTAACTATCACAATTAGAAGGGACTTTTGGGTTCCCAGTGCCTGCCTCAGATCTGAAATGGGAGAAGGGAACTTCAAAGCCAAGTAAGAGTTGGAGGGGACAGACCTGAATGTGGAATGTGGTAATTCTCTCTGATAGTTTTATTACATGTATTATTACTGGCCAGGAAAGGTAGACCTTTGGCTGACCCAGTGCAGTTGTTCTTGAGCTTCTTGAGTTCTTACAGTGAAATAGTTTGTTCTGCTTTGTCATAAAGTTATTGCCTTTTCCAGGATCCTTCTGCTCCTTCAGACACAGCAATAGGTAATCAGTGTACTGGAAAAATGGGAATCTCTGTTCCCCTTCACACAGACTCAGGCATGAGCCTTCTCTGCCAGGACTCCTGGTTAGTCCAGTTGCTGCTGCAAACCATGAGAGAAAAACATTTCTTTTTTTTTTTATTTTGACCTATTTGTACCTTTAAAATTCTGACAAACCCATTCCTGGTTAAAAATGGTGATAGGTTTTTTCTCTGTGGAATAATTGGAGACATGGATGGTAGCACTGCAAATTACTCCTGAGCTTCTGAATGAAAATAGAAGGCAATATGGACACAAATAATGCCAAGGAGAAATAAAAAGATTTACCATTCCAATATTAGCTTCAATTCAAAGAAGCTCTGCAAAAATTAGAACTAAAAATCGGCAATATCAACACTCACAAAATGTCCTGGTGCTGATTTTTGTCCCTCTACATGCTCAAAAGAATTGTCCAAAGTTTTCTTAGAGCCCAAACCCAAATTAACTGAGGACTGGGAGAAATCACCTCCTGACAGACATAACTGCACTACCAACCAACCTGTACTGAGAGCTTGGGCAAACCCAGAGGGCATTAACTGTACCCAGCATGGCATGGAAATGGGCAGGAGATTAAAGGGACTGGAAAGCAGAGCCCTGGAAGGTTATTTAGAGTTTCTTTGGCTTGACTCCTCCAGTGCAGGACAGCCTTGGGCAGCACTGCTGGTACACCTGGTGTGAGCTCTGCAGGAACATTGAGGGCATCTCCTGATGGAGCCAAGGACACCTGGATGTGCCATCCTCGCCCTTGGAGGGCAAACACACATCCAGCACTGCACATACATCTTGTTTGCTAGGTGTGAGGATCTCTGAGTGTGCTTCCTTCTCTTCTGGCCTTGCTCATCCACCTGTGTTTACAGGAGCAGGTCCTGGGTTGCCGGGCTGTGCTCCTGGGAGAGCCGCTCCTGGGAGCCGGACTGTGCCCCTGGAAACTGCTCCT
>JAWWLZ010000002.1:4458538-4482914 GCA_035041345.1 Poliocrania exsul | reverse complement strand
CCTGGGTGTCAGAGCTTCCTTCTCTTGTGGCCTTGCTCATCCTCCTGTGTTTATAGGAGCTGGAAGCCAGGCTGTGCTCCTGGGAGAGCCACTCCTGGGGGCCAGACTGTGCCCCCTGGGTGCCGGGCTGTGCCCCTGGGAACTGCTCCTGGGTGCTGGTCTGTGCTCCTGGGAGCTGCTCCTGGAAGAGCCACTCCTGGGAGCCGGGCTGTGCCCCTGGAAACTGCTCCTGGGTGTCAGAGCTTCCTTCTCTTGTGGCCTTGCTCATCCTCCTGTGTTTATAGGAGCTGGAAGCCAGGCTGTGCCCCTAGGAGAGCCACTCCTGGGGGCCGGGCTGTGCCCCTGGGAGAGCCACTCGTGGGTGCCGGGCTGTGCTCCTGAAGGGCTGCTCCCCCTCGCCCACAGCCAGCCTGTTGTCCAGGTTTCTCTCCTGTGCCTCTCTGCAGCCTTCCAGGAATGCGATCCCATCGAGCCGGTGCAGGGCAGAGCGGGCTGAGCAACCTCCCTGCAGAGGAACAACTGCTCTCGGGGACTGCACCGGCTCGGGGGACTTGTCTGATGGATAATGAGCACTCTGGAGTGCACAACTCCCACTAAACTCTCATCTGTTTGGATTTTCTTGTATCTTTAGAGCGAGGTCAGAAATACAGAAGCCGGCTGGAAGAAACGCCAGGTCACATTCCCCCGGCCTTTACTGAATTCCTTACCTTTGGTCAGCCTCTCCTGCCTTCACAGAACACCCGGCCCTGACTCAAACTTGGCAATATTTCCAGTGCTTAGCATTAAACTTAAGAGACTGAAACAATTATGGGCAGTTTTAAGCAAGATTACTTTAACTCAGACTAGAAGCTTTGCGAGAATAGTTTTCCTGCAGAGTCAGCCAGAGGGAATCAACAGAACTTTATTAACACAATATGAATCCTGTAAAGAGGAAAATAAAGCATGCCATTTTCTGTAGCAAGGCCAGCCAAGAGAAATAACTTGCCCTCCAACATCACAAGTTTCTTTGGGATTTGGAGTGAAATGGAGTATAGAGAGAGCATTTTGTCTGATGGGATTTGTTTATGAGAAATTCGAGCGTTTGTTTTTGCTTCTTAGTAAGAAGTCAAGGTGTTAGTGGAACAAAATGCATCTCTGGAAGGGGGAGAAGGCTGTGCACTGGGCATGGCTGCTTCAAACTGCCTTGCCCTGAAGGTGGTGCTTTGGGGAGGCTTCAGAAATGGTGCCCTGGACAAGTCACCCACCTGGAAAAGTGCCCCTTTCACATCTGCCCTTTGTCTGGTTAGAAAATTGGGGAATAAGGGCCTGAAACGAACAGAGCAGCTCTGCTTTGCCCTACCCTTATTTATACACTGGGATAAAGCCAGTACAGCATGGGGGATGAATATGGGGATCAAAACAACCCCTGTGCCAGTGGGGGTAAAGGATGTGAGTTTTAGTGGGCTTGTAACCCATTGCATCATTTCAGTGTGATGAAGATGGGTAGGTCTGAGCTGGCATTAAATGTGGCATCAGACACATTTCAGTAGCTTTTGTCTATGGTATCAGTGCAGAAACACAGCCCAGTCTGGCGTAACTTGTCCTGTTTTTTGCCTCCCTTGATTAAGATGTTCTGCAGGTGTGAGCGGCATTGTCAGGCCATGTCCCTGCCTGGCACAGGGCTCCAGGATCCACCAGGCTCCCACCACAGCTCCTGGCACTGCTGCAGCTGAGACTGTGCTGCCTTGGAAAGCACTTGGGATGAGAAGGTAAGGTTCAGGGGGGGAAGGAGAAGCTGAAAACCACAGGTAGGATGCTCCTAAGTTTGTAAGGATGTAACCAAACTCTGCTTTGTTTCACTGCTCAGAATGACAGAAGGGGACAGGCTAGAAGGGACCACAGTGCATCCCATCTGGTGCCACCTCCCTGCTCAGGCAGGATGAGCACAGGGCACAGGATTGTGTGCAGGTGGTTCTGGAGCATTTCCAGTGGTCATGGACAAGCTTGGCCACCAGGACCCCCAGGTCCTTGTCCTCCTTGGGAGGGCTGGTTGTCTGTGGTTTGCATGAGTGTTTAAATGAACTATTTAATGACAAACCTGAGGCAATTTCATGCACATGAAACCAGTCACAGTGCTTGACTTTTCCATGTTATCCCAGTTGGCTTGTGCAGCCTTATTGGAATAAATCACCACCAGGTGTACACAGAGGGTAAACCCAGGGAAAACCTGAGTGTTGCAGAATTCATATATATAATTAGAGTTGTTCATAGTCCTGGTCAGTGCTAATAACCAAAGAGCTCACTAGCAAGCAAAATAATTTAGAGTCTCTACTTTGGCAATTCAGAAGTGTGAGAGAAGAGAAGGGGAAGCATTCCAGATGAGCTCAGCTCTAAGCCAGGGATGGTATTAAGAGCAGCCATTTATCAGCAGTAGTAGCTCAAAACCCCAGTCATCTCTGCAGTCCAAGAAACACACTGTAATGCCTTGAGAGATGCCAAGTTCCTTAACTCTCACCTTTTTAGTGTTGGGAAAGAAACAACTGGAGTGCTGTGTTCCTGTACCTGTCTGGTGAGTCTCTGCTGTGTGATTTACAGCCTTCTGAAACTGGCTGGAAACGTGGGCACTGCTAAAGAATTGAGCACCTTGTGTAGGGCTCTGGCGTTGCCCCTCCAAATGCCTCAGTTCTTCTGCACGTGTTACTCGGTGGGAGACACCCAAATTTAACAAGTGATAAGCACAAAATGCAGCTTTTAAAATTACTGTTAATTTAAATGATGGCCTAATAATGTGCTTTTTAATAATTCCTTTGGTGGATGGGGCCAGTGCTGCAGAGAGTGGGTGGTAATGTGGCAAAGAGGCTGGAGAACCAGGGATAGGGGATTTTCTCTGGGAACTTGGAAGAAGCAAAGAGCCCAAAGTTGGGTAATTCCCCAAAGTGGTGGGACAGGGAAGGTGGTGTGGGAAGTGCAGTTTGGAGGCTGAGACCTGCAGGGCAGGTTTAACTCACCTGCTAAATCTTAGGGCTCTTTTGTATTATTTTTCAGGTCTAGAGCTGTAAATGTATTGCTCCACAGGCCTGTACAGAGCATCAGTTGTTTGGAATGGAGTTGTTACAGGATAGCAGAGCTCCCCTGGGCAAGGGATGGAGAGATTAGGGATGGAACACAGGCACATATGTGGGAGAAGCCCCAACCTGCTGCTCCCACCTTTGCTCCTGCTTGTTCCCAGGCCTGCCACAACTGCAAGCCTTGCCATACAGAACAAATAAACCCATGGTTTCCCAGGAGGATGAAGGTGAGAGGATGTTTTGGGCATAGTGTTCCCCTGTGCAGCAGCTCTGGTGCTGAGCCAATGACAGGAGGCATGTTTGGAACAAGACAGATGGCACAGCTCTGGCTCTGGAATTTGGTCCCTCAGAGCAATTGTCTTTGACTTGGAATGCTTGGAGGGCTCCTGCAGCTGCACAGACTGCAGCCTTTAACTTAGAGCCATACTTGAAACCAGCAGCTTCAGAATAACCAGCTCTGGATTAGATCCTTGCCAGAAAAACGTGCAGGAAAGAGCTGCTCCCCCTGTATGATGGGGAACACAAAGCAAGAGAGCAAACTTGCTTTCTAACACCAAAGCATCACTGAGGTGCCCTGAGAAGAGAGAGGGGACTATTGGAACAGCTTTAAGAGTCATGCAGTTTCCTGCTATTACAGAAATGCCTCAGTAAATACTGAACCTGCTCACTTTTGGTTCTATGCTCTTTGCTCAAGTCACAGAATCACAGAATGATTTGAGTCAGAAGGGACCTCAAAGTTCATCTTGTTCCATACCATGGGCAGGGACACTTTCCACCAGGCCAGGTTGCTCAGGGCTCCATCCAGCCTGGCCTTGGACACTTCCAGGGATGAGGAAAGTCAGAGGATTGTATGTGGGACAGGATCTTACTGAGTTGGTACAACATTCATACAGTTGTTTTGTACAAGTAGAGCCTCAGAAGAAGCAGCAAACTCCTTTATATATGCTCTTGAATATGTTTTCTTCTGCCCAGGAATGTCCTACAGTTCTCTGAGGCAGCACACAAACTGTAATAGCTGGTGTGTTTAAAGAATTTACTATAAATAATGAGAAATTCTGGTGCCTCTGTACAGGACTGAAATGCAGCATGACTTAAAAGCCCTGGACTCTGACCTGGGTAATAGAAACAACCTGCTTGATGGAGTCTGACTAATCTCCCCCACACTGAAATTCCCAGTAAAACTGAAACACATTGGAGGAATGGATGGGACTCAGGTTTCAGGAGGGTTCTCGCTCTGCCCACAGAAATAGCGTCTTTAAACCTCTTCAGCCTTAATTAAGATTCAATTTGAGTAAAGACTGGGATAGACCAACTTTAATGTGAATTTTGCACTGGGAAGAGTTTATTTCAATGCTCACCAAACCACGCAGCTCACTGCCCACCTAACATGGGGGTATCCTGGTGCTCTCAAGGGAAATAATCACCTCCAAGAGAAAAAAAAAGTTTTGTCTCATGCCCTTGACATATTTCCCAGCCCTGGCACTGCAGTCAGGGTCGTGCTGTCACCTTAGAGAGCCTGTCCCAGCCCTGGCACTGCAGTCAGTGTCGTGCTGTCACCTTAGAGAGCCTGTCCCAGCCCTGGCACTGCGGTCAGAGTTCTGCTCCTGTGGCCTGTGTCCTTCTCCCCCCTCAGCTCATCATTTCTGCTTACCACCCATTTTCAGCGCAAGCCTGGAATTCTCTGTGCCAGATGATGGAAGCCTCCTGGGTGTGGATGGAGTTCACTTGAAATTCAGCACTTAAGTAAGTTGCCAAGAGCATGTTAACTGATCCTGATGGCACACTGAAGCCACAGTGCCCTGAATCAGCCTCACATTCCATCAGACATTCTTCTGCTGTGGTCCCCAAAGTCTGAGAAACCCACTGCCAGTGAACCTGTGTTTCAGAATTAAACTCTCCTCTTGTGAGAGAGAATAACAGGCTGTCATCCACAGCCACATTCCCAGCCATAACTTGCATGCCTTCACATGCATAGATCAATCTGCCCTCCTGACAAACATGTATTTCCTCTGTATTCACCTGGAATAGACATTTGGGGACCTCTCTTTTATCTTTGCCTTGGAAACACTTAATGTTTTCTATCAGTCTTTGGTTCTAACTGTCCCTGTTTTCAAACTGGTAATGCATAGGGGTTTTTTTTCCCCACTTATATGGCCCTTTCATCCCTCCTCTTCTGATTCTGCCTCTCTAGCTCCTCATGACTTTCTGCTGTGCCTTTGCTCTGCTTGTGTCAGACCATGCCATGGTTCTTTTTCACCCCACTTGCCTCCTTTCTTGTTTGCATTCTACAGAGCCAAGGCTGAAAATGTCTTTGCCACCCCCTCTTCTTGCTTCTCCAAAGAGATCCTTCTGTGGAGCAAGGGCTGTAGTTTGGGAGCCACTGCTCTGTGCTCTGTGTTCATTTTTATTCTCTTTACTTCTAAGCTTTTGCTCAGTCTTTCTCTTCCCAGAATACCCATTAAACACCTCTCCTGTGCCAGCCACTGGCTCTTCAGTGCTTCTCTGTCCTTCTGCCAGGCACCAGTGGGACTCCTGACTCTTTTTAGTTTGCCTGTTTCTTGTTCATGTATCCCAGCAGATCTTCATCTGCTTTGCTTGTTGGAAATGGGAGTGGGAAAATTGGTTCTCCCACCTGCTCTGTATGAACTTGCAGGAGGAGATACCTCTCCCTGGCACAGTGCAGTGAAATAATAGCTGGGCTGGGGCTCTTCCTCTTCCCCTTGGGATTCACTCCCTCCTTTCTTCCCTGATTGGGACTCTGCTGTGCTGGTTAAACCAAGAATAGATCAGATGGCAGAGTGGGCTCCCCTGGGCCAGCCTTAGTGGGTTTCTAGCTGGATTTCTGGAAGAGAAACCAGCTCTGAGATGAAACTCAGGCCACAGTTATCAGTGTTAAACACCCCATGGGGCTGTTCTGCCTTCAGAAATCCTGTGTGCTGTGTTAGGGCTCTGCTGGAGGGAGGAGTGGAGGAGCTCAGCAGCCTCACACAGCCCCTGAGCGGGGCACCAGCCACAGCTTTGCCCAGGAGGAGCCCAGGAGAGCTGTGTTTTAGGCACTGCTGGCAGGGGGGAGGTGATGTTTTTGTCTGTGGGAGCCCCTGTGCCAACAAACACACACCCCGTGCCTGGGGAGTGTCCCAGAGAGTGTCACTGGGGGGCTGTGCCATTGGGTCGGGAACACTCTGCATTCTCAGACTTTTAATTCCCAAATATTGCAGGGATGGGCATGAACTACTTCAGGAAAACGAAATAATTAGTTACCAGATTTCTTTTCTTGTGTGCAAATAGGCCAGCTCAGACTAATGCTATTTACTTTAGCTGATTCCAGACTTCTGGATATACAAAGGAATGAATATTTTAGGAGCTTTAATTCTAAGCAGGAGGTTTAGCCTCAAGGTCAGTGGACTGTGGGTATCTGTGGGCCACTTGCAGCCATTTGAAGAAGGCAGCGAAGGGAATCTAACCTCAATTTTATGTAATGGTCAGTTTTGCTTCTGTAGTGCTCCAAATCAAGAAGTAGGAAGCAAGTGAAGGCAGGAGTGACCCTGCAGAGCAGTGCTCAGGAGGCCATGGCTAAGAACGGGAGGCTGTGGGGCAGTGTAAAGTGTCTGGAAAGCTTTGCACCAAAAATGGGGCTGGGAAAGCACATCCCTGGCAGAGCTGTGGGGGAAGGAGGTGCCAGACCTGCTTCCTCTCATCTCTCTGGGGCCTGGGGGGGCTGTGTCTCTGTGTGCCCAGGCACCTGCCTGCTGTTGTCCCTCTGGAATCTCTGACAGGTCACCTCATCTTGGTGCTGGTCCTGCCCCAACAGCACCAAAACAGCTGCCCTGATTTTCCACTTCTGGTTTTAGCACTTTCCTTGTGCCTCTGCCTGACACTGCCCTTTACAGAGCTCTGTTTTTCAGCTGATCACAGGTTTGTCAAGCTCAACCATTTGGACTGAAAGTTTAGATGCTGACACTCAAGAGTATATGGGTCTGAAAACACTGACTCCATTGATTCAGGTTTTTCCAAGATGGAGGCTGGTTAAAGGCATAATTTTGGTGATGCTAAATAAATGAAAAGGTCTAATTAGACCCATCTTTTTGCTCACAAGTTTTAGAACAAGGAGTTTCATCTTTCCCTTTGGTCAGCTTGCCTTTTGGCACAGAAATCTCTTTGCTGTCCCTGTAAAAGTCCTCCCTGAGGCTGAGCTGAGTCAGCTTTGAATCTTGCCTTTGGTCTGCAGTCACCACCAGGGTGTTTAGAGATTTGCAGCTGGAAACTGCAGAGACAGAAACTGGGACAGAAATGGGGTGGGGAAAAGGTTGTCTTTTTGGGTGAAAGTGCTCTAGAAACAAGCAGGTGGAGGAGAGAAGTGGAGGAGAGCCTGGTCTGTAGAAGAGCCACACTCGTTATGGCTTTGTACTGAGTGGCTGTTGAGACATGAATGAGCTTTTAATGTTGTTAATGTATAATTTATATACAAGTGTGGTAAGAGGTGTGCAGTGCAAATGGTTCCTGATGAAGAGATGGATGTGTGCCTGAAGTTCGGAGCATTCCTGCAAAAGATGCCCAGGAAAAGCCTCACCACAGGCAGAAAGCCCAAAGTGCCAAGGCACTGGAATGGTTTCCCTTGGCTTTCCCGTGCTTGGGGAGCAAGACCATGTGCTTCTGCCTGGCTGTAGCACCCTTGGAAAATCCTGAAATCAATAAGCTTGCTCAAAACCAACCATGCCTTACTCTGTGAATCCCCTTGGAAGTGCGTGGGAGCCTGCCTGGAATGAGGACTGGTGGATAAAGTCAGGACCTGACCCTGTGTTCAGTGACAAAGTCAGTAAGAAAAAACTCAAGGAAAGGAGAGATCAATCAGGGACGATCCCTAATGACTTTGTGATTAATGATATCCAAATGTCTGTCTGGAGTGGAACAGCAGTGCTTGGAAAGCTGGTGAAGATGTGCTCATGTGCAGCATTGGTGATTAAACAATAGCTCGTGAGGAGACTTGTGATGTTGAAAACCCTGATTTGCACCTGTGATGTTTTAAGAATCTTCGTTCCTCAAAAATTCCAGGCCTTTAATAGTTCAATGAGCAAAATCAAGGATCAGCAGCAGAGCCCTTTGCATGTGTTTTTAATCACTGCACAGAGGTGGCAATCATAAATTGAAGTGTCAACTCAAGGAGCTTTACAAAACCGGGAAGACAACAGATCTTGGAGTTTGTGGTGATTTAGAAGGCAGAATTGGTGATCTTATCGATGCCTCTCTGGAGGTGTGACACCAGGGTTCAGCTGGGCCTGCTGCTTCAGATACCTGCCACCAAGATTTATGGGTGTTTCACCAAGTATGAGAAATGTATGAACTCAGGGGCTTCCTGCTGATCCCCCCCAAGCCTTCCAGCCACCTCCATTAATGTCAGCACTCCCGTAAATTTTTACTAGTAGGCAACTTGTGCCACTGCACAGAAGCTTCCAGAGGTGTCCCCTGCCTCCTGTAAATCCAGGAACACCCAATAAAGGAGATTAACTGCAGATGGGCTTAATAACAGTTGTCCCTCCTTTGGAATTAGAGGGGTTCACACTTTTTAAGAGAGTGGTGTTGGTGTTCCCACAGGCAAGAAAGGGCTGAAGGGTTTTTGTTGTTGTTTTGTTTTAAAAGGCTTTCAGGTTGGATGGTTGATTCCAGTGAATGGGAAACAGGTTGCAGAATTGCAGGCTCCACTCTCTGCCTCATAAACAAACAACCCTCTTGTTTCTGGTAAGTTATTCTCCCTCTGTTCAGGGGGACCCGGTGGGTTGTTTGCTTTGGTGCACCCTCCAGTGAGCCAGAGGCATTTCTGTTCCATCCCTCCTCCTCCAGCCCTGAAGATGCCCGCCAGAATCAGTCAATAACAACGTGTTAGGGAAGGCTTGAACATTATCCATTAATGTTTACAGCTCCTAATTACGTTAATTAATCAGTGTGAGAGCCCACAGGCAGGACTGCAGTTCCCACAGCTGTACTTTTCCTTGCAGGGAGCAGCTCAGCACGCTCTGCCTGCCGGAACGTTTGTACAGGGCCTGGGCAGCTTTGCCTGTGTGTTCCTGGTGGGGTTTGGAATCAGCCCTGACTGTCTGCATGAGGTGCACTCCAACATCTGCGAGCAGCTGAGGCCTGTTCAGGAGATTGATGTTAAATGGGAGCTGTCCCTGCAGAGCAGCCTTTTGGCAGCAGAGAAAGGCACTCGGAGAGCACTTTGCACCAGCACTAATTGTTATGATACAGAGATTACTGCCTTGGCAGGGCCTGAAGTTGTTAGTCCTGTCAGAAAAGAGGTGAAACTATTGATAGGAAAAACCCTCCAGACATTGCCTCTTATATTCGTGTTTTTGTTCTTTTGCAGGAAGACCAGGTATTTGAGCACAGCACACCCAAGCCTGTGCCATCCTCTTTCAGAGCTCCATTCCCACAATTCAGAGCTTGCCTTCCCTCTCCTCAGGAAAATGAGATGATTTGGATGAGAGACACAACTCAGACTGGCTGCAGAGGGATTCAGAAGGAGAATCTATTTGTTTTGTGCTATTCCCTACAGAATTTGGTGTGATTAAGCACCAGTTGGGAGAAGAAGACATATTTTACTCCAGTGAACAGGTAAGGACAGGAGGAAACTGTGGTGCAGACACAGAACCTCTTTCCAATGTAGAAAATACTAGAATTATCATTATTTCTATTGTTTTTTTACAAATAGTTCAGCTCATTCTCATCTGGTGTCAGTTTATCCTCATCTGGTGTCATTAGCAGACAACCACTTATTTATCCCCATTATCCCCAAATCCTGATTTTTATGGTGGGCTCACAGCTGCTGCCTCTGGATGGAAACTTCTGTTCCCAGGTGAAAGGTGGCATACAAGTGGCCTGTGAGTGTGTGACAGTCCTTTGATGGTGACAGGGAAAACAAGTAATGACAATATAGATTGGGAGAGAAGAGAGGGGTTCATCCCCTGTCTGTAAGTGCCTCCCTTGGGCAGCAGCTCCTGTCTGTGCTGAATATCAAGCACCACGTGCCAGAGAGGCACTTTTTGGTAGGTTCCTAAACAGCCAAGCCCTTGAAGGAGTGGCAAAGAAGGGAATGCATTTCCCAGAGTACTAGGGCATTGTATGGGAGGAGGAGTGTGATGTCTTGGGGGTGTGCCAGGGATCCCCAGGCTCTCTGAGAGCTGCCTGCTGCAGTGGCTCGTGGCACTAAACTGGTTCTGAAGCAGTTTCCTCTCAGCTGCTGTTGCCATCCTGTGGGGAGACTGCAATCCAGGCTCCTTGGCTCTTGGAAAGCACTGCTGGCAGTTGAGGGCATGTGTGTGATGAGCCAGATGGGACTGAAAAACAACACCATGGCTCTGGCTGGACTCAGGAACGATCCCCTGGAACTAGAGTGGAGGAGGCAGGGAGGGGCTGCCTCTGCTTGTCACCACCAGAGTGTCATCCCTCTCTGTCCCCTTGGCAAGGCTCTGGCTGCTGATGCATTGCCATTAACTCTGTTAGTAGCAGAGTGTGAAATGGGAGCCAGGCAGTGCCTGACACAAATGAATCCCTTCCCTATTCCACAGAGTTTCTGTGCAAACCCTCTCTCTCCATTCATCTTTCTCCTGCCTCCTCCTTTCCCACCTTCTGCTGCCCCAGGAGTCCCAGGAACGGATGGATTGGCAGTAAACTCAGCTCAACAAAACAGCCTCGTGAAAAAAAGGGAATATAACATGATCGCTGCCTATTTCTTTCCCTTTTCCTCTGCATCAAAGGCCAGTCTGGCTGTCAGGGGCGTTCAAAATGAATCAATAAAGCCCATGTTGCAGGAGGAGTCTCATCCCCTCACCACGAAGCTCAGTCCTTTCCCTGACAGTCCCTGAGGAGCAGCAGAGCGAGGGGATCCTTCTGAGCCCTAATCATAATCCTTCCTACCCTAATCATAAAGTGTAAACCTCTTGGGAGAGCACATTTACCCCTTCACACCTCCTTGCTCCAAAAAGCCATCCCCAGTCTGTGGGAATAGCACAGAACATCCATGAGCTGCTGTTCCTGAGCTGCCCTGGCAGGAGGTCAGCAGTGCCACTAATGAAATGCTCCCCAGAGCTCCGAGGGGCCTGAGAAACCCTCTAGGAAATCCACAGTGTCGTTTGCCGCAGCTCCAGGGCATGAGGCACATCCCACAGAGCCTGGGCATGAGGCTCCCCTGGGAGTCCAGGGGCCATCCTGCTCATAAAAACCTCATCTTGATTCCTCATCCTTTGTATCGATTTCTGTCAGAGATGACTTGTCTTAGACAAAGATACTATTATGTTTCTCTGTACAAAAAAGGGAGCTTCTCCCCTGTCCTCCCCACCCTTTTAAGATTCATTTTAGGGATGACCCCAATAAGACTTGTAATTTGGGAAGTGTTTTTATGCACAGTGGGTGAACAGGGGAGAAGACAATGGTTTTGCATATGCAGTGCAAAGTCCTAAATGTGAAATCAGAGAAAAATGGGGTGGGTCTGGAATGGTGCAGGAAATTGCAGCTAAACCTGCAGCTATGCCATAGTTATATCTTAATATGAAACTCTGTTATTAATGTAATGGATGGAATCTGTGGGAGCCAAGTGATTAAAATCCACACTCAGACATGTATAATCACAGCAACTGTTAATTCTGGAACGTTTCTACTCCTGCTCTATGAACCATAGCTTGAAAAATAATTTAAAAAAGAGGCCTGCAGGTATTGTGCAGGATGCTTTTAAAAAAGGCTTTCAAAACAATTCTCTTTTCTTTCCTAGTATGGTTGGACAAGGCCACATGGACACCTGGAAGGCTCTCTGTGAATACCTTGCAAGCCAAATAAGAGCAGAAGTCAACCCAGATAAATGGAACGATGGATGGTGAGGCTGCAAAATGCAGGGCTCTATCCAAATTATTTTGTCTTCTCCACAGTAGGATGGATATAAGCAACTGGAACAACAGCATTTAATCTGTTCCTTTGGGGTTTGCTTTCTTTTGCTTTTTTGGAACTTCTCTTTGTAAGAAGCTGGTTTGGGTCTTGAAATGACTGAAGCTGTTCCCTTGTGCAAAGAAAGTAGTAAATATTTATAGTGGTTCTTACAGGTTGAGATATTTAATATGTGCTCATTTCTTTTGTAATCTGAGAGTAACTGTGCTGAAAGACAATACCTGCTAATGGTATTTTCTATCACATCATTTTCCAAGGGAAGGATAAAATGTGGAAGTTTGGGGTTATATTTTTAGTACACGCAGCAAAATTCGTTCAAAAAATATTTGTTTCCCTTTATCTGTTTATTTAATAGGATAAGGAAAGGGGGAAACTGTAAGAAAGCCTAGTTAAAGAATAATTTATAAACTATATTTAGCTGTAGACTGGCTTGGGGGAGAGCCCAAAATATGTGCTGGCAGGTAATGATGAGTGTACACTTGGACACTTCAGACCTGCCCCATGCTCAGCAGGACTCGGTTCCTGCTGCTTGTGCAGCATCTCTGGTGTTTCCTCATGGAAGCTTTGGCTCTTCCCAACACACACACGCTCCCCTTGGGTAGAAATGTGCTGGGTTTTTTTTCCTTTTTGTTAAAACCTGTTTTGGATGCCAGTGAATGTGTCTGTGGGGAGATATTTGGCCCCTGAGAGGCCCCCTGTGAGCAGCAGGACAGCAGGCAGCAAACTCTGACTCCTCTCAGCTCCGTAAATCACGGCATCACTCAGCCAGGCTGGAAGGAGCTGAAATATTGGGTGATGTCCAGCCCTGCTGAAGTGATGGCAGCTCTCCCACTGCCTTCACTGGGGGCAGAGTTTCATCTGCCACACTGCTAAATCACCAGAATGGCTTTTATCAATGAGATCTGTCTAGTCTTGCCTGGAACTGGCCCTTACTGATTTTCAGGGATCATGATGGGCAGTCAGTTTGAACAAAGAGAGTTAACAGGGAGAATGATGGACCTGGAACAACCTGGGCTAGTGGAAGGTGGTCCTGCCCATGGCAGGGGTAGGAATGAGATGGTCTTTGAGATCCCTTCCAACCCAAACCATGCTGTGATTCTGTGATCAAACACTGCAACAAGCCTGGCACTGCCCCTCTGCCATCAGCCATGGCCCAGCTCTCAGATGTGCCACACAACTGCACACCTTCACACATCTTCTATCAAAATGGTCTGATTAAAAGCTTAAAACTGCTTTTTGGTTAATTTTTTTAAATATGAGGGTTTTTTTAGATGGGTTATGTCCAAGGCTGGGGGGGGAGATGTTTCTCAGGCTGTCCCAGCTGCAGCAGAACTCTCTGGCTGAAGGCTTAGCCATAAGCACTCTTACAGATATGTCCTATTTCATATCATCCCTTGCTCAGGAAAAACTTACCCATAAAGCCATCCAAGATCAGTTAATGTGGTGCTTATATTGAAACATCTGCTTTAATCTTGGTTAATTTTCAGGGCTAGACAGGATTCAAGATTACTGAACCTGCCTAGATGGACCAGACAACTCAAAGGTTAGCTAAAAAACCCCTTATAACTCATATAATCACGAATTTATATGCTGGGATATGCCTGTGCCTGCCTCTAGCCTTGACTCTCCTCCAGCTGGGCCCCCTGGGCACACCTGGGATAGAAGGGGGGGCCCCATTTCTCTTGCAAAGGCTGCTAAAAGACAGCTCAGCATTTACACCCCACCTTCCACCTTTGAGCACTCTGCAGGAACTGGGGACTCACATGGGGCTGCAGGGTTTGATGAACTGCTCTCTCAGCGCCCCCTCTGCACCTCCCTCTGCTGAGCGATGGCTTTGGCTGCCTCCAAACGATCCTCTGGGTGGCTGAGGCTCTGGGCTGGCTCTGCTGTTGGGTGATTTCACTCTTAATAATGTCTCATAACTGTCTCTAAAGAGGTTTATGGCTCAGCCTTATTCTCTAATCTCCTACAGAAACACTGTTATTGGTTCACACTATTTCAGTTAGTTCTCCTCAAGCTCTAGAGCCAAGTTAATTGGACACGACTGACCTACGGTAGGGATGACTATTAGGTGAGTAATACTAAGCAAAGGGAATAAGATCTTTCTGGGCCTCAGAACATGCTGGGAGCTGTGGGGAACAGCAGGAAATAGCAGCTCAGGAGGAGCAGGGTTGATTTAGGGAATGGGGAAGTGCTTTGCAATAACTGAGGTTTGTAAAACCAACAGCCCTTTCTGAAGGAGAGTAAAAATTACACTGGAGCTTTGAGTGTCCATAAGAGGCAAAAGTAGAAGGAAGAGGAGAAATAGACTGTGGCAGACCTGTGAGAGTGCTATTTTTGATCATTCCTTTTTTTAATCAAACTCTTCACTATAGCACAGCTATTCAAAGCTGATTTTAGGACTCAAGGAATAAACAGAGCAGGATTTCATTAGAATCCATTTATGTTTCCACCTGGAAACTGCTGAAGGCAAGTCCAGCACAGTGAAAAAACACTGAGTGATTAATGGATGTGACACTTGTCCACAAGACAAATATGAGCCCTGCAACATCACTGAGCAGCTCAAGGCACAAAGACACTTTGCAGAGCAGATGAAACCTTGCTGCAAAATCCTGAAAGTTAAAGGTGCTGTTTCCCAATTTACTTTTACATACTAATCCACCAGATGAAGTAAATTCTGGAAAAAATCCCCTATATTATAAAACCAGCCTAATATTCCTCAGTAAAAGACTTTACAGGGTGACCATATGAAAACTTCCAGTCTCGAACTTTGTTGGCTGAAGCCTGAGAGAACTGTAGGTGTCAGCACTCGGTTTAAGAATGTGTAAGTATGTGCTTAGCTCTACTGAGACGTGAAGTTTGCCTGAGGTCAGCAGCACTGCTAAGGAAAGGGACATTTGGAGGAGTGTCTCCAAGGTCAGGCCTCAAGTACAAACCTACTTCAGATTCGGGGGGGCTGCTGGATAATGCCAGCAGCGGGCACTGAGGGCAGTGCCACTGACGTGAGTTGCTTTGCTATGGCAAGTAATTACACTTGTGTCTCATGGAAGAGTGAGTTCTCTCTCTTAAACCTTGTGTGTTCAGACAGGGAAGAAAGTCGGTGTTCCTAAAGTTTAGTGTGCTTCTTATAATGACAAAGACTGAGCCCAGGGTAATGTGCAGACTGAAGTGTCCCCACTGGAATGTCTGTGGCCCTGAAGCACAGCCAGTGGTTCAGGGGGCCCCTTTGAGCCTGCCAGGAGGGATGTCCTGGGCTGGTCTGCCCAGACTGCCATCATGCAGCTCAGGGTCGTGGCTCTGCTGCAGGACCGGCTGCTCAGCTGGGACTGGGATCACTGGGATCACCCACAGGGATGTTGCAGCTTGGAGGAAGTGCACAATCAGGCTTTGGGGTAAATGGGCTTATTAAGGGGCGAGTGTTTGTCTCTGCTCACCGGCACTCAGTGAAGCACTGGCTGAGCTGAGCCTGCAGTGTCTCCTCAATGTGGGGCCCCTCTGTTTCTCTCAGGATGTCCTTGAAGGAGACCACGTCCTGTCTCTCCTGGACATCACCTGGCAGAGCTTCCACTGTCCCAGCATGTTTCTGAGAACCACTGGTTGCCTCCAAGTGAGGAGGGAGAGTCTGAAAACAACAGGAGGAGAAAATCAAAGGTATGAATTAAAACAAACTTCATGTTTGCTGGAATGCCAGGCTGACAGTGAGTCTGAGCTTAAGCCCTAATTTACTTGCAGGAAGCCAGGAAAAAGGGCCCTGTGCTCATGAGAAGTGCCTGCATGCACACAATGCTCCATTGTTGGTGTTTCAGCAGTAATTCCCAACACTGCAGTGTGCAAACCCAACCCTTCCAGCGTGGGATCTTGGGCTCTGTGAGACAGGTGAGAAAGCTGCTGCTCTGCAAATGCCAGCTTTGTCCATGTCAGAAGGGTGCCAGAGAGGCTTTAATTGAATCTGCAAATGTTTGGACTTCCCAGTGGTGCTTTTTAATTAGCCAGTATTGTTTTTAATTTGGTCACTGCAATTTTTATATGCACTGCTTGGTCAGTGGTTTCCTGGTATTTTGTTGCAGCTGGTCCTGCTCCTTTAGGAAATCCACTTCCCTTGAGGAACAACAACAACAACAAAGGAATAAACAACCTCCCAAACACTGTAATAAAAATCACAGCTCCCCAGGTTTCCCATGATTTGATAACCTTGGCAAGAAGGGCTTCTAAGCTGGTTTCAAGTCTTAGAATAATTTCTGCCTTATGATTGATTTTACACGTGTAGTTTGCAGGAGAAAAATGAAAGTCTTTGTTATTCAAATACAGAAGCATGAAAAATACCATCTGTGTGGGTGGGCTGAAACTTTGCATTTTTTGGCTTGCCAAGGTTGATAAAGTTAAGATGTTCCCAGTGCTCTACAAGCTGTCACTACCTTGTAAGTGTAGGGAAAAATCCATTTCAAGAATTAACTTGTAAACTACCTTTGTGGTTTCTTTTTTAATTCTAGAACAAACTGTTTCATACATACTTGGGAATTACTAATCATATTCTCTGATGGTGTATGGCAAATTTAAAAAGGGAAAGGAGGAGAAAATATGACAATTTGGTTTTGCAGTATGTTTTTTTACTCCTCAAAGTCAGTGACTGATATATAGGTGGCAGCAGATGTGAACTAAGCTCTTGGTTTGCATGACCAAAAAAACCTACATAATTCTGCTGTGGCCTTTCAGCTTCAGAGCATACAGAGATTGTCCTTAATGGGCAAATCTCAGACTAATTTAGTAATGCATTCTCTTTGCTGACATGTTTTCTGGTGTGCTCAGAGTCCTAATTCCAGAGCTCTCCCACCAAGACAAAAAGCTCTCTCAAAGGCTTGGCCAGCTTATTTTTAAGATCTCTTTTTTCAGTGTTTTTCTGTGCTTGGACCAGGTTCCAAAAATCACTACCAAGTGCCAAGCCAGTCTGGTTTGAGCCGGTGCCCCCTGGGACCCCTCACTGTCCAAGGCAAGCACAGAGCCCCTCCAGGACAGCAATTCCCTGCCTTCCCTTCCCTGCATCTTTGTGTGGGATTCACACTGTGCTCACAGAATGGGGCAAGGCCACAGCTGAGGAAATGAGCAGGGGGAAACAGGAGCAGCAGTGTGGCTTTCACAGGTGTCTGCACATGTTCTCTTCCTCAATCTATGATCCAAAAATGTCACCTTTTACCCTGAGATGTTGCTCAATTCTCAGGCTCTGTGGAAGTCGAGTGTGTCCAACCCTCAGCATTAGCACTCCTTGTCTGTATTTCACCATTGTCTCCCTCCCTGGGACTAAACAAAGCCCAGGCTGTGATGCTGCTTTCTCAGGGCTCATCTGGAAACCAGAGGAGCACCCAGGAGGGCTCTTTTCCAGACTGAGATCCAGGAACAGGATGCCTTGGGTGTTTTCCTGCTCAGCTATTTGTGTCCCTACAGCAATTCCCAAGGGACTGCTCTCCTGAGGAGTTCCCACTGAGGGGCATGAGGGCATCTCCAGCTTTAGGGAGGCTGATCCACAGCCCATGGAGAAGGGCAGGCTCCTCTGCAGCACACACCTGAAGGTTTAGGGGTGAAATGCCAGGAGGTGGCTCACCAGGTGAACAACTCATTGATGCTGGGAAGGGTCAGCTCCCCCTCCACCTGACCTGCTGCATGTGTGGTCCCTCCCTGCCCCTGCACAGGCTCTGGCACTCACTGACCCTGCAGTGAACCCATGCTAAGAAGTGAAAAATAATCCCTTTTGTCTTTCCCTCTCCTCAGATGACCTGTCCCCTGGCACAGTGAGGGGACTCAGCCAGGCAGGGAGCAGCTGAGGGGCAGCACCACAGCAACGCAAGTGGGGGACACGGGACCAGAGCAACGTGGAGAGCAGCAGCATGGCCAGGAGGGTCCTCTTGCCATCCCAGGACCTTCCACCCACTCAGCCCCTCTGAACTGCTTTCTGCTGCATCCTGAGGGAGCCCTGGATGAGCAGCTTCTGTCCCTGAATCTATTCAGCCTCTCACCAGTCCCACAGCCAGACCAGGTAAGAGCTGTGAGTAAGCTCAGAGTAGGAAACCCTTATCTTTAAGTGAGTTAGCACAGCCTGTACCTACACCTGAGCCCAGAGTCAGGAGCTGCTGTGGACACAGGCCAGGCAGCTCTGAACCAGCTGGCTCAGGTGCTGATAACAGCACGGCCACAGAACAGGCTCTGGCTGGCAGAGTCCAGCCCATCCCTGAGCAAATATTGGTGCAGCCCCCTGTTCTGGGCACCAGCATTATCAGCTCAGCTCCTGACACGAGCTGGGGCTGTGCTGGGAGCCCCAGGGCTCAAGTGCAGACACCACCTGGTAGCACAGCTCAAGAAAGGAAGCTCTGCTGTATTTACCCTTCTTTTCCAAGCACTGTTTCACTACATGAAAACAAAAGCAATAAGAACTCCTTCCCCCAGTAAGACTCCAGCCACACACCTTCAGTGTTCCCCTGAAGGAGGGAATGAAGAACAGGCACAGCTGATAAACTCTGTGCTCCTTTGACCTCCTGTTTTTCCCAGTCCTGCTGGTTCCTGGCTTGGCACTAACATGCCCCAGCTCTGAGGGGAGAGGGGAGCATGGAGTGAGGAGCAGAGCTGGCTGTGCCAGAGGAGCCCTGAGGGATGTGGGGCACACCTGGCTGGGAGGGAGGGCCAGGGGCCAGCACGTGCCAGGGCCATCAGCCTGGCTCTTGTCCTGGGGGAGCAGGAGGAGACAAGCACTGAATGGCACTGAGCATGTCAGGCCAAGGTTATTTGAGTTTTTAAGTTAAACATCACAGGTGGCCTGGCTTTTTATTCTGTTACTTTGAAATCAATGCACTTGGGTCAATAAAGGATTGGACTTGAGGAAAACAAGTACAAGGGAACACCCAAAGAACTTCTGTGTACTTAGTCTCAGTTTCACTTGTCAGCCTATCTTAAAAGCTGCTTTCTTGGACTAGAAGAACTGATCCAAGTGTACTCCAGATGAAGGAAAGGAATCAGTTGGTAAAGCAGGGAGGGAATAAGAAGATGAACTAGATAAAAGTAAGTGTGGAAGTGAATTTAGCACCATAACCTAAAAATAGGCACTTGAGCAGCAGGAGGTCCTGAAGAGATATAACAAGATGTCCAGAGGGTGGAATTGTATCATTGTTTTAGCTGTCAGTGCTCTACCATTTGTGAAGTGTTTTCATAGAAAATGCTTTTTATTTGCTGAGTAGAAGACAAACTGAGGAAAGAAAACAGAGCCCTCAGGCACCTAATGATGATATGGAATGTTTTAGACTATTAAAGCACTTGAAAAAAAGAAAAAAACCTATGAATAGCATAGGTGATACCTTCCTGCTTTGCAGCTGAAGAAAGCCACTGTTAAATTTGTTCTATTTTGTCCCCAGTGTTCTTGTCCTAATCCCAAACCTCCCTGGGCTCAGAGTTTGGCATGTTCCTAACCCTGCTCAGCAATGAGGAGGCAGCTGCACCTCCTGGGAGCTTGTGCTCATCCTGAAGCCTTCCAAGGGACTCAGAGTCCCTGAGAGAGCCCTGCTGCAGGGTCTGTTCTTGTCTCAGGGAGCAGAATTCAGAGGAAAGCATGTCTGGAAAGGCTTTGGCCACCTGAGGCTGCCAGAGGGAATAGGGAGGGCCATGGCAGGAGTGCCCAGAGCGATGGGCAGTGTGACAAGGTGGATTCCAGCAGTGCCTCCCTGCTGACCAGGCTGTGACCTGGGCCTTGCAGTGCCACAGAACAGCTTCCCACGTGTCCCCAGCCCTGTGCTGGAGCTCTGTAGGAGACAGCAGGGTGAATGCTGCTTCCACAGCCTCGATGCTTAATGTGCACGTGGAGACAAAAGCCAATTTATTTCCAACATCCCTTCCCTCAGCGCCTCTAATGTTCCTGCTCCTGAATCAAAGGGAGGCATTCTCCACTAAGATGCTAATAAATGGCTTTTCCTTAGGGGAAGAAGCATTTTCCCATCTTTAAGAAATTTCTTTGGCCATGTGAAATTCAAATTTGTTAGCTTGCCCTACAAACAGCAACTCATTTAGAAACAAATTACAAATATTAGATGGAGACAGTGAACTTGATAATGCAACGCTGCCACATCAGTTGTAGAATAATGCATCTTAATGAAGGTTTCCCATGTGAATAAACCATTATATTTACAAGCTTTTCACAGTTAATGACCCAGAACTGGATAACGAAACTCACATTTTTAGTGTGGTCCTCTGTCAGCAAAAGTATACATATTAATAATTGATGTTGCTGTAAAAATAGGACATAATATGAAGATTCCTGAGTTTGTGGGAAAATAGGACTACATGGTCCATTAACTTAAAAGGCTTATCTAATGTTTGATGGGCTTTGTCTTTAAAATCCTTGTTTAAATTAATAAGGCAAAATGGACATTTGTCTAAAAGAGAATTTTATTCCAACTCATCAGTCACAAGTATGCTGATGAGAGTCCTCTGCTCTTTGCTCCTTCTCCCCAAAGAGAATTTAGGCTGTAGGGAAGGGGCAGACCCAGCAGCAGAAGGAAGGAAGGTGTTCCCTGCGTCAGTCAGTGATGGAGGGCCATGAAGCTGCTGAGGGGCTGGAGATTCTCCCATGTGTGCACAGGCTGAGGGAGCTGGGGCTGCTCAGCCTGGAGAAGAGAAGGGGGTTCTGCAGGCGCTCCGGGGAGGCTGCAGAGGGGCTGTCCATGAGGGATTGCAGGGACAGGAATGGGCTCAGACTGAAGGAGGGCAGATTTAGGTCAGATATACAGAAGGAATTCCTGGCTAGGAGGGTGGGCAGGCCCTGGCACAGGTTGGGCAGAGCAGCTGTGGCTGCCCCATCCCTGGGCGTGTCCCAGGCCAGGCTGGACAGGGCTTGGAGCAACGTGGAATAGTTGGGGGTGTCCCTGCCCATGGCAGGGGTTTGGAATGAGGTGAGCTTTGAGGCCCCTTCCAACCCAAACCATTCTGGGATTCTGTGATACAGTTCTACTGAATTTTAAGCTAAGCCTACATTTCAAAGTTTGATATAGATTTAGTTACATTCTTGCTTTGTTGTTGCCTGATGTAATTTGTCTGCCTGAGGGAGGAGTGTATTTTAAGGAGGTCTCTTGTCTCACAAATCACAGAATGGCTTGGGTTGGAAGCACCTTAAAGCTCATCTCATTCCAACCCCCCAAATGAAAGTTGTATTAATGTGGGTTCCATGGTACACAAACAGTGATAGCCACATCAATTATATGGCTGAATTCCTAAATTAGGCACAAAAAAGGAACAAGTAAGCAAAATATATTGCATTCATTAAAGCTTCCCTACTCTCTGATTCACTTCAATGGCTTTGCCAATTAAAGTAATTGTCATATGGGTTCAAACAAAGCATCTGTAGTAGGAGGCCTTGTTAAAAAATACTGAAAAGGGTTGTTTTATAGATTTGTAGAATATATATTTAGAAAAGTATTGACATGTGGATTTATAGATTTATAGAATATATAGATTTATAGCATATATAGAATTATAGCATATATAGATTTATGGCATATATAGAATTAGATTCATAGAATATATAGATTTATAGCATATATAGAATTATAGCATATATAGATTTATGGCATATATAGAATTAGATTCATAGAATATATATTTAGAAAAGTATTGACATGTGACGTTTTTTAGAAAGATGAGAAAATCTGAAGTGGAGAAAACATTTCCAATGAGGGCCACATGAGTTTATATAGCTTGGTTGTGTTTATTTGTGATGTTGTACCTGGGCAATGCTGTTAAACTTGGACTAAAAACGGCAAGTGTGTTTTGGGCTCTGAAAGGCAGAGATTTCACTGTAACTGTGGGTGCAGCCAATGAAAGCCCAATTATTTAGCCTGCTCCTTGCTTCCCAGAGTGTTTCTGTCTCTAAAACAAGCAGGTTTAAAATTCTTAGTGAAAACAGGGCGGATTAGTTATCGCTGCCTGGTGACAGGACAGATAACTTTGTGCTGACATCCAGCCTGCAAGCAAAGCAAAAGTCATTTTAATCCTCTGCTTGGCCAAACCAGGCCTGATCTGCAGCAGTGCTGGAACTGCCCACTTGTAAGAGCTGAAGAAATATTTTAGATTTCACTTGATGGAGTTTGTAGTTTGTTAAACCCTGTGTAATATTTATTTAGCCATAGTCCACAGGGTTTACACAGAAAGCTATTCTGGGAAATGCTAATTTTTTTTTTCTGACTGAATGAAATGAATTATATTTATCAGGAATTCAAATAAGAAGGAATGTTTGGCAGACTGTTTTCTCAGATATAAATAAAAGTGTTATCTGAGACAACATGCCTAAATTAGGGTATGTTTAAAAGAGGTAAGAAGGAGTGAACAGCTTTTTATTTGAGACCAAATAGATCCTTTCATGTGAAAAGGATCACAGAATCATGGAATGGGTTAGGTTGGAAGGGGCCTTAAAGCTCATCCACTCCCACCTCTTGCCATGGCAGGGACACCTCCCACTGTCCCAGGTTGCTCCAAGCCCTGTCCAACCTGGCCTGGGACATAGAGGAAGGAAGGACAGTGGAAATACTGTGTCAGAAAATCACAGAACAGCATGATTGCAGCCCTGAATCTTTGGGAAGGGCTGGAATTAGGGAAGAGAGCAGTGTCAGCTGTGTAATTAAGCTCACAGATGTACCTGGGAGACAAGAAGGTGTTTCCATAGGACAGGGCTCAGTCCTATGAATTATTTAAGAGTTTAAAGCACTTGGCTCTGCTGGGATTGATCATTTGTGCTCATTAAGTAAAAACATGAGCAAGGGTGTGACCAGGCCATGGAGAGCTCCTGCCTCAAAGCTGCTGAAGAGGATTGAGCCCTAAACTGGGGCTTGTCTTATGGTTCAGTACCTTGCAAGTCTGATATTTTGTGAGAGGTGTTTCTGAGGACCTTCAGGAGGAACTGAACCAGCCTGGTGTGTTGGGGTGTGATGAGGAGAACCTGCTGCTCCAGTGGGAAGCCACGATGGCTCCACATGGCTCCTGCATCCTGCTGAGCTTTATCCAGCTGGGAAAGATGGCATAAAGAACCAGGGGGCTTTGTCCTGTGAAAAGGAGAATTTCTTAGGCTCTGGGATGTTTTCCTTGACTTTTGTGAAGGGCTGTGTTTCTGGATGTGCTGCTGGGACTGCAGTTCTTTTGCTGAATGGAAGGAGAGGCTGTTCTGAGTCAGCCCAGCCCAGGTAGGAGAGGCTCGGGGAAAATACATGAGAGCAGTGCAGGTGGACAGAGGGACTTGTCTTGTGTTTTTGTGTTTTGTCCTCAGCTCCTCTGTAATTCCACTCAGTGGGTTTTGTGGAAGGGAGTTTGATTTACTCTGAGTGGTGCAGAAACAAAAAATTCCCAGGTGGTATAATAAGAACTTTTCCTTGCAAACTTTAGAACATTCCAATAGAATAAGGCACTTGGCAAACTTCAGCTTATCCAGACACAACAAGGCCCTTAACAAGGCACTGACTGGAATTTTTTGGTCTGATTTGCAGAGAACAAGAAGGAAGGGGAAAGAGGAAGGTAGATAATCACCACCCCAGGATGCAGCAGCTTTTAAAGGCAGGGAAGGGGACAGTGCCATGTGTCACATGTGTCACTGTCCTTTTGTCTGTCCTGGTCCACTGGGTCCCAAACCCTTCCCCAGCTCCGTTCCCTTCTCTGGACACGCTCCAGCCCCTCAGTGTCCATCCTGAACTGAGGGGCCCAGAGTTGGACAGAGCACTGGAGGGGTGGGTGGGCTCAGCAGTGCCAGCACAGAGGGACAGTCACTGCCCTGGCCCTGCTGCCACGTTATTCCTGGCACAGGGCAGGTGCCTTTGGCATTCCTGGCCCCCTGAGCACACCTGGGCTCGTGTTCTTCCACCTGGTTGTTTCCAGCCAGCCACCTGTTCCTCTGGTCTCCTACATCCTCCTCCCTGTCATAAATCAGTGTGGTGGCAAACTGTTTATCTGACTATTTTGTGTTAGACCCAGCCTTTCCTCCTGCCAGCAGCCTGTGGTCTGAGATTGTACCCACAGCTTCCTGCGGGAGAGTCCAGCAGGGAGAGCTCTGAGGGAGGATCCATCACTGGCTCGGGCTGTTCTGCACTACCCTGAGACTGGGCACTTGCCAAAAACCAGTTCACACACCCAGTTACACCAGGCTGGGAGCAGCTTGCTCTGATGCAAAATTAAACAGTCAGAACAAGCTCTCAGTGGGGTGTTTAGTGACAGGGAGTTCATAAATGCCAGAAACTGAGCAGTGGAAGAAGGTGCCAGCTTAAGAACTGCAAAAAAGGTGTGTTACATTGAGAATCATGGAATGGATTGGGTTGGAAAAGACCTTCAAGATCATCAAGTCCAACCCTTGCTCCAACTCCAGTCCCTTTACCAGATCATGGCACTCA
>JAWWLZ010000002.1:4355947-4368450 GCA_035041345.1 Poliocrania exsul | reverse complement strand
GGGAAATTGAAGTTGGAGAGCAGAAAGAAATTCTTTGCAGAGAGAGTGCTCAGGCATTGGAATGGGCTGCCCAGAGACGGGGTGGATTCCCCATCCCTGGAGGGTTTTAAGGTGAGCTTGGGCATGGCACTGAGTGCCATGATCTGGTAAAGGGAGTGGAGTTGGCCCAAGGATTGGACTTGATGATCTCGGAGGTCTTTTCCAACCCAATTGAGTCTATGATTCTATTAAAAATCATATTTATGTGTAAACTGTGTGCTGAGACCATCCAGGTTGAGCTCAACCAAGCATGGCACAGCCTGTCAGGGAGTGTCCTCTTACAAAGCCACACATAAATCCTGGTAGTGAATGTATTTCCCCCACCTGGTCCCGTCGTTCCCATCGTGTGGTTAATCCAAAACTGGCAGTAAATCACTCAGCTCTGTGTTCTCTCCACCCATCAGAAAGCTTGGCTTTCTCCCTCTTCCCCACTGAGGTTTGTCAGGAGCAGAGGTCAAACAACAGCTTTGTCTGTGCTGACTGACCAACAGGTGATTGTGGAATCATAAATTCTGCATTTAGTCACACCATGTTTGATGGGGATTCCTTTTTTTCCTGCTTTAGTACCCAAAAAGGGTTGTCTTTGCCCAGGTGCTGCTCAGAGCAGAGGATGGGGCTGCAGCAACCTGGGCTGGTGGGAGGTGTCCCTGCCCACAGCAGGAGATTGGAATTGGATGGTCTTTAAGGTCCCTTTAAACCCAAACCATTCTCTGGTGTTTCTATACACAGAGCCAAGTTAGTCCTCTCAACAGTGATCAGGATTTATTATGGGCCAAGTCTTGGCTTTTGGTTTCTCTGTCAATATCTCTCCATCTTTAATATTAAATTGGATGAAAATATTGTGCCTTGCTATAGTGGCCCATGTTCTGTTTAAAAATGAAGACTCTATGCAAAGTGGCACTTGTTAGGGTGAAACTTAAAAAAAAAAAGGCAAAAAAAGAAATGTAACTAAACCTTTGAAACCTCAAAGAAATTGTGGGATTGTTTTTGGCAGGAAATGAAAAAAATTCCTTTTCCTTGATAGTCTTCTCTTCCCTTTTAAATTTTTAAAAAAATTCTTATTATTCTTCCTAAGACGATGTAATTTCCTGACTCTCCCTAATCTGAGCTGTATAATCAAAAGGAAGGGAAGACAGGCTGGGATAGCTCCTTCCTGTAAGGAAATGATTTCCAATCTTTATTTGAATGCATCAGGGCTTTACATGCCTTATCCTCCTGATATGACCAGGAGTGTCATTTGGCACAGGTCCTCGTTGCAGAGATGGGCTGGGCATGGAGGGGGCAGCTGCTGTGCAGGCAGGGTGTGCAGGGAAGGCACAAAGCTGGAGAAAAGCTCCCAAGGAAACTTTCCTGTGTTTTACAGCACATTCCTATAATGCAAATAGTGCTTTAGATTTGGTTTTGTCCGTCATACTCTGGCTTGTGTGTTTGGCAGTAGGGGGACTGAGAGAGATCACCCTCATTATCTGATTAGTATGAATCTCAGACTGGGTTGGGTTGGAAGGGGCCTTGAAAGCCCATCCCATCCCACCCCTGCCATGGGCAGGGACACCTCCCACCAGCCCAGGTTGCTCCAAGCCCTGTCCAACCTGGCCTGGGACACTCCCAGGGATGGGGCAGCCACAGCTTCTCTGGGCAACCTGTGCCAGGGCCTGCCCACCCTACCAGGGAAGAATTCTTTCCTCATATCTGATTTAAACATACTCTCTTTCAGTTTGCCTCTCTGGTTGGCTCTTCCCTTCCAGGCAGAATTCTGGGAGTAATTAAAACTTGTTCAGTTTACAAACAGGGATGTTTTGCAGCTTGCAAACCAGCCTGGAACAGGAACAGCACTGAGTGGAAGGGGAGCCAAGGAAACACAGGGAACTGCCCCAGAACCAGCTTTCCAAGAGGGTGCAGAGCTCTGGGCTGGGCCTGACCTCCCAGAAAGCCATGGAAAACTGCCCCGGTGTGGTTGGGTTGGGAACTGGGTTTGGGAAGGGCTCGTGACTGCACTGACACACGGTCCCAGACTGGATGGTGACAGATGTTGCCAGTGGTGCTTCTGCTTCTTGGCTCACAGCAGGACTCGCAGTCACTGTGCAAGCAGGAAAACACTGGGGAATGTGTCCCTTGCAGGGTTTTTTGGCCCCATCTGCAGCAGTGCCATGGAGCAGAGCTGCTCTGGGTCCCTGCATCCAAATGGGAATGGGATGCAGGCTGGGGGTGGCTCCCCCAACCCACAGTGTGCTCATAAAGAGGGTTCATTGCCAGCTCTGCTTTCAGCCCGCTTGGAATGGCAGAAGGGCTTTTGGCTCTTGGATCATCCCCAGGATTTTCTCTGTCTTGCAAACTGCTGAGTCCCAGATTCTGCATAGCTTAGGGCAGGGTTTGGAAACCTGACATCCCTTCAGCTCCTCTGTGTGCTCTGTGGGATCCAGTTGCTTCTGCTTTCGGCCCAGGCAAACTTACTGTGAGAGAACAGTGGGAAAAACTACATTATCTTTGAAAATGCAAAGAAATCTGCACATGAACAAAGCCTTCCTACCCCATCCCTGTCCAGGGCCGGGGTGGGCAGGGCTCGGAGCAGCCTGGGATAGTGGAACGTGTCCTTGCCCATGGCAGAATGTGTAGCAAGATGGGCTTTAAGGTCTCTTTCAGCCCAAACCATTCTGTGATTCTGTGGAATCCTGTTTCTTATGAACTCCCAAAAAAGCCTTCTGCTGCCAAGCAGCATCCACAGCATCCATCCAAGGGCATAAGGACCTTTAGTCAAACCCTGGTCTTCATTATCCTTTCTAGCCACAGAAATTTCCCCCTGCTGCAAGAGTTATAGCCTGATCTAAAGAAAAGAAAGTGTAATACTCATGGAACTTCTTAACAACAGGGTTTTTGGGGTCATTTACTGGGTGTTCTATAGTATATAAAAAAGAGCAAATACTGAGGAAATGTTTGCTTTAATGCCCTTATGGAACCATGCTCCTGTCCCTGGAAAACTCCAGCAGCAAATAACATGTGGCCTCGATGATCTTGGAGGTGTTTTCCAGCCTTAATGATTCCATGACTCTGTGCTGCTCACTTAAGGATATGGGTTGGCTTATTTAAACAGCATGTTCAGTATCAGTGGGTGCTGCAGAAATAGGGCATTTTGGACTAAAATGGTTTCACTTGTAAAACTTCCAGAGAATGCTGACAACTGTTGTGGGGTTTGCTGGAGAAATAGAGGCTTTGAGCGTGTATTGGAAATTTTGTCCCTTTTTCTGCAACAAATGGCAGCTTCCAATGAAAATATCTGAGACCTCTTCGTATCTATCACAGCCTTCTTGAAAGATCATTTTCAGGTCCTTTGAGAAAGCAGAGGAAAAAGGTTCCTGATTTCCCTCCTTTCCTCTTGTCTGGGGGGGACAGGTCCCTTTCTCTCTGCGTTGGGCAGTTGGCATTTTGGCAGCTCAACCTCACACAGAGTTCAAGAAGGAGGTGCCTGAGGGCTGATGGTGAGTTCCTGCCCCATCCCTGGAAGTGTCCCAGGCCAGGCTGGACAGGGCTTGGAGCAACCTGGGCTGGTGGGAGGTGTCCCTGCCCATGGCAGGGGTGGGATGGGATGGGCTTTAAGGTCCCTTCCAACCCAAACCATTCCACGATTCTGCTTTCTGTCTCAGGACCTGCTCTGCCAAACTCAAGGGGTTTTGGAGTCTCTCTGTGCTCCCCAGCCTGTCACCATCCATCCACACCGTCAAGGAACAGACTCAGGGATTGTTGGAGTCCCTCTGTGCTCCCCAGCCTGTCACCATCCATCCACACTGTCAAGGAACAGACTCAGGGATTTTGGGAGTCCCTCTCTGCTCCCCAGGCTCTCACCATCCATCCACACCCAAGGAATAGACTCAGGGATTGTTGGAGTCCTTCTATGTCCCCCAAACTCTCACCATCCATCCACACCCAAGGAACAGACTCAGGGATTGTTGGAGTCCCTCTGTGCTCCCCAGGCTCTCACCATCCATCCACACCCAAGGAACAGACTCAGGGATTGTTGGAGTCCCTCTGTGCTCCCCAGGCTCTCACCTTCCAGCCACAGCCCAGGAACAACATCCCTGCTCCACAGTAAATCAGTGCTGCCCAGGGATCTGCAGCTGGCCAGGTGTGCTCTTTGAGCTCCAGGAAAGAAACTACAGAAAGCTCTTCCTTGCCCAGTCTCTCTCCCTGTGTATTCACACACCTCTCTGCAGTGGATGTGTCTGTGTGTCCATAACTTACCTCTGAAGAAGCTTGTCCAGAACCACAGCAAGCAGCTTTTCCCTGTCAGCAGGCTCTCCCCAAGGCTGGGTCTGCACATGGGGGCCAGATGTGCCCATCCAAAAAAGTCTCTGCATTATTTTTTGGGTTTTCTTTTCTTTTTTTCCTATCCTTCTTAACTACAGCATGAGACACATGGGCCAACCATCCATCTGAGGCTCAGCAGAAACCAAGAGTGGTGGCTTATAAAGCCATAAATAGCTAAATGGCTGGTTTCAACAGTAAATAGGGATATGTGAATTAAGAGTAAACTCTCCCAGCAGCCTGTAGACATTCCAGTTCCTTGTTTTAATATCTTCATGTGGCTTTTTACCCCCCTCTTCTTCGCTTTTCTTGGTGGGAGGTGACACATGGAACAATGAGAGAGAGGCCCGCTCTGGTTATCTAAAGCACAATGAAAAACAACCAAAAAAAGGGCTGGGACTCTTCAAAAGGAGTCTACCAGAAATAGAGACCTCAGGCATTTTGGGAACTGTGTATTCAGTTCTTTGAGGGGACCCTGAAAAACCCCATCCTCATGATATTGGCAGTGGATGGAAGGACTGGGGGATGTGCTGCCAGCTCCGAGTCTTTGGATGCACTTCCAAGGCTTTGAGGAGCTGTCTCAGCCAACCACCCTTCTTGACAGCAATGAAAGCTGTCCAGAAAGTCACATTCCTGTCACATGGAATGAAATTTCCTAATGGTTTTCTATTTGCTTTTGTTTCAGATCAAGGAGAAAAGTCAAAATTTTTACACTGACTGGAAGTTCTCGTGAAATGTTGAGTCAGAAATGGGTGAGACCTGCCTGAAGTGGACCATTCATCCTGAATGCCAGGTAAAGTCACGCAAATCCTGGGCATCAGAATGGCAGGAAAGGGTGGAATAACCTGTATGAAAAAGATGAAATGAAGCTTTTGGGTTCAAACATAAAAGTTTCTGAGGTTTTTCTGTCCAACTCCTTCAAAATCAAAGCTCTCCCACGAGTCAGATGAATTTGGATGAATGAGAATTTACTGCTGAAAAATTGCTGTGGGAATTTTCATGATTTGTCCCAAGCACAACTTGGCCTCACATTGTGTTCATCATTGTAACACAGAGTTCATAACCACATGCAAAATTGGGATCCAGCTCTGAGTCTGACCCTGTTTTGAGCAGGAGGTTGGACTAGAAACCACCCAAGGTGCCTTTTGACTTTGCTGTGGAAAACAGTAACTTTGGTGGAAGATAATGAGGGAGGAGGGAAGGCAAGAGGGGAGAAGAAAAGCAAGACAGCAGAAGAAAAACTGAGGCAGAGGAACATGCTGCTCAAAGCCATGCTGAGAGGGGAAAAAGCAGGAAGAGGATTTGTGCCTTTTCCAGGCCGGAAATTTAAAATTCCTTCCCTCTTTTTTTCGAAATGTCCCCAAAGTAATCATAGAATAGTTTGGGTTGGAAGGGACCTTTAAAAGTCATGTAGTCCAACCCTCAGAGTAATCTCCTCCAGCCACCCTGCAGATCTGACCTGCGGTTCAGAGAGGAGCAGAGATTTTCCCAGGCACTCGGGATCTTTGGGAAGGGCCATCCCTGCCTGTGGGTACATCCATTAATGGGAAGGCACAGGGAGCTGCCCAATTAAGCAACAGGCACTGCCATTGACTTTACCCACTTTGCTTTGCAGAGAGGGTAGGAAAAGGAAGGCAGAGCTGCCAAATCCCATGGAGCAGCCACTGCATGGATGCAGAGGGAGGAGGAGCCCTGGGAGCTGGGGCTCAGCACCCCATGGCAGAGGGAGAGGCTTAGTAAGGTAAGAGGAAGCCTTTTCATTATTCAGTCCTGATTTTTAACTCTCTTCAAATCTCAGAGCTGCAAAAAGTCACGTGGTAATTGCTTCTTGTGTTGGTCTTCAGAGAGTCCCAGAATGGTTTGGGTTGGGAGGGACTTTAGAGACCAGCTCATTCCTGCCATGGGCATGGACACTTTCCTCTGGACCAGGTTGCTGCAAGCCCCATCCAAGCAGGCCTTGGAAATCAGAGCCAAGAGCCACTGGGGTGGTCCAGGAGCTACAGAGGGGACTCACTAAACAACTGCAGAAAGCATGGAAATATCCTGTGTGTTCCCACAAATGCACATTCCCACACACACAAAGGCAAAGGAAATGGAGAGGAATCAAAGCTCCAGATGAACTATGGAAATGGAGCTTTGGTTTTTGTCCCTTTCTGGCTGTAAATGGCAAAGTGTGTGTGCAAGATAGAGCTGGCTGCTCCAAAAGGAGAAAGGGCACTTCTCTGGGCACCACACTTGGGGTGGGTTTAGGTTGGTATTAGGAAGAAATCCTTCTCTGTGAGGGTGATGAGGCCCTGGCACAGGTTGGGCATCCATGCCCCATCCAACCTGGCCTTGGACACTTCCAGGGATGCCACAACTTCTCTGGGCAGTCTCACAACCCAGGGCTGGGTTAACCCTGTCCAGTGTGGAGGTGCTTTATAAGGAGTTCTGATAAAATGAAAGAAGTTTTAGAAATAGTTAAGGAGCGGATGGGACAGCTCAGGATGGAGGAAACAAACAAAGAGGATGATCAGACTAATTTAAGTGATTTTTGGGGCAAAATCAGGTTGGCTCTGTTTGCTCCACTCCTGATTTTTCACCCATTTCAGTGAGGGCAGAAACAGAGCTTTCCACTAAAGCACAAGGCAAAGGCAGATCTGACTTTGCTCACTTGAACAGGCTTTTAGTGCCCTTCAGAGACTGGCAATTGGGGTGGTAAACCCCCTTTATGGTGTGTTATTAGCTGTGCTCTGCTCAGAGCAGCCACACTCATTAGGGGTGTAACTGCTGCGTTGTCCCCACACAGGGACCTTCATTGCGCTGCCTGTTCCGGCTGCCCGGTGATAAAATCCTGTTACTGGGAACAAACACGGCCACTGGGGTAGCTGCTGGTTTGCTCAGCACTCAGGCTCTGTGCCTGAGGTTGGTTTGGCTGCTGGTGTCCCTGGATGAGGCAGAACAGGCACTCTGGTTTAGGAAGTTGGTCAGTGGGTGCCCTGTCTGGTCTTTATTTAACTGCACATTAAACGTTCCCCTTTGCCCCGAGTTTTATTAAGGAGAAATTAAAGAGAGCCTTGTTAAGCTGGAAGCATGGAAGGAGAACAGGCCATCCTGCTGGGCTGAGGAAACAGCTGTAGGATCAACACTGCAATTAGCCCAGCTCTCAGAGCTGCTGTAATTATGAGTACTGTGGTGTGCCAAGGGCATGGGAACTGCAGGCATTCCTGCCACAGGAACTGGGCGGACACAGAGCTGAAAGGCACCTCAAAGTTCATCAGAACTCACAGCACAGGGCTCTCAGTGCAAGCTGATTGCGTTGGAGATCCCTCAGCACCCCTGGGCAGCCTCTCCCTGTTATTGCAACATTTGCCTGGAAAATAGGACACATTTCATAGCTCTGGCAAGCAGAAACCCCAAACACCTCTGCTGTCCCAGCCAGCTGTGAGTCACCACTCCAGAGAAGCTCCAAAAAGTGGCTCCAAGGAGGGGCCCTTCAAGAAATGGTGCACCAGAGGGTTTCCAATGAGCTCAGCACCACAATTAGCGCAGGAAGGTGCATGGCAGAGCCCATGACCCACCATCACCTTCAGGTGCTTCAGAAACCTGGTTTTGGGCCACATCACACCTGGGATGAAGCCACACCATCCGTGTGGGTCTCTAGGAAAGCACAGAAATCTGTTGCTCTTGGTGGTGTTTCTCCACACCCCACGTGTGCTGGAGGTTCTCAGGGGAAGGAGAGGCACAAATGGACTCAGCATTAACTAATACTGAGAGCACCATCTGGTGGGCTCTGGGGCTGGAGAAGGTGGCCACTCACAGCCAAGGATGGGCTTGGGGCCAGCAAGTGGTCATGGTTCATCCAGCTGACAACCTCTGGGAAAAGGTGGAAATAATCCCCATGGACAAACCCCCTATTCTGCCTTCCTTTGGATGGACGGAGCTTGAAGTGCCCCTTGAAATGTGGAGAAAACCTGAGGTGGGATGACTAAGTTCCTTTCTTTCCTTTTTGGACTCAATCATCCCTGTAGGTCCCTTTGAGCTGAGGATATTCTGTGATTCCTCAGGTATGGATAAAATCCTTAGTATCAGTTATATTGTGGCAATGGGTTCAACGAGCCTGTGAGTAAATATATATATATGAGTATTATTTCTCTTCCATATGCATAAATATAAATCAGTTTTATGTCAGCTGATATTCCATGTTCCCATCTGTAGCTTTTCCCTGTGAGAGGGATTTAGCAGTGCCTGAGTTCCTTGGACCATCCACACTACCCCTGTCCCTCATGGATTTGTGCAGACCCTGTGGTCACCTGATAACCTTTCCCCAGACCCTGCAGGTGCTGGGCAGGACCTGGGAATGCTGCCCTTCAAAAAGCACATTAATTCCATACAAATCAAGCACCAGTTTTCAAAGCTCAATCTTTTCCTTGACCCTTCAGCATAACTGAAAGCTCTGCCCTGGGGTGGGAAACATCCTCCCAGGATGTTATTTGGCTTTTGCCAGGCAGCTGATGCTCCTTTTACCTGTAGGAAAACAAGTCAAAGATGCTCCTTCCCCTGTCCCATTCACTGCTGGCCAAGGGTCTGATCAGTGGGGCTTCCTTTCTTCTCCCCAAACAATACCCCAAACCTCCCCAAACTGGCATGCTCTGTACAAACCCCCTGCATTAATAAGCCTGCCTTTGGGCCCTCAGAAATGTCTTTTGTGTAGGGTTCTCCCTGCATTTTAATAAGCCTGGCTTTTACAAAGACCCCCCAAAAGTGGGGGAGAAACAGATACGCACAAAGACAAATTTCATTAGGCTCTGATCTCCTCTCTGACAAATACACTCCTGCTGATCTCTAAGCCCTTTCAGCCCAGGAAAGCTTTTTATTTTATATAAGATCTTGTTGCTTTGTTCCTCACCAAAATAAAACTTGTTCCTGGTGCAAAACATGGATAACATTATTTGCCCCCCTCTTCCTTCTTAGAGGTGTGAAGCTGTTAATGAGGTGTCCCACGCAGTGGAAAACCAGGCAGATCCTTTGATTAAAAGCAGTCCAAGTGGCCGAGGCTGGATTAGGTGTGCTTTTGTCCCTCTGAGGGGTGGCAGTGGTGGTGTGGAGAGGAGGGAAAGAGAAGGAGTAACACACTCTGGGCAGTGAGTTTGCTTAATTTGGCAGAGCAGCTTAAGATAACGTCAAGAAAAGGGAGAGGGTTGTTAAATTGCCTCAGTGCTTGATACTGTATAAACAGAGGTGCTGGCAGGAGGATTTGCTTTGAAATCCAGCATTTTTGGAGGAGGGGAACTTTGAATGGAAGATCTTAGGTCAGCACTTCGGTTGCAGGACTGTGCTCTGCTGTGGCAGGAGGGAGGGAGATCAGGGTGTCAGTAAACCCCTGGAGTGCTCCCTCTTCCCTCTCTGGGGAGGAAGAGCTGCAGCCAGGCTTGGATATCCACAGTGCATGGAAACTGATGTAAACTCCGTGGGGAAATGGCTCCCAGCAGCACTCAGGGTCCCACCTTTGAGCTCAGTGCTCAGAGCTGAGGGTTTGTTTTTCTGTTCTCACCTTCTGTCTCAGTTGGTCCCCAAGTCCCGTGTTTTCCCAACAGTCACACCACGGAGCTGAGAAGTGCTGAGCTGTCCCTTGCTCTCTGCTTTGCATCTCATCTCCTGCACAATCCAAGCTCTTACCTCTGGATCTCCCTTGGATCTCTGGATGTACTGGGTCATCATGTCCTGTGCGTGCTGACAAAAGCTTTGCAGGGGCAGCGAGGGCACAGAGGGCAAAGGGCTGCCAGGCTCCAGTTCCTCTGGCACTGGAGTGTCCCTTTGGCTCACAGGGCTGCCAGGCTCCAGCTCCTCCAGCACTGGGGTGTCCCTTTGGCTCACAGGGCTGCCAGGCTCCAGCTCCTCCAGCACTGGGGTGTCCCTTTGGCTCCATCCCTACTGTCAGCTCCACATGGATAGGTGGCATGTAAAGGCTGTCACATCAGCCCTCTGTGGGGCTCAACCATCCAAACATGCAGCCCCCTGGGCAGGGGAGAACAGGAAACATCCTAGCTCCAGCCCCCCAGCAGGGCTGGGCTCTGCTCCCCGGGATTTGGTGGGAAATGGTTTTCATGCCCTGCAATGATGGTGTAATTACAGATGGTCTGTCCAGTGGGAAAACAGCCTTGGCCTCTGCCCCCAGAGTGAGAGGAAAGGTGTGTGCAAAGGACAGGTGTCCTGCTGGCTGTCGGTGCCAGGCTGCACTGGCATGGCCATGGAGATCCTGAGTGATGCCAGGGGTGGGGGCTGGCTCTCCCAAAAGCTGGGCAGCTGAGATGGGCACCCAGTGCCTTCCCCGTGGTGTTTAAAGCACATCTGTAGCCCCTGGAGCACTTTGTAGCCCGTTCAGATTGGGCCAGGTGTGCTCAGAGGCAGATGCCAGTCACTGCTCACAGTGTTCTGCTCAGACAGCTGAGGGGCACAAAGGTTTTTGGCAATGCTTGGGTAAACAACCCTCATGGATTCATGTGCTGGGAAGGAATCCCCTGCATGGGGGAGCAGGATGGCTGAGCTCCCACCAGCTCACCAGCCTCTCCACACTCCCTCCAGCCCCCATGGAAAGGTGCAGCCAGGCTCTACCTGATCCTGCATTGCTTTGGCATTGATTTAGTTCCACTGTAAAAAAAGAAAATGAAAAGGCCAGAAAATGAAAATCCCTGGGGGACAGGCTTGGAGCAAAAGGCCAGGGTCCTGTTCCTTTTTGTGCCTCCAAATCCACAGCCAGGAGACACTCCTGGACATTGGGCAGAAGAGAAACACACCCGTGGGTCAGAGAGGTCTTCCCAGGGAAACTTTTTGTGCAGAGAAAAATTGGGAAAAGATCTGATAATTTCAAGTATTTTAGAGTGGGAATATTTGGGGAGGAGTTTCATGGGTGCAGCAAGTATTTGGTCAGCTCAGAGATTTCCTACACATCATTTGTCTTCTGATTGAATGCCCTGACTTCATTCCAGAGCTGTCAGTGCCTGCAGCCAACTTCTCCTTCTGGGGCAAGACCACCAGTCATGCACCTTAATATTTCCATGCCAGCTTAGAGATGGGATAAATCAGGGGATGCAGCAAGTGAGGAGATGTTCAAATTTGCCACATTCTTCGAGCAGAGAGTCCTTTGAATGTGAGAAGCCACCTGTAGCAAAACTCCTGGCTGAGGTCACTTAGTGTAAAGCCTGAGGGGGACAAAAGGAAACCTCGAGCAAACACAGAGCAAACAGTCAGACACAAGACTTGCAGAGGGATTGTTGTGTTTGAAAGCTCATCTGTTATGTTGGGGCAGTGAGAGATGTAAACACTCAGTGCTCAGCTCTTCAGGCTGCAGTAACACTGCTTTAAATGTGGAATGGAGCAAGGGCTGCCAAGGGGATCACAGGGAAAGTGTTTGAAGGCTCACCCAGTGCTTACAAATCCCTCAAAAATTTCTTCCGTCATCTTTAGCAAGAGGCAGAAAGCTGTTGGGTTCCTTCATCCCCTCCCTGCATCCCAACAACCTGCTCCTCTTCCTGTTGTGTGGGGCAGCAGCAAACCTGCAAAATGCAAATTAAGCCTCAGAGGTGTTTGGGGAGGAAAGCCCCAGCCCCAAACATCCATTCCTGGCCTTCCTGTGCCCAGAAGGGACAGGTCAGGCTGAGCTGGCGCCCAAGTGCCTTTTGCATCCTCCTGCTCCACACAGCTCTGCACCAGCTCAGCTTTGAGCCAGGCTGTGCTCTTGGAGTTAAACACACACAGGAGCTCTGCCAGGATCCATGAGCAGGAGTTTGGGCTTAAGGAACTGACGGGTTCTGCACCAGACCTTGAGAAATGAATAAATTAGATCTGCTCCCATGTTTGACTTTATACTGGGGGTGAAGGCAACACATAGAAATGGCCCATTACTGTGCACAGCCTTGGGAAAATAACCACCTGTCTTTTCCCAGCTGGGTGTTAGGGCAGAAATTCCCTGTAGGAGGGACTGTTATGGGGTAAATCAGAGCAGCTTTTCTTGCCTTGGCCAGGGCACAGCAGAGATGGGCACTGGGGGCTCCATCCTGCCTCACCAGAGGGAGGGTGGAGGCAGAGCACACCAAAACATGTGCTTGGAGACCTGTAGTAGGGATGGAGTTGAAAAAGTAATAAAAAACAAGGTTTTCCAGCTAGATTGAAGGGAATGGTGGTGGATT
>JAWWLZ010000002.1:4306919-4317850 GCA_035041345.1 Poliocrania exsul | reverse complement strand
CTGGCAGGGATTGCAGAGCCAGAAGGTGCCCCCTGAGCCTCCTTTTCTCCAGGCTGAGCCCCCCCAGCTCCCTCAGCGGCTGCTCCAGCCCCTTCCCAGCTCCAGCAGCTTTCCATGTCCAAGAGACACTCACTATGGGCTCCTGTGTTAAAATTTGGGAACATCTTGAGTCCTTTCTATGGAAGTCTTTTGCAGTAAACAGTAAGTGTGGGTTGGTGCCAGGGAAGTGCTAAAGGAAAACCAACAGCTCATCAGTCATTAGTTTAAACAGCCAATTAGTGTAATGCCCACCTTGGCACACAGTCATTTTCCCATCTCCTGGCTTCCAAGGCTGTTCCTGGGTAAATCCACTGAGCAAACATCTCACGTGACCTCCTGCTCACTCACTGCATGTCCCTGAGCCTGGGCATCCACCTGGGCACCCCTGAACCCCTTTCAGGTCCAGCTCCTGCCTAACCCCCCTCACAAAACCTGGTGGCAGCTCCTCCCTTGGCTCTGTTGGGTGTGGTCCAGAGTTGTTGTTGCCTCAGGAAGGAGCATCCCTGACCCCTGCAGGCAGCACAGCCAGAGGGGTCAGGCACGAGGGAAATGGTTTCAAACTGCACCAGGGGTGGGTCAGGTTGGGTATTAGGAAAAATTTAGTCACTAAAAGAGTAGCTAAGCATTGGAAGTGGTGGAATCACCACCCCTGGAAGTGTTCAAGGAGCTGAGTAGACATGGTACATACTGGAATGGTTTAGTGGACAAGGTTCAGTTCAAGGCTGGACTTGATGATCTTGGATGTGTCTTCCAAACTTAATGATTCTATCCAAGGGTTCCTTGGGACACTTTGTAGGTGAAACCTCTGGCTCTGGAGGGCTCCCATGGCTTCCCTAAGGCAGGGCAGGTTCAGAGAAGGGAATGCCTGGAGCCATGCTCTGTCTTTCATGGCATGCTGAATGTGCTCCAAACCCTTCTCTGCCATGGACACACGTGGTGTGTTCCCACAGGTGGGGGGAGAACCTGGTGAGTCCCAAGTCCTCATCCACACCCCATCTTTCTGCTTTTCCAGGAATGGCATCCCCAGAACTGGAGCTGCCTGACATCACAGTGACTGTGGTGGGCTCGTGTGACTGTCCCCTCCTCATGCTCCTTCACATGAAGAGACAGCCCCAGGTAAAATATCCCTCGTTAAATGCCTCAGGTTGGTTTGCTGGGGTTTTTTTTTTTTGACACTGCATATGGAAGGCAGCTGTCAATTAGCGGCTGACAAAATAGCCTGTGGTGCTAATGAGAGCAGATCTGATAGAGACCTCTTCCAAATCACTTCCATCCATTTTTCAGGGCTTTTAATTGCTGTCATATTAGAAAGAGGATGCCAGGAGGAAAACACAGGGGGGAAAAGCCCCATTTAGAGGTGGATTCCCCTGCCAGGGCTGGCTCAGAGACAGCCCTTCCTCCCTGAATTTTATCTACAGGAGTTTCCAAGTTGTTTCTGGAGTTACATTTGGACCTGGGCCCAGGCAGCTCCTGCAATCCCTTTTCCCCCAGGACTGGGATGTGCCATCAGCCATCACAGCTGGATCAAGGGCTAGGAACAGATGTTGTTGCCCCACTCACCTGCAGTGCTTCATTCTGACTTTTTTTTTAAGGAATGAAGTCAAAAAGGAAATAATATGTACTGATACAGCAGTGGTAAAATGGTTAATATTTCTAAATTTTGATCAAAGAACAGGCATCCTAATTATTGTGCTGGTAAAGGCCGTGATGGACCACATTGCATCAGGCAGCAGGAAGTGAGGGGAAAACAAGGGAATGATGAAATACGGAGAAATCTTGAAGCAAAAAGATTGGGCTCACAAAAGGTTGGGCTCAAGGTGAGCCAGTCCTGCACACCCCAACACAGCCTTTGAGAGCACATCCAAAAATGAAGTCAGGAGACCACCACCCAAATTCGAAGCGAAAAGGAAAGCTCTGCCCAAGATTCTGCCAAGTCGTTAATATGGAAATTAGAAGGTGTTAACTATGAACTTAAGGCTATAAATGGCTTATTTTACACAAACAAGTTAGGCAAGTTTTTGCCCAGTATGAACTGGCTGTGCCTCCATTGTGCTGCTATTAGATACAAAATTTTCTCTTGGCAGATATTTTTGTGGTGTTTTCACTTATCAATGGCAAGGGAGAGGATGAGAAGGGAGGGGATGGGGAGGGAGGGGATGGGAAGGGAGGGGATGGGAAGGGAGGGGATGGGGATGGGAGGGAATGGGAGGGAGGGGATGGGAAGGGAGGGGATGGGGAGGGAGGGGATGGGGAGGGAAGGGATGGGAAGGGAGGGGATGGCAAGGGAGGAGTTGCTGCTTCCCGATGTGCCAGAGCCTGCTGGGATCAAGTTCCATTAATTGAACCCCCCTGTAGGATTTTAATCCCCAGGCCAGTGCAGGCTGGTGCCAGGGGCTGAAATGCCACCTGAGGACGCTGTCCCTTCCCAGGGAGCTGGGGCCCAGCCCTCCATGCTCTGCTGTCCAGGGCGCTGGGTCATGCCCTGGAAGGGATGTGGGGGATGCAGCAGCCCTTGGGGCAGTGGGGCAGTGCATCTTTTTGAGGCTTGCTAACCAAGAACTGCATTTCCTCCTAGGTTTGATGTGATGCTTGGCCCATCCTGAGTTTCACCAGCGTGGCTCAAATAGGGGCTGATGCACCAAGTGTGCCTTTAATAGCTCTGGGACAGTAGCAGCTTAGCAAAATAAACTTTCCCAGCTGCACCGGTCTGGAAACAATCCCACTGAGCTGCTTCCCATGCTGGCCCCTCTTTCTGGGCCTGCCTCATGACTCTGGGCCAGACTGGGACAAACTGGGAGTGAGCCTGGCCCGGGGAACATGCTGTTCAGGGAACATCAGGTCCTGCCTCCCAGGACCTGGCAGGGACACAGCCAGAGTGAGGGGTCAGTAGGTTTGTCCTGCCACACCTGGCCTGAGCCAGCCTGGAGAGCTGCTGAGAACAGCCAGGGGTCAGGCGGGGGGGCCCTGGACATCTGGCCTGAGGATGGACCTGGGCCCAGCTGCATTTCCCAACAGCAGAGGGAGAACAGAGGAGGAAACAAGAGGTCACCATCCATGAGGCTGATATTCTCTGTGACCCCATAAGTACCTTCACCTCCTTCCTGCTCTCTTGGAGACTCTTCCAGTGCTTGGACACTGGTGTCTTTCAGTGCAGGTGTCAAACATCCCAGCTCTTGCTGTCACATAAGATCCAGAGCAGCGTGGTGGTGGCTGGAGGCTCCCCCTGTAAGCCCCCCAGATCCACACATACAAGGGCTCTGAAAACCCAGTTCTAGAAATGTGCTTCATCTGGACAAAGGAGAACTTAATTTGGGCCAGCTGGAAGAGTTTTTTTCTCTGCAAAACTCCTCTCATGCAACAGAGATATTTCGTCAGAATGGAAGGATCATCAGGAATTTTGGAAACGAGGTGGATGCTGTCATCTCAAATGTGTTCTTCAAAAACACAGTCCTTTGGGGGCTTTGAAGTGAGTCAGTCATTTATTCATTTGATTGTCAATGAAAGCTTTTTTACAGAGGACTGCTCTAGGAATGGAGCCTTTCCAGGCATGGAGGGGTGATGTGTGGATGTTTTGTATGAAAATCAGTTAAAGTTTGGAGATAAATTTAAATGGGAGACCTCAATTGCTGGCACAGCAGTTGATCAGTTCACCCTCGTGCTTTCAACTCAACAACCTGCAGTAACCTAATCAAGACATATTTTAAATATATATTGCTGCTTCTGTGTGATTTAACAAATATATTCCTCCTGCTCCTTTGCCTTCCTTTCCACAGATGACATTTTAACAGCCTGAGTGATGCTGCTTTTATGATGCACAAGTCATTTTCCCAACCAGCAGGATAAAAGTTTGTTCAGGCAGGAATTTCATTAACTTCAGAGGCCTCGTTACAGTCGGTGGCGTCGGGCTTGGCATGTGGGAATAATGGGCTCCAGGGCCTGGAATTCCCATCATTTTCCATCCAGTCTATTTAAAAATCATTGGATGGATTCTAAAAGGCTGCAAAACAATGAACATGCTGTTGTCTCCACACCCAGATGTTTGGCATTTCAGGTTCCCTGGGAGAGCTTTGGGGTGCCACAGAGGGAAATGCATCCTTGTAAAACAGTTCCTAAATCTTACTGTTGTCCTCATAAAACAAATGATGAGTGTTTTGGAATGGGATGAAGCAGGAGGGAGTTTCTGATGGAGCTGATGGTGGTGGTGAACATTGGCACCATGTCCTTTTGTTTGCGAAGCTCTGTGCAAAGTGGGAGCACAACCAAGGGAAGGGGCAGGAGCATCTCCACAGCTGCACAGCTGGAACAGCAGGAATAGCAGGAATGGAAGGACCTCCCATCACACACAGCCAGGCTCCAAGCAAAGATCCTGCAGAATTATGGGCTTTGAGGGCTGTGGGCTCTTCAAGCCATTGCCTTTGGAGACAGGAAGCCACTAAGGGATGGGAAGAGAGCTCTCCATCACAGGCTGATGGCCTGGGCTGTGCCTGCCTATGCCATGAAATATTTATTGCTTTTTCCAAGTTGTTTTTCCCCACCTCTTGTTTTATATCCGTGTCTCTTCCTTTCCAGACCCACCTTATTCCGGCAGCCATGGGAAGAGTGTGGCTGAGGTCCAGAAGGGATTTGTAGCCTTGTTTTAAGAATCACTTCCCCTCAGCCAACAAAGCCCCATGGAATCAGGGATGGAAAGGCCCTGTGAGGTTGGGGTTGGTGCTGCTGCCAAGGTGACTCCTGGAGCGATGCCACCCTGAGTGCTGCAGCTGTTCAAGGTTTCTTGGGCCCAGGTCTGGGGCTGATCCAGGGGTGGAAGCTCAGCCTTTCCAGGACAGGCACAAGGAGAGGCAAACCTGTCTCCTCCTGCCCTCAAGGCAGCCTGGTGGCCTGAGCTTGGCTTTGGGCTGCCACCCCCTGGTTCCTGAGGAAACACCCCGTGCAGAACGGGGAGTGTCCCTCCCTTGGTGTCCCCAGGGATGCTCCCGGGGGGTCCCATGCCGTGCCCCTCATTCCGGCTGCCTCCCGCTGCCCGCCTGCATCCCGCACAGCTGGATGGAGGGCACAGCTGCCGGAAGGGAACAAAGAGCCCATTGCCACGGGCACCTGGAGCGAGGCAGAGCAAAGCCCGGCAGCTCCTGGCAGGCGTCGGGGCCGTGAAATGCGAGTGGCGGCACCGCCGGGGCGGCGGGGACAGGTGGCCGCGGGCTGGGGACAGGAGCGCAGAGAGGCGGCGGGGACAGGTGGCCACGGGCTGGGGACAGGAGGGCAGAGAGGCGGCGGGGACAGGTGGCCACGGGCTGGGGACAGGAGCGCAGAGAGGCGGTGGGGACACAGCACGCTCTTTGTTAGCGCGTTCCCGAAGGAGAGCAGCGGCTGCGGGACAGGGCTCGGCACAGCTGCCTGAACTCCCTCACCTCCCGAGATCAAAGCCCGCCTGGCTAATTGCGGCTTTCCGAGCGGTCGCCCAGTGTTGTCCCGGTGGCTCTGGCGCCCAACAGGTGGTTTGTAACACGCGTGCAATGACGGGATATGAGCAGCTTTAAAAGTGTGCCCCGGGACACACGGCACTGCATCGCGCTCCTGGCAGGAGGAGGGATGTGAGCCGGGCAGGAGGTTTCTGCAGGAGCATCTCCCGTCCTGGCTTGGGAGGCTCATCCCACCTCGATTGCACAAACTGGGAGGCCCCTGGGCTCACTCCCCGTGTGCATCCCTTCCTGTTGGTAAAGACATCGACTGGAGAGGGACTCCTGCACAGGGAGATGCTCCATCCCTCAAATGCCCCAGCTGGAGCAGAGATCATTCACTCCATGCTGCTGCACCAGGGAGCCCCTCAATTCATACCCTCCAATACCCCAGTTGGACCAGGGACCCACCTGCTCATCCCCCAAATGCCCTGGCTGGACCAGGGACCATCCATTCTACCCCTCAAACACCCCAAGGTGTTCACCTGAGATCTCCCACTCCATCCCCACAAATCTTCCCTGCTGGATGCTTGATCCCCCAAACACCCTACAGTGGCCCAGGAATCCCCATCCTCTCTTCATCCCCCCAGATTTGGGGGATTTCAGGGATTTTCAAGCGAGGGAGCAGCGTGGTGGGGATGCAGCCAGGAGAAGAGTTGCTGCATTGCCCAAAAGTACTGAAGGTCTTTGCCACAGAGAATTAAAAAATGTGGAAAGCAAGAGCTGCTGGCCCAGGAGCCAGGGAGGGGACAGAAACTTGGCTGAGGATCTTGGAGAACAAAGCAAAAACAGGAAAATGCACAGACAAGCCTAGAAAGTCATAAAAACAACGTTTAGGTTAAATACACACTGGGTTTCTTATCCCCTTGGCAGGTTAAGAAAGGGCAACCTTTGCCTCCAGATCTGCTGGCAGAAGCCAATGCTCCTGCTTCCTCCTGGGGCAGACGAGAGGAAGGGGGGAAAAAAGATGTTCAGGGTGGACAGAAAGCAGCTCAGTGACCCCCAGACCTCAGCTCAGGGAAGATTTGATCCAGAGCAGTAGCAGAGAGACCCAGAGTCCCATGGACAAGCGCAAGTGGGGGGACAGTCCTCAGCACCTCATGCCATTCCAATCACATCATGGTCTCCTACACACCCTGCAAGCTCCTCAGCCTCCCTGATTTAGGGATTTTTCCTTTAATTCAGAGAATCACAGAATGGTTTGTGGTTTGAAGGGATCTTAAAGCTGATCCCATCCCACCCCTGCCATGGGCAGGGACACCTTCCACTGTCCCAGGTTGCTCCAAGCCCTGTCCAACCTGGCTTTGGACGCTTCCAGGGATTCAGGGGCAGCCACAGCTTCTACCAGTTAATTACACCATAGTGTTGTTCTATAAACCTATATAACCAAGAACTCCGGTCAGAGTTGATGAAACAAGGATGAGGAAAGGGATAAAAAGTGATATCCCAAATATCCCAGAGACCTTCTTTTTTATTGCAGTTTAAACCAATGCCCCTATGAAAATGAAATAGATTAAAAGAACTTGTTTGGGGGGAAAGCAGTGCTCATTTCCCAGCAGCCACTCGCTGTTTCCTTCCATGGGCACAGCTCCTAAAAAATGAGGCGTTTTCCCTTTTGATGTCATGGAAGGAAATAACGTATTTGGATGCAACCTGTGGTCAGAGCAGCCCAGTTAATATCAGTCAGGGTGGTGAGGGGTGGGAAGGGTGTGGAGAGGTTCAGCCTGACCCTTTAGCACCATTTTCTTTGACTTTCACATTAAATTAACTGTCCCATTGTTCTAGTATCGCTCCACTGCATCTCAATTTCCCCATCGTGATTCTTTTGTTCCACCACAAAGCTTTTGAAGCAGATGAGAAAGGGAAACCACTTGCAATCATCTTTCCAGAGGGCACCTCCAGATCACAGGCAGCACATGGAAACAACTGGGAAAATAAAACCCTGTCACGAAATCTCTGCTGATTTTCCTTGGAAGTGCCTTGGTACTGCTTTGAAAGCTACTTGGGACTGTCCAGGATGGCAGAACTTGGATCCATTTCCATCTCTGCATTAAAATTCATGCAAGGCACAAATGAGTTGCTGAGATTTTCCCGCCATCGTCACCAGGAGCTGAATAAAAATCACATTAAATTTACTTTACACTTCTGCAACAGCTGGTGGCTACCTCTAAAAGTGCTTTTCAAGCCTGTGGGCCAGAGACAAATCAGGATCCTGTCAAGCCAGGGAGCCTTCCCATTAATTTAACGTGGTTGGCTTTGCCAGTGGGATAGACTTAGCAACGTGTTCTGCTGTTTTATGAGTCTGGCCTCTCCTGTCGGTGTCTGGATCAAAGAGAACCCCCTGACTAAAATAAATGACCCTGTGATGTCCTGGGATGCTGCTTCAGGCAGTGTCCATCCCTGGGCAGAGGGGCTGATGGTGCCAGGCAGGAGGGAGCAGGGTCTGCCCAGGGACCCAAGAGTCTCCTCCTTTGCAAAGGGCTGAATTTGTTGTATTTGGACTCTTGCCTGGCACAGGTTGCCCAGAGAAGCTGTGACTGCCCCATCCTGGAAGTGTCCCAGGCCAGGTTGGATTGGTGGAGGTGAGGATGCAGTCCAGGATGGCAGGCACATGTCCCCTACAGTGTTAAAGAGAGGCAAGAGGAGAGGGGCGGAGAGAGGGATATAAAAGAGAAAGAGTATACAGCTTTTCTGGCTGTCCCCATGCCAAGGAATTGCTTTCAGAGAGGTACTGGTGGATTTGGGAGGCTCAGCTAAGTAACATTTCCTTTGTTGTTCCAAAAACAAAATGAAAAGCAAAAAGAAACATAAAAAAAAGCCACAAAAAAAAACCCCCAACAAAGCGCAACTGCCCCAAATTGCAAGTTTCTTACATGGGACATGGGAGGGGAACTGGGATGTTTGGATGTCTGACTTGGATTTTTCGGTGGTTTCCCTTGCAGCTGGTGCCCTCTCGAGGAATCCTCTCATCTCTTCCATTTTTACTGGTTTTTTTGCCCCAAAATGAAAAGATTTCCCGGCAGAGGGAAGGAGCACAGGCAGAGGCTGTGGTTGTGCTCGGGCCCAACACGGTGCCAGGGACCAGCTCGTGCCTTCCCAGCTGGAACCACAGGGCAGGAGGGTGGCATCGGGCGGTGGGATCACAGCCACAGGACATCCCAGCATGAGGTGAATCCTCCCCAGATCAGCGTGTTCGGGGTGCTGTGCCCTCAGCCCTGCTGGTGCCAGGGGAAGGTCGCCCCTGGCATCCTCACGAGCTGCCGCCCGCTTTGCTCGCCTCCCAAAAACGCGAGAGAACTGGGAATGGGAGCAAAAGGTGGGGACAGGGTTCCTCTCGGATGTCCGAGCGTCCAAGTGACGGGGCTGACGGCGACGAGGAGCGGCCGCGGGGGACGGAGAGGGATGCGATCGGGTTTCCCGGGAAAAGCGGAGCCTGAGCCGGCGGAGCAGCAGTGCCACCGCCTGGAACGCTCCTCCGAGTGCTCTCCCCTGGGCAAAGCCCAAAGCGAACACCAAGGTTTGTTTTCCCATAGCCAAGACCTGTCCCGGATCGCGGAGCGCCCGCGGCAAAGCGCGCAGAATTTACAGCAGTTTCTTTACACCGAAGCATCGAGGGGCTGAGCGCCCCAATTCCTTCCCTTTTCCAGCCCAGAAGAGTGGGGGACACCTCTGGACTACCCTGCAACACAGAGCATCCTAATTTTGGATTGGGGTGGTGCAGCTTTTGAGCAGGGCTTGGGGGAACCATCCATATGAACAAGAAGTGGTTTGGGGAGTTGATGTTTGGGGATGAGGGTGCTGAGAAGTGCTGGGGTCAGGCTTTGTTCAAGGATTGTGGGGCTGAGGAAAAGCAAATGCATGGTATCAGAAAGCAAAGGTTTGCAGAAAAGGAGCCCCCTCATTAAGGTTAATTCTACCCTAAAACGGTGAGGTTACACCCAAGGCCCCAGAAGTTGCAAAGATTGGGGATGATCTTGCCATTTTCCATCAATTCTTGCCTCAAACTGGGCTGCAAACACATTCAGCCCCCTCCAGCCAGAAATATGGCCCATGAGCCTGATTTGGGGGGGCAGGTGGGCAGGACTGGAGGTCCTGATGCCACCCCAGGCGGGACCACGCTGGGGGTGGAACCAGAGCCACAGAAAGGCCACAGCAGAGGGTGGGAGGCTCTACCTGCAGAATATTGCACATGTGCTGTGCAATATTATGGGCTGTTTCATTGGGTATAAGCACAGGTAGGGATGATTTGTTGTATATGTATTGAATCCTGGATTGTGGATGTATCAAATGCTGTATTGAATATATTGAATCCCATACTGTGGATATATTGAACAGTGTATTGTACATATATTGGAGCTGTGCCAGGGCAGGTTTTGGAGGACCTCAGGGAAAGGTCCTTCCCCCAGAGGGTAGTGGGCACTGACCAGGCTCCCCAGGGCAGGTTCGGGTGGATCTCACAGAAAGGTCCTTCCCCCAGAGGGTGGTGGGCACTGACCAGGCCCCCCAGGGCAGTGGGCACAGCCCCAAAGCTGCCAGAGCTCCAGGAGGGTTTGGATGATGCTCTGAGGGACAGGGTGGGATTGTTGGGTGTCTGTGCAGGGCCAGCGGTTGGAGTTGATCCCGTGCGTCCCTCCCAGCTCAGGCTATCCCATGGCTCCGCGTATCCCTCTCTCCGGCACCACAGCAAGGAGTTTTACAGGAAACATCATCAAACTGCTTTGAAAGCGCGGAAGACACAGGCGCGGAGCTGGGAAAGCGTTTCCCATCCCGGAGTGCGGGAGATGCGCAGGGAACGTGCGGGTCGGGATGCGGAGAACGGCCCTGGCCCCGCCCCCATGGAGACCACGCCCACGCCCACGCCCACTCCCGGGCACGCGTGGTCCCGCCGCGCAGGGGACCGGGCGGAAGTCGGCGTCGGACGGCGACGGAAGTGACGCCATCTCTCGGGCAAGATGCCGGTGGCGGTGGCGGCGGAGGGCGCCGGCAGCTTCAGGAGGCTCCTGGAGCAGTGCGAGAGCCGCGAGCTGGAGGTGCGTGTGTTCCATGTGTTTGTGTTCATGTGTGCGTTCATGGGAGCGTGTTCTGTGCGTCTGTGTGTGTCCCCAGTGTTCAGAAGCGCCCCCTCGGCCTGGCCAGGGAGGCCTCGGGGCACTCGCGCGTTTCGGCCACACTGGTGTGTTTGGGTTCCATTCCGTGCCCGAGCAGCGCCCGAGCGCGGCGGGACAGGGAGCTGGATGGGGCTGGTGGGTGTGAGGGGCATTCCTGTCCCTTGGGAGCTGTGGAGGTGCATTCCCGTCCTTTGGTAGCCGTGTATTCCCATCCCTTGGGAGCAGGGAAGGTGCATTCCCGTCCCTTGGGAGCTGTGCAGGTGCATTCCCGTGCCTTGGGAGCTGTGCAGGTGCATTCCCTTCCTTTGGGAGCTGTGCAGGTGCATTC
>JAWWLZ010000002.1:4244698-4303865 GCA_035041345.1 Poliocrania exsul | reverse complement strand
GACTTTCCTGCAATGTTCATAAGAAATGGCTTTAATCCCACACCCAGCATAAGAACTTGCTGTATGTTCCAGGCTGCGACTCTCCTGCATCTTTAATGCCTGGGCAAAACTACATTTCTAATCTGTACATCATGGTCAGCTTCATCTCTCCCAGTTGATAAACTTGAACACAAAGGCAATTCTCATTGCCACTGGAAGGAGTGAATCTCCCCTCATTCCCTGCAAAATGAAAACCAGCATTTGCCAAGGCAGACACTCCAGCCTAACCTTCTTTTCATATAACACAAGGAAAAAGCACCTCTATAACTCCTTTACAGTGATGACAACAAAGTCCCTGGAGACATGGGTTTTATTTCTAGCTCTGACACAGACACCTTATGTGAACTTGCAGAGTATTGAAGACCTCTCTCTGGCTGAACCAGCTCTTTAAAATCTGAGTAACTCATCACATTGAATAAATCTGTGAGGAAAATAAAATGCTACTCTATGCTTGAGAAAAACTCAGAATGAAATGGTCTGCAGCTCAGTGCTCAACAAAATAAGCATCTTGACTCTTTGTTTTCTAATGACAAATTTCTTTCCTAAATAAATTTTCCTAATCCTCGGTGCCTGCCTAACTTGTGAGTGGTTTATTGTTGAGTCAGAGAACCTGCCTCTCACTATGGCCACGATTCAGCCCAGCTAACGGCAGGCACTGAGCTCCTTGAGTCTGCTCAAGGGCTTTATGTGCTTAATGAAGAGACAGACAATGGTGTAAGGCAGTTCAGATGTGGTGACAGAGCTGACTCACTCCCTCTCTGTAACCTGAACATCCTAGACATGATTAAAAAGAAAATACTAACCACTATTTGGGGGGCCAAGGCCAATTTTCACATCCATCAATCACTGGAAGGCCACACTAGCCAGACCGTAACCTCACTGCTGTGCTATATTAAAGACCAGAAAGCAGCAGGAATGCAAGAATGTTTGTTTCTATGCCTGAAGCCTCAGCTAGAGGCAAACTAGCTAAATTTTCCATGGAAAGCTTTAGCTTGAGGGAGGAGAGCAGGGTGGAGGTAATAGTATCAGTCACTCAGTGACAAACTCCTGCCTGGCACTGCCTCCTCAAGGAATGAGCCAGCTGCAGTCACTGCTGCCAGTCTTCAACATCATCAACTGACTGAAGGGCCCCTATTCATATCTGGCAATATTTATTTTAGCCAGCAGGTTCAGCCCTGGGAATCACTTTGAGGACAAGATAAGCCTAATGGGCCAGTTAATGCTTATCTGTATCACTGGGTATCCAAACACCAACACAAAGTACAGGACAAATATCCTTCTATTACACCTAGTAAGAAGAACATGCAGGAGATCATCCTTATTTCATGGATATGGGAAAAGAAAGAGAAGGACTGTGGCAAGAACACCACTCTTACCACTCCGGCGTATGGTAGAAAGGGCAATCAATACCTGTACCTTCATGATTAATGGTCCAGTAATAGGGTGGTTTGCTTTCACCACTTCACACCAGCAAGAAAATGCCCATCTTTTCCTTCCCAGGCACTGCTAATATCCTAAAATCACAAGAGCTTTAGGTGTTGTGTGACACTCACATCCTAGTCCTTTAAATGCTCCATGCCTAAAATGACACCATTACCTGACTCTTCTCTACACAGTGAGCTCATAAGTATTTACAGAGAGAAAAGAAGAGCTGTCTTGATGCTCCCTGCTTCTGAAGTTGAGCTTCCAGGCTATGAAACATCACGGCTCAGACTGGTGCCATGTCCTGACATTGCCAGAACGTGCTTCATGTCTGCCCCAGCAGAAGGGTTCAGATTTACCTTTGTAGTTTCAGGCTTGGTGTTTTCAGGTCCTGGTCTCCACACGCTACCTGCACCCTGGATCTTGTGCTGCTCCCTCAAATTTCAGCAGTACCAACAGCATCCACCTCATCCACTTTCCTTCCCCAGCAGCCACGGAAGCAGCTGTGCTATACAGTCTCACTTGTGAGAACCAGTTCTGTGCAGGCCAAGGAGACTTTCCTCTCAGAGCTGCCCTACCTTTAGGCAGCCCAGATTTAAACCACTCACACAAGTAGCACAAACACAATACAATCTGTTTCACTCAGTTTAGTTTTCCTACTGTCCAAAAGTTCAGACAAATGATTGAACAAGTCCTGATTGTAAACAACACACACAAAACCTAAAACCAAGCCATTTTAGAATGTCTTACACCAGTCAGCATGTGCTTTTATGTGCTTAAAACAGGCCACATTGCAAAAAACCCCTGTCACTAGCTAAAGACCCAAAGGAATTATCCTTCGTGCTTACTGTCAAATACACATCCAATGACAAATGAGCACAGTCCCATGGGAAGCTTTCAGAGCTGAGGAAGCTCCTCAAGGTACCCACTTGAAAAATTGATACAACTTCTTTCCATGCTGCAAGATACTACTACAGGCAAATTAATGGGTAACTCTGACATCTTTCAGCTGTCAACCCTGTCTTGGTGTTTGCTGCTGACAGTGGGAACAGGAGAGAATAGAATTCACTGAGGTAACCCAAATGCCTCATGCAGGCACATATGTACCTATTACTTCAGGTCAGCTATCTGTCTTTCCAGAGAGGCCCCAGTCTCTCATGTCCTTTTTTTTTGTGCACAGCAGCCAGCAGGACAGATGGAAAAGATTCTAGAGTAAAGGTGGTATCTGGTGTGAATAAGGGTGAAAGTGTTTTGGCTGGGAGCAAGTGGGTATGCAAAGGCATGGGAGCTGTGATTCATGAAATGCTTCCCTTCCAAAGCAGTTCCCCACCTTGCAAAGAGCAAGTCACTGGCACTTGGCAGCAGGAACTGAGTAGCCAGGCATTTGGCAGGAATGTTTCTGGGGCAAGTGCCAGGGCTCGAGCTGCGTGGCAGCCAGAGCGTCTCCTCAGAGCAGCTCTGATGGAGCATCACCAGGAACAAAACGAGACTTCCTGAGACTGCTGAACGGGAAGATAGAAAATTCATCCAGCACTCGATCCAAGAGGGCGTAAAATACACAAGGATCATGTTTTCTCTCCAGTTCCAAATAAAATCCCCAATGTAGATATGTTGAATGGTCCCAAGGAACAAATTCAGCAGTAGCTCGGCCTGAGAGATCACAACCACTGGAAAAATGCAGTGCAAACTGAGCTGCAGCAGCTCAGGATTTCTCTCTCCCCGACACCATGGGCTACTGTATCCATGCATGCCCTCAGTGTAACACTGCCAATTATCCCTTCCAAGCACACTGGTGCTTCTCCTGACCTGGGTTCCTCTGCTAGGGAATGCCTAAGCAAGGGGGATGCTCTGTGTGCTTCAGTACAGCCTAGATTTTAACTGCTACAACCCTCACAGCAGGGACACCCCATCTGTCTCAAATCCAGCCCAAGTCCTCTCCTCTTGTGTAGACAACTTGAGGATGACCACATCAATATTTTAATCAGACTCTCAAGACCACTGAAATGTTTAAAATTGGCACAGAGAACAAAACAGCATATTCAACATTTCAACTCTTGCAATACCAAATAATTTATTCAAAATGCTGGTTTGGGAATCATTTTGTTGGGAAAAAAACCCAAAACAACCAACCAACCAATCGAAAAAAAAAAAACTAGATACAGTTCAGGAAGGCCTGGGGAATAGGAACTAATAAGCCCAAAAGATTTAAAAACAGAAGATGTAGGAAAAGGAATTTTTTTGTTTTTAGTCTCTGTGGTCCTGACTTAACCGTTCCTAAATCACTAGGGGCCAACAATACTTATTTAAGACCTTGTTGATTAGGAAAATATCACAAGCAATGCCAAAGTTTAAATATCAGGAATCAGTTTTAATTGTTCCTAAAGGAAAACTTTGAGACTAGGAAGGAAAAAAAAAACCACTTTCCATTATTAACTAAGGGAGTTACTCCTTTAATCCTCAATAACTTCGCAGAACAGACCACAAAGCTGTGAAACCAAACAGTTTGAAGTGGGAATGACAGGATAGGCACTTAGCATGGTTTGAGATGTAGACAGAGCACGAAGTCTAGGCAAAACACAGACAAATCCAAAGTGCAAAGTTCCCTCGCCTGCCTTTGGAAGAAAATATGCATTTGCTGTTCTACAAAGAAACAAGATTCCTGCAAAACAAGAGTTCACATCCATGCACAAATACCAAGTTCTATTCTCCTGAGCCACGGGCAAAAGGACTAACCTTCCATGCTCAAATTAACATTTCCACTCTTCCAGTCCAGCATGCAAGTGGGAAAGCCACAGACTCACAGTCAAAACCAGAAATCATAGCTTCATCTATGGAAATCACAGCTCCTGACACCATGAAATTATCTGGGAACGAACTGATCTTTAGCATTCCAAGAAAAAGGAATGGCACCACTCTCTCCCGAGCCATGAAGGGCTGCTGTGGAGGCAAACTTCCTTCCTAGCACTCTGGCAAAGCAAGTACAAGAGCAATCACAGTTGTGTCCTGAGCACAGGACACCACTCTTAGCCTAAGTGTTACTAATGCAAGGGTGCTGAGCAACCACAGGCCTTTGTGGGTATGGATTCAGGGGTGGGCAGATGCTGGAGAAAACATTAATCTCTGTGAGGCAAAAAGAGCAACAAAAATGTCCTGTGAGCAGGGATCAAACAGGAGTAAAAGTACTTATTCATTGCTTCTCTTCTTTGCCTCCATTTGTATCTGAGCTGCTTATGCCAGAAAAAAATGTCTCTGAAAAAGAACCTTTTTTTTGCCTCTCAACCACTGACAAAAAGGTTTGCTGAATAATAAGTATTTACGTATAAAGTAGGAATTAAAATGACCATGAGTGGCACAAATACAGCAGATGGAATTTGAGGCTGGTTCAGAGAGCAGAGAGGGGATGGAGGTGGAGCCTTCCCTTCTCCTCCCCTTGCAATTAGGAGGTCTGTGCGACCTGGAAGGCCTCCAAAAAGCAAACTCCTCCTCAACCTGACATAAAACTGAACCTCCAGCTGGATCCTGTGTGTCCTAGAAGGGCTGCTCACACATCTGATATTCTGTCCTGGGCCTCTTGGCACAACTCCTGGTCGTACACCATATAAAAAGCCAATAATAGCTATCAAAATAGGATTTGGAAGCTTCCATATTCCAGAATAATATTTAACTAGTAGTTTAAAGACAGCAGTGGCACCTTCTTTAATGAATTATGGGCTTTGTTTTTAGCTGAATATACTCAAAATGGCTAAGTGATCTGTTTTGGCTGTTAGGGGAACAATTTAGTTCAGTTGAGACACAAAACTCCAGCAGCCACCACTACCTGCCCCTCCTGTCTGTGAGCAAACTTGCTGGTCACAAGCCAGGTTACAGTTTATTGGTCCATAATATGGACATAAATAGAAGCATTAAATAAATCTCTCCCCCCTGCCCTATTCCCTCTGCTGTTGCTACACCACAGAAAGACTAGAAGAACCTTGCCAGTGAATTCATCATAGTACCCATAAAACTGGTAGGAAATGGGTGTACTCAGACTGCCACAGCCACTGGCAATCAACCTTGGGGGCAGAAGGTTTCATCCTCTCTCCTCTGAAGCCACTGGGTAGATGACTCACAGTAGAGTTGTGTTGCAAGGTTCCCAGTTTCAAATGGAGGGGTTGAGCTTCCCACTGCTCCAGAAGCAAAGCAAACAGTACAGCCAGAGCCAAACACCACACACTAGTGGATTTTTCCACATACTGAGACCCAGGAGTTTTAGGGAGCTGTGAGAGCTCCTAGGAATAGAGTTTTGTTACTTGCCTTGGAAAACTTTGCTCTGTGTTCTGCAGTACAGTCGTGCCCAGGTTTGTGAGGACACTTGAGGTCATGAATGAAAAACATCAGTGCACATTTCTGCTCAATTCTGCGAGGAAAAAGACAGGAGTGTTTAAAGCAGATTTGTAGAGAGTATCACACAACCCCTGTGACAATTCCACCAGGACAGAGGACTTCCCATGGAGTAAAGTGGGCAGAATATACTCAGCATAAGACCAGGCTGTCCAAAGGATTGCCACAAGTCAGTGACTGCAGAACCTCTCCTTCATGTGTGTCACCAAATTAGTGCCTCCTGTTGCAAGTTTTAATTGGGAGCAGATGTTGGCAGCATGCTCCAGAGCTTTCTTTCCCAGATAACTACTGCTTTTGTGCAAGCCCTTCTCTAGCAATAATTAAGTGCCATTTATATAAGGTCTTTCATTCAACAGTCCCAAAGCACTCAATAAACTTAACAAACCATTAATACTCAACAGATGTATTGCTTCACAGATTTGAAGAGCCTGCATACTTCCCCAGGATCCTCCACAGTCCCAAAAATAGTAGGTACCACAATTATCTATCAGTTTGCAGAGAAGTAAATAAGGGGATGCCAAAGGCCACGGTGCATTCTGCTAAAAACAAAAGGATTTAGACAGAGTTCCTGGCTCTTAACTTTTTTCCCATGGGAGCAGGAAACCACCCTGTCTCCAGAAATTCCCATCCACTGTGTACCCAGAACACTGAACTGAAAAACAAGGATGCATTCTCAGAGTGCATGAAAAACCCACTGGTTAAAGTGAGCCAAGTCCAAGCAACAAGAATTTTTTCACTAGGACAAGTTAAGCTCAGTAAAACTGAATTTAGTGACTCAAGGAGGGCATTGAGAGAAGTCCAATAGTCACCAAGTAACTGCAACCTTTCTCATACCTCCCACTGGAGGGTAGAAGAGCAGAATGCCCCCTAACAAAATAAATCATGGAAGATATTGCTTGAAATAATAAGTCTAGCCACAACAACAATGCCATCTTTACACCACTCAGATTAGATATATTAGCTCACAATAGATCCAAAATGCACAATAGCAGCTGGTGACAAGAGCCAACAGCACAAAATGAAGCATCCACATGATTGCCACTGACACTTTGGATCCAGACAAGGAAGGACTTTGCCCTGCCTCCTGCCCATATCACATGGCTGAGACAAGCAGAGTGCAGCTGCTCGAGGCTTGTACCTGTCTATGCCACCAGCCAGAGTACAGCAGTACCACCCAGATCACCTTCTCAGATATGCCACCTGCTGCTTTGACTTTCTGCACAGACTGAGGGGTCAGGGCTCTAAATTGAGCATTCCTGCTTGTCCACAAGCTTCAGCAGATTGACCTAAGCAAAATGAGAGCAGGCCTGCCCAGAAAAACTTGGGGGTGCCAAGGGGTGAGAGGCTGGACAAGGCCCAGCCAGGAAACCCCTCATGTCCCACACTGATCCCACAGCATGGGCAGCAGGGGAGGGGAGGATTCTGCCCCTCTGCCCCCTGAGGTGAGACCCTGGTGACTCCCCGCACCTGATGTTCAGCTCACCACAATTGTCCGGATCACAAAGCCTAGTCTTCCCATAAAGACTTCTTCAGTTCTAACCCATCTCTAGTTCATCCTTAAAGCCTTTTGCTTAGCTACCTTCATTCATCATTCATTCATCACTCACACTCTTTCACTCTTTCCACTTTTTTCTTTTTTTAATTTTTTCTCCTTTTTTCCCCACTTTTTTCTATTTTTTCTTTTTTTCCCTTTTTTAACACTTTTTTCTTCTTTTTCTCTTTTTTACATAGAACACGTGCTTTGAAAACCTTTACCTTCATTACTTCGAACCAGTCACAAAGACCTTAATTACTGCTAGATATTACATTTAGAGCAAACTCAACTCCATCTTCCAGCAGTACCAATTACCCTGAGCTGTATTACTCCATTTCAAGTTAACACCATTCTGCTTACTTAACACCTTAATTTTCTGCATTCTTAATTTTCTTAGCACACCAAACCATAGTAGGACTCTATTTCAAGTTAACACCTCTCATTTTGCATTACCAGTTGTTCACCTGCAAGAACAAACCCAAACCATATAAGCTCAACTATTATTTGTCTTCATTTGCTTTGTTATTCCCAGCACTTATCCATCATTGATCTTGACCTGTGGAGACAAAAAACCAGAAACCCTTTCTAAGTTATTAACTGTTCACACATTATTAACTGTCCATACTGCTTTTCACCCTTTTAGCAAGAGTCTAGTTCACCACTCCAGGTTTCTTTGGTGCTCTCCTCTTCTTTGATGTTTTCTTCTTCTCTGAGAGGTGCTGCAGTCTTGTTCTCTGTGATTGACTCCAGGGCTTCTGTCCCAAGGCTCGAGGTGTCTGCCTTTAGCTGCACTGCAAACAAGCTATAGCTGTTGTGCATTGCAGCCAACCCGTTTCAGCTGCTTGCTTTTGTTGCTTTGATGACCTTGGATTCACCAGGTGTTGTTTTGACTACAACACCCAGAAGTCCTTGTGCAAACTGACAGACTTCAATACCCAGCAGTCTTTTCAAGAACTGACACAGGTGAGGTGGAAAGATCTTCCTTGAGGGTGTTACCCCCCCTGAGGGTGTTATCCCTCCTCTCTGGGGGTGTCAGTGCCATCTTTGAACTACGCAATAGAAATTTCTCGACTCATGTTAAGTTCACAACATGCCACAGACAAGCTATTATACAGTCTTTCAGAGCAAAAGTTGAACCAAACACACTCATAGCAGCACTTTTTTGTAAGAAAGAGCCTCTTTACAGGCTTAGCAGCACACTTTTATGGTGGTAATAAATCTACCTCTCTTCTCCCACCTTTGTTTTTCTTAGCTAGATGGTTACTTATCAGTTCAGCTTGTCAGGGTCTCTGTGCTAATTAGTATCAGTCCCATTACCAGCACCTTGATTTACTACTGCAGAGCAGAAAACCTTTTCCCAGTTAATTCCTTCTTACAGCATGAGATTTCTTCTTAGCCTAACAGTCTCTTAGCTTTTCTACCCTTAAAGCATGTGTCAACATTTCTTTCTTTTTATCTACCTTATCTTTACCTTCTCTTCCTTGCTTCTTAACTTCTGATTTAGTGTTCATTTGCTTTCCTTAATCATTCTTTATTATACACTTTGCTGTGTCATATTTCTTGAAGCAATGTTCCCTTTAAGCATCACTACACTTCTCTTGAGATCTACAATCTCCTTGGATTCCTTTAGTGGCTCACCTGAAAAAACTCCAGGTGTACTCACATCGATGATTTTCCGCATCCCCCAGCGGCTTTTCTGAGGTACCATCACAGCGAAAAACTTCCATAAATTCCACAGTTCCACGGCTTTTCTGTCATGGCCATCCCAGCATATTTCTTTTAAATTCCATAATTCACGGTTTTTCTGTGACCTCGATCACAGCATATTTAGCTTCACAAAGAGATACCACCATTCATTACTGTCAGGAGTTTATCTCCGTCATAAATCACCCACCAGCACGTCGACACGTTGGCACGTCGAGGGTCACCAGTTGTTGGGGTAGCCCTTATCCCGAATAAGGGGCAGCGTGAATGACGGTCAGAAGAGCTCAGGCACAACAGGCATCAGAAGGCTTTGATCAGAAGGCTGACAAGAGTTTATTCAAGATAGATTCACAGACAGTTTCCTCATAGCTCATAGTAGTAGTAGTAGAAGTAGTAGTCACAGAAGTAGCTAAATTCTCAGTAACATCCACACCTTTTTTATCCTCTCACATCCAACATGTCATGACATTTTTGGCTAGCCCATTCACCTCACATACACCAAAGCACCTCATTGGTCACAGGACCACACATACACACACTCCAGGTAGCTCTCTTCTCTTTAAGGGGGAACTCTAAACTGCTTTCCTTAAGGGATGCACTCACAGTCATCCCTACAAGACCCCACCTGCAGTGCTGCCTCGTGCTCTGGAGCCCAACAGCAGAAAGACATGGAGCTGCTGGAACAAGTCCAGAGGTGGCCAAGTGCTTCCTTCTCTGTTCTCTACCAAGCATTCCTTGGATAACTGACCAGCAATGAAACCAGCTGACAGCACAACCCAAGGGAGACATTGCCAAACTTTTCTCAGTTGAAATAGAATAACAGCAAATAAGTAACCTGGAATGTTTTTAGAAAGTCACAAGTCCAGTGCTTGGCCTGACTGGAGGTGAGGGGAAGGTCCATCCAAGGAGACACCCAATTCTTTGCAGCTGAAATAAATTGAATTTCTACCAAGGGGAGCCAGGTTTCACAAAGTATAACAGGGAAAGTGTTCGTTGGACAGGGACTATGTGAACTCACACGAGAGACTAGACTGTGGCCCAATTTTTCATCATGCAGAGATGTAACAGTTTTTTAGTTCATTTTATGAGTCAATGTTCCCAGTGGAAAGAGCACACACATCATGTGTTTGGCACTGCACACCACTCCATTTCCTGCCAGGACTGCCATTTGCTTAACCCCTTCAAGGAGGGGTTTGTGCCAGGGGTTGTCTCCAGAAGCAGGAGAGGGGCAAGGCAGAGATGTGTCAGAGGAAGGCTGCTCTCTCCATGCATTCCATGCAGCATAAACCACCCCAGTAACAAAAACAGATGAGCCCAGAAAGCAGTCAGGAAACTGGGGAGAAAGATCTCCTCCTGGCATGAGTCAAGCTCCAAAACAGGTCAAAGAGCTATTCTGGTTTGCAGTGGGTACACATTGTCCACTAGAACCTAAGACAGTTTCCCCCCTCCCCACTGATTCATTCCCCAGGATGTCACTGGGCTAACTGACACAAGGATGCATGCGTAGTCCCACTCACTCAGCATGCAGGATACAGGGTTTTCAACAGAAGGCTGCCTTTCACAGTCCTTCATGTGTCACAAACATGGCAAAGCATCCCTGAGCTGCTAGACTGGGAGTTTTTATTTTGGCCACAATGTGCATCTTGGAGGGCTGCAGAACTTCCAAAGTGCTCATGGCCTAATGAAAAAATAAAAATAAGAATCAAAGAAACAGCTCAAAACACAATCTCAAACCTAAGACAAACCCCTGCTGAGTTAATAAACTTGCCAAGAGATCTCTGGGTCCATACTGCCTTATCTTCTTTCAATTCTAAGCTCCTTTCCCAGGGCCTTTTGGATAAAGCCATCTCACCTATCATCACGAATGCATCAGTCCAGATTCATTAGGCACACACAAACATCACATCACATGTGAGGGAAATTCTCCAAACAATGGTAATTCTTAAAATTCCCTTCCCACAGTCACACTCATGTTGTGAATATACTACTAAATATCATAATTCATCCTCAAGATCCCAATCTATTTGCCTTTGTCTGCAATTATTACTACATTTTATGAGATTTAGTTAATTTAGGCTGCCTGAATAAGCAATTTTCCAGGCCAAATGATTAAAACTATAAAGCTGTAAATGTGATAACTCGATTTTCCCCAAATTATTCCTCCTGTTGACTGATTTTGGTGCTATATAGCTGACCACTCCACACATGACAAGGCACACAGTGCAGTGACAAAGACTGATATCAACTCCACCAGAAAACACAGAAAACAAATAGTTAAAAAACAATAGGTTTCAAACATTAAGATTAATAAGACAAGCCCAGAGCACAGTATTTACTTTAGGGCTGAGGTCCCCCACCAAATTTGCTTAAGAGAAGGCAGCATCCTCCCATTATTAGGTAGTAGTTTATTCAGGGTGCTTCCTGCATGCTCCTACTGTGTGTGTTTGAACCCCCTCACTGAACAAGAGCATGTCAAGGAAGACAAAACAAACGATATGTGAGCAGCCTGGTCCAGTGGAAGATGTCCCTGCCCACATCATGGGGTTGGAACAAGATGAGCTTTATGGTCCTTTCCAACCCAAACCATGCTGTGATTGTGTGATCTTCACCTGGTAGGGCTCCTGACTGGCACAGGGAGCAGGGGCCAGGTGTGTCAGGGGTATGACATGGAGGAAGATGTGAACAGAGATCCACGGGCAGTTAATGTAATGTAAGTAGCATTTGGGAATGGTTTCCTGTTGGCTTGCTCTTGACATGAGTCTGTTGGCTTAACTAGAGGGGTCACTGCCTTCTGGGCTGAGTGGGAGGGGAGGATCATCTGTGCAGCCTACATCCTCTGGGCCATGAGAAGGAGCAATATTCCCAACTGATATCTCTCACTTCTCTCCTAATAGTGTAAGATGATCAGGGCAGCTGTGTTTTACAGTTTCTGGTCTAAATCCATACTACATTTCTTTTGAAAGCTTTCCTGCGTCAGATGTTTTCAGTCCTGCCTGTAAAATAGTGCTTCCTGAGATCCTTCCTAATAGTCCTCTGTACTTTCTTTCCTTGGGGGTTGTTGCTCTCCAGTTTTGCTTCTAGATTTACATGTGGTCTTTCCTCCTGCTTTCTGGACACATTCTTTGGTAGCCTTAGGTTTTGTCAACCGTCTCTGAGTTGTCAGTATGACTGATGTCTCTCAAAGACCTTTAAGTTATTGCACAGGATGTCTGTGGGCTCCCCTTAGCCTGGACCTGGGACTGCCACCTCAGGTGACATCACAGTAGGTGCAAGGCCAAGCAGTACCCATGGACTTGCTCTGCAAAAGGACAGCAGTATCACAGAATCCCAGAATGGTTTGGGTTGGAAGTAACCTTAAAGATCACCTCGTTCCACCCCCTTGCCTTGGTCAGGGACACCTTCCACTAGACCAGGTTGCTCCAAGTCCCATCCAGCCTAGCCTTAAGCACTCCAGGGAAAAATAAGTCTTACTGGGAAAATCTCTCTTTTGGTCAGAATACACATTTTCCACTGGAGTCAAGACAGATGGAATGTTTTGACCATTCGTGCAGCAGTGTCTCACTCTTGACTGCATGCAGTTGGTTTGGAAGAATAAGCTTATTTAAGGTTCAGACTATTAAAAACATCTGCTTTCCCATGCATGCTGAAGCACTGCAGGATTTGAAAATGGAGAACATGTATCATGTTTGTCCTAGTCACCATAAAACATCGGCTCCATAGTTTAAATTGTGGGATTTTAATTACAGTGTATCTGTATTATTCAGTCCTGTGTAATGCACTGTTGGTTATGGAGCTGTGCTCTATTTTCCTGGGTTGGAGCTGGGCCACCTGACCACATTTGCAGTGTGTGGTTAAACATCAAATGCATCTGAATAAGCAAAACAATCACTTTCAGACTAAACACATTTTAAATTTGTTTAAAGTATTGAACGAGCTTCATCACTGGGTGATGTCTCTTCAATGACATCAAGCTACATCAACGTGTCACTGCTAATGCCTGTTTCTTTTTCCCCTGTTTTGGGACTAAAAGCACAAAATTCATCAAAAACGCTCCTTTGATGATGCTGTGAATCCTTTAGCTGCAAGTGCCCACATGGTGGCCATTTCTCCCATGGAAGGAAAGCTGAGAGCAGCTTTCTGGGTGCCCCTTTTGGCTCACCATGGTGGCCACAGTGCCTTGACTGCACTGTTAGAATTTAGGCAAAGCAACACCAAAATGAGTTTTGCTTGTAAAACAGATTTTTCTGTACCATGACAATAGGAGTCATCTCAGAAATATTCCTGGAAAAGGTCATGTTTTTCTCCCAGGAAAATGAAAACAGGAGCAGGGAATGGCACTCTAGAGCAAATATCCGAGTCAATCCTAACCCCTTGTGGGGTTTGAAAAACCTTCTTTAAAGTGCTTCTCGCTGTCATTGGATGCATAAAGCCAAATTTGTGCTGCTCCCCAGGTTAATGCTGCACATGCTGGGCTGTGCTCCCTTTGCCTAACTGGAAAATCTATCCCAGACCTGAAAGAAAACCCTTTCCTGGTGTAGATAAATTTCTTTCTAATAAAACCATGCTTTCTTTTCCTGGAAAAACAAGATTTTCCATTAGGTGAGTGGGAGAAAACTGTTTTCAAAAACACACAGGAAGACAGCACATCACAAGAATATAGACAAAGTAGTCATGTGGCAATAAAGATTCTTGAGCTGAGAAAAAGGGTTTTTAGAATAATAGGCAAGTTCTGGGGCCTGCTAGCAGGTGCAGGTTTAGTTCTGTGAGAAAGAGACTAACAACTAGAAAAACAAAGGAGATAAGAAGGTTTCAAGTCAGTCTGCTCAAGGGAAAGGAATCTTGAGAGATAACATGGTCGTAGCAATGGTGAACATTTGTCTAAAAGTGTCATCCAATTAAAGCTGTGATGAGTTTTATAGACACTGTGATTCAGCCTATAAGATGAAGCTATGGGTGGGAAAAAGTAAGAGATATATTCTGTAATTGGAAGTTAGAGCTTAGCTTTTACCTGTCTTTTTTCTCACCATGGAGTTATTTTAATAAACTGTCTTTGAGTGTGACACCTGTAAGCTGTGGCCTCTTTAATCTTCAGCCACCACAAACTACAATGTCCTTTTACATAGTCATAAACAATTGGAATAGGAGAGGGCACTGAAATAGCAAAAAACCTTCTTTATTTGTGGTATTTTCATTAATGGCATCTGAAGCATGTCTGTAATAACTAATTGGTTTTTGAAAAAACCTAAGTAGACACAGGATCCTCTTTGGGCTGAAGGGACATGTACAGTTTCCAAGCAAGGCAGACATTGGGATTGTACCCAGCAGATCTTGGGAATCACAACCATGGTTCAACAAAGCCCAGAAATCACATACCTAACCCTCCCCTTCCTCCATAAAACTTGTGATATATTTTGACAAGGCAGAGCAAAAGAAATATTGGACTAAAAGGGAAAAGACTGAATTGGCCAAGTCAGGCAGGAGGCCCATGTTGGAGCCAGGAGCTGAAATCACCTCTCCTGAGGACACTCTTGGCTGTCACTGCCAAAGGCAGAGCTGACCTCCCCCAGCTCCCTGTGCAGATCTCAAGCTCCACAGGACCTGCCACTCGGACCCAGCTTCTTGCTTTCCTCTTTTTTGCTGATTGGCCCTCAATCTGCTTTCTGAGAGGGCCATGCTGTCAGAGGGCTTTCCCCATCTGAAAAAAAACACCAAAAACCCCCAAACACTAAAAACAAAAGCAAAACAAAAAAACAAATTAAACAAAAATAATCCCACCCAATCCAAACAAAACTCCCAAACTACTACCAAAAACCTTCCCGAGGTTTTTTTAACACCAACTCCTGGAGAAGCTTAGTGCATAATGGAGGACTATGTCGTGCAGTGTGGTCTGAAAGGTGGGAAAGAGAAGGAGAGCAGAAATTAATCCTGTGGCGTGTGATGAGCAAGATGTTCACCTTTCAGGCAGATGCTTTGCAGCAGTTGGTGGGGATGCAGTCCCTGCCTAATTGTATTTACCCAATCCCTGACCTCTTAGACCTGTGGGAAGAGTCCCAGGCAGTCAGCAGACTTGGGGAAAAAAAGGCCCAAATGACAGAGAAAATTAGACGTTGAGAGTTTGGAACTGTTATTTTTGTTTGACTCATGGCTGAGGGTATTTTCCTCTCTGTGCAGCTGTTGGGAGAACTGGGGGTGGCTACTGGGAGATGATTGAATCCATGTGACATCCCTGAGGTAAAAGAGCTCTGTGGTGAGGCCTTAAAATGTTACTGCAATCCTCACAACCAACAATTCTGACAGGCAGGACTGAATCTGGGAGAGCAGGCATTGGCTCTGCTGTCAAATCTCTGGAGGTGTTTGGGGAGTTGGAGCTCCCACTGCCCCCAGTGAGAGACATCCCAGGGAGGGGCTGTGGCCCCAGGAAACTGCTGACAAAAGAAAGGAGAAAAACAAAAAAGGGGCTGTTGCCAATTTGAAATCCTACAAGAAACAGAAAGATTAGCCAAAAGTGGGTGCTGAAGACTTCTCCAGCTGCTTGTAGGTGCCTTCTCGAATGAGCTGTCTAAGAGGGGGTTTACTGAGGTGAAAAGGAGTTTTCCTGCTCCTTGCAAGTCCTGGAGCAGTGGTGCAGGGGACAGAGCCCTTCTCTGGCTGCCTTCAGGCTCAGTTCAGGGAGCTGCACAGCTGTGCTGCTCCAGCTACTCACTCCTCTCTCTTCTTCCTCTTCTCAGAGGGGTCAGAGCCAGGGCAACAGTCAAAGTGCCAGGGAGAAGTTTCAGTGGTGATTGCCACAGTTTCTCCTCCATCTGCAAAGCTGAAAATGGAGAAAGACCAAGAAAAAGTCTGAAGCACCACAATGATAATAATCCCCAATTCCCTCGTAGTCAGTCTCATCTCACCACACCCTTTATTTCTTCTCCAGCAGGAAAATCTTTCCCCAGGATTGCTGGCACCCTTGGAGGGCAGATCCAGTGCAGAAGTCATGCTGGGGGTCAGAGAGGAGGTGGAAAGGGCTGGGCTGGGCTGTGGGTTTCTTTCAGGACAGTAAGTTCAGATCATGGTCTGCCAGAGGATTTTGCACGCAACCTTAAGCCTACCTTTTAAACTCCTCTCTGCCTCAATTTTCCAGCAATTAAATGGGGTAGTACTTTTCTCTTTAGCTGTTTGCATTGTCAGCTGTCTAAAACAGAGGCTGTTCCATCTCCCGGTCCTGGCTGTAGCTGCTCCCATGGTATCCCTTCCAGTGAGAGAATGAGTACATCCTCCTCTCTCTGCTCAGGACCAGCCAGTTCTTCCTCTTTGGGTCTCCAGTCAGCCAAGTCTCGACTCAAAACTGTTCAAATGTGAGAGCACAGCATGTGTTGTACCTGTCAAAGCGTGAAGCAATGCTCAAGTTCATTTAAACACGTTGCCTGACCCAGAGAGGAACAGGGCAGCTCCTCCAGCACGCCTGGGAGCATCGCTGCTCAGCACGGATTAGCCAGACAGTGACTTACAGACAGCCATGGGACAATCTCTGCTCCACAAAGGAGCTCCCTGAAGGCCCACAGTGGGTCCCTCTGGACTGCTGGGTTTTCACTAGCAGGGCTTGGCTGTGGGACTTTGAACAGGTGTTGCAAATTTTCTTCCTTTTGTGGTGGTGTTTGTTTTTTATTTTTAAAGCAGGGCAAGACCATCTGTTATGCTCTGAGATCATTAATGATTTCCAGGACTGACAGGAAATAGAAAATATTTCTGCAGCATACAACATGTAAGGCAAACAAATATTATCCATACATACGCAAGAACACAGAGCAGGGTGTAGGATTTTATGAAATATTACAGTGGAGTGGCTTCCAGCAGTTTTGCCTTAGGAAGATGCAGCTGTTCTGAGCTGTTGAGCACTGGGGAGCTGAGCTGGAATTGCATGAGAAAGGCAAAAACATCGTTGTTGTCCGTTACCTTTTCCTTAGAGTGCCATGCAGGGGTCCCTTCCCTGGGAAGGGATTGCCTCCACCTGCAGCCAAGGATTTCCAAGGTGTTGTCCTACTACTCAAACCCACCACATACCTGGAGAACTTGGTGTTTTGGGCTGTAGCCCAAAAATCCAAATGAAAACCTCCTGGAGGCAATGGGAATCTTTCCATGAAATGCTCAAGGGTTTGCCTTGGATTTAATTTGCCTTCTACAAATCTGATCCAAAGCCAGTGGAATGACTCTGCTTTGGGATACTCATGCTATCCCTCTGAGGAGCATTTTAGAGGTTGGAAAGAGCTGGTCTCCAAGCAGGAAGTGTGACCCTACAAGAACACACAGGAGTCCATGGATCTAATCACCCCAGAGGCCTTAATGAAGCTCTTTCATAGAGCAAGGCCACTTAGTGCTGATGTCAGACACTTGTGCCCAAATCCTCCCTGGCCGGTCAGGCAGCTGGGAGTGCTCAGGGGAAAGCTGGGATGTCCTTCCATAGTTTGGCGACTGGCCCGCAGCTTCAGTCATTGCCATCAATGGGACAGGCAGGGTCAGGCTGCATTCATGGACCAGTTATCAGGACTCTGTCTCGAGTGGGAGGCAGAAAGGCTTGTGATAAAAATGTCTGGATGTTTCATTTGCAGCCAATAAAGGCAGCTCAGTTTTCCTCGGCTGGCCTGGCTTTCCGAGGCTTCCACACAACAGTTGTTGTTTTGACACTGTCAAAACGTTTCATTTTTCTGTGCCGCTTTGCCTTTTTGATGGAGATGCTTTTATTAGCATCTGACTTCAGTAGGCTACAGATCATCTTATTTTTATAGTATATTAATGGTCTGATTTATTGTTTTACTGTTGTTGCAACAAATTGTCTCTACATCACTAAAAAAAGGGATTTTATGCTATCAGAAAAAAAAAAATCAGCATTACCAAAGCAAACTACACTGATATTTCAGGCAGATTTGGGGATTTTAGTTTGGGGGTTTTTAAGCAATTCACCAATTAATTTCCACAATGCTATTTTTATTTAATTTGCCTTTCCAGGAGCTTATGCAAAAATACTGGGGTTTTCCAGAGAACAAAAACTACACCTGCCAGCCCACCTAAGTGTGATTCTTTTTGTAGAGATAAGCAAGCATTCATTTCACTACTATGAGAGTCCCTTTATAAACCTATTTCATGATCCATGTGGTGTGGCAATAAGAACCTGCAGTGATTTAACATTACTGATTTTATGATCTGTTATTACATGTACCTGACTTACACACGTGCCCAGGAGGTTTCCACTGGATGCCATCCAGAGTCAGAGAGAGCTTGCAAATCCTACTATTTTACATCCGGGGTATTTGGGAATGGAGAGAGTAATTATTTTCCAAAGCTGGTGCAGGGGATCAAAGGGTGATGAAACCCATGTTCCGGAACTCCCTCACACCATCACAGTCCCCAGCAGTTCCAACGGGTGCTACTTGTGTTTTCTGTTCTGTCTTGACAATGTTTTTTCCAGATCCCAGACTTATGCAGAGAGAGACCTTTTAAAGCTCTTTCGGGAGCATCCACTCTGTCCTGTTTAAAACTGTGCTGTGTCCTTGAGGAAACACAATTTTCCCTCCCTCTCTTGAAACTTGTACCTTCAGCTGCAGCATCACAATAAATTAATTGGTATGATCCTGCATAAAACTGCTTTCTCAGCAGCTTCATGCCATCCAAAATGCTTATTTTATGAGGGTTATCCCAAGAGTGATGGTTAGTACATGCATATTCTGAGTTTGCTCAGAACTGGCGTCTTACCAGGATTATTCTAAACTTCTTAACATCATGCTTTGTGATGTCTTGCCTCTGTTTGGGAGCATTAGATACTCCATGTAAAGTAAATCATAAAGTGAAAGATCTTAGAAAAGGGTTTGTCCTTTCTCTGTATTGAGAGACACAGTCCACACTCCAGCCTTTGGTCACTCTGCAGTTACCCAGGCAAGGAATAACCAAGGGCAGCGTGGCAGCTCACAGATTGCCAGGGAGCTGCTTCCTTAAAGTCTCACCTACCAAATGTTTGGGCCAGGCCAGCTCCTTTCTTTATGTTGCCTGGTTGGTTTTTTTAGCATTTTCTCTGCTTTCTAGGAAAAAAAATTCCTGTTACAAGGTTCTGCAACCAGCTGTAGTTTGAACTCCTACACTAACAACACTTTTGATGTGCTGTTCAAAGCAAATCCATCCAGGCAGGGTTCTGTTAAAAAAACTCAGGAGAAACAAGAGGTCATGACGTGAGTAAATAGACCTTGCCTTCTTTTTGGAGATCCTATTCAAAGGCAGGAGGAATTCATCCTGACCAAAACACAAGTTTCAACTCTGGAGATTCTTCTTTGAACCACAAAGGACTACTTCATGCTAGTGGATTGCATAAAGATGCTTCTCCACATCTTTCCAGTGCTCCCAAGTGTATCCAGGAACAACCATATATGTATTTTTTTTAATATACTTTTCCATCAAAATAAATAAACCTCAAACCTATATGTTTAAGCTTTGGTGACCTCTAGACTTGTGACAGCACTTTAGCATGTCAGTAGCAGAATAATTTGTAAGATGAGATAAATTGTTATTGTTTATATTTATCACATAATAAAAACTTACACTGGGCAGCTCTGGTAATACAAACTCTCTCATTGAGGCAATAGGACAATTCAATGAATTTTAAAGCACTTGAATTGGTCAAAATCGATTCTGCCTCAAATCCGCCCAGTTTCACATGGCAGTCTTTTGAGAGGGTCACAGGATGCTTCATACAGAGATGAATGTCAGTCCATACATAAGTCCTAGACTTTTTTTGGTGTTTTTTAGCTTCAAGCTTCACTTCTAAATGAAGCTAGAGGTATTCAGTCTGAGGAAGAGATGAGGGTTTGCAAGGGATATCAGCTGGCCAGGGCTATCTTTGTGTAAGGAACATCTATTTCTAAAATCTGCTGGGGTTTGTTGGGGTTTTTTTTGATCCCCAGAGAAAAAAACATGCTATTACTTTCTTTTGCACATGGCCCAGTGCTTTTAGCTAGCTTTCCACCCTTCCCTTCACGTAACTGAGACAATGCCAGCACACAAAATACCACATCTAGCAGAAAACTTATGCCCCAGACACTTCATCTGGGAGCCCCACATGTGAGGGTTGTCTGGACACGCTGCTGCCTTTGGGATGTCTGCCCTGGATATTTGAAATTGAGTAGGACTTGACTCCTGGGTTGGCTTCCCCTCTTTGTGAGATTTTAATCAGCTGCATCTTTGTTATGTTTTGAGTTTGGTGCTGTCTTAGCTGATAGGGAGAGCTGCACACAAGGGACCCTCTCTGTATCCAACAGCAATGACCTGTCCCATCAATGCAACTCACTGTGGGAGGCCTTTACTGATGCCATCCCATCGTTTCTTCACCAGGATGGGAGGTAAGGAAGATGGCTGTGGCTGAAAATCTCATTCCCCATGGCCCCTCTAGCCCTGTGGTTTGTCTCTCCCCCTCTTGTCACTCATAGCCTTGAGCTGCTTCTTCCTGTGGGGACTGCCAGTGGAGATGGAGAGAGGTGCTCATCTCCTGGCAAAGATATTTTTCATGTGACCACAAACCCAGAGCAGTCTTGTAATGTTCACTGCTCCCTGCCACTTCCTTCCTCCTCCCAATGTCCACAAGTGACCTCACAGTGGCCACTTGCAAGTTTTTCAGGCCTCCAGCAAGGTTATGAAGCCAAATAAATCTGGCTTGCTCTCCAAGTCTTGTCTCTAACTGAAACGCTTCATCATGGACAATGTGTCAGCCATGTGAGCCTTCAGCCTGGCAAAATGTATGTGGTGTGCAAGATTCTGGGTGTCCTGGAACCTCTGTCCCACTGTTTCCACGTAACCTGAACTTATAATTTCTGTCAAGGGAGTTTGAATTAAGAGAAGCCTGCGGTATTCTTTAGGGATGAAAAGGAGGATGCCAGAAAACCCAAGCTGGCCCCAGCCTGTTAGGTATCCAATAAGTACTTGCTGATGGAAAGAGAGTATATGGGACAGTCTCTGTGGGGCCTTTCTCCCCTCTTGCCACTCCTTTGGCTCTGTGCCTTTTGCCAGCACTTTCCAAGGCTGTCATCCTGGGGACACACTTGTCAAATTCCTCCTGGTGAACAGACATGGTCACCAGACTCACTGAGCAAAAATCTGGCCTTGGTTTGGCTCAGCACCCAACTGGGCACCATTCCCAGCCCTCCCCCAGCCCCTGCAGAGATTTCCATGCCCACAGACGCCTACAGCTCTTTCAGACTTCCAAGCAGCCCTGTGAAACAGTTACATCCCCATGTTCCAGGAGTTCTCCCTTTCCTCCAAATGACTCATGGCATATGTGGATGAGGCCCTTTCTTCTAGAAGGTTCCCAAGCACATTAGAGATGTTGCAAAAAAGGGAAAAAGTCATCTGGAAATTACTGTATTGTTGGGATAAAATGTAAAATATTGCAAAGTGGGATTTGTCTTCCCAAGGGAATGGCAGACGGTTTCAAATATGCATCACTCCCAACTATCTTGGAACAGATTGACTCACCCTGTGAGGCTTCTTCTTTCTCTTTCCTTCAGATACAGGGTCTTGCATGCCCAGCTTAGATGGGCATTTAACTTCTAGGACCTTTGACAAACTCTATTATCTTCATTTTTACTTTTCAGAAGAGTTTGGTGCATTCTGTAAGTCAGACAGTGTGTGAAATGGGCATTTAGAAATACCAAACCACAGCCTCAGCTCAGTCTAGCACAAGGCACAGACAAGAAAAGAGCATGAGGAGCTTGCCCAGGCTCTTTTTACACTCCTCAAGTTAGTGAGTGAGGACAGAAAGAAAACAGCCACTTGGGTAGATGCATGGAAAATGCCCATCCAGGGACACTGAGTATCACTGAGTATCACTAGTCCCACTCTGTGAGGGAAACACAGGAGGAAGCTTCTCTGGTTTGTGAAACTCCAGGCTAGGAAGTCTCCAGGTTACCCTGCAAAAGCCTGTCATATCTGTGAGAAGTCTCAGAAGTGCAAATATATTCCCCCTTTATAATCTCTTCACTGTCAAGTGGTACCTCAGTGGGATGGTAGTGGCCCAAGTGCTTTAATCCTAAAATGAATCATAGAATCATAGAATGGTTTGGGTGGGGAGGGACCTTAAAGGTCACCCAATGCCACCCCCTGCCACGGGCAGGGACACCTCCCACTGTCCCAGGTTGCTCCAAGCCCTGTCCAACCTGGCCTTGGACACTTCCAAGGGCAGCCGCAGCTTCTCTGGGCACCCTGTGCCAGGACCTGCCCACCCTCCCAGCCAGGAATTATTTCTGTAACGCAGTACAAAAACAAGTGAAACATGTAAAACTTCTTGTTTGTAGCCAGATATAATTATCTGGAAACATATGAGTGATGTTTGGTGATTTGGGGTTAATGTGTGCATCTGGAGGCAGAGTTTGGATTTAAAGATCATTTCTTTAAGCTGAATGAGAGGATGCCGATTTTATTAAAGATACTTTTCCCATAATTTTTCATACTTCTGTGGCTGCACATCCCTATTGACTCAAAGAACGAACAGCCCTCACCACAGCTATTACATCAAGAACTTGATATCTCTCCCTGGGAAAAGAAACACTTTTTAGGAAAGAAAGAAAAGGGAGGATTAAAAAAAAAAAAAAGGAGGAAGTGTTCACAGAAGTTCAGAAAGCCTGAGATTCCTCTGGGGTCCCCAGCTGTGCTGTATGTTGTCCCAGCTGACCAGCAGATATTTCCGCTCTGCACATTAATGCATTCACGGAGAGATCAAAGCGGCTGCCCTGAGTGTGCACTGGGCCAAGTGTGGGTGTCCTACCTCCAGACAGCCCTGATCCCTGAGCTTCCAGCCTTTTATTCTTCCTTCTTTATAAGCCTGGCGCTGAGCATGGGTTCTCTGGAGCTCATTACAGCAGTGCATTAAGTGATGGAAGAATCTTTGGACCCGCCATGGTGCCGGTGAGTGGAAGCCACATCCACTGCTGGACCATTTCGGGTGATGGAGCAATTTCCTTTCCGTGTCGAGAGGAAGAAGGGCAGTACTTTTCTGATGGTTCCATCACACCACATGTGCTGTGCTACCACTCTTCCCTGAGGTGCTTCCTTTGCAAACAGGTGCTGGTGTGTTGCCAAGCACTGATGGCCTTGGGACAGCCCAACTCCTGCAGTGTGTTAGGAAGCCTCTGCCACATTTGAGGGCAGGTTTTTTGCAAGCAGAAAGCCCTGGCACAGCCTCCCCCTTCCCTTCCATTCCTGATGGAACTCTGTGTGTTATTGCAACCATGCAGCAGAGCAGGGCTGTGTGCTGCAGCACCCTTGGTGGGGAAAACCATCTGGGGTCTCTGCAAGGTGGCAAGTCCAGTCCAAAGCCAATATTCCAGCATCGCAACAGGCTGGTCAGGGATGTGCTTGAAAGGGGTGTGGATGTGGCCTGTGGGAAAATGGTTTGGTGGTGAACATGGCAGTGCTGGGTTAACGGCTGGACTCGAGGACATGGGAGGTCTTTTCCAAACTTAATGGTTCTGTGATTCCACACTGAAAAAGCATTGCAAAGCAGAAGTGCAATAAAGTGAGTGTCTGACATATCCTCCTGGATAAGGTGGAGGTGTAGCAGGCTGGGCTGGCCTGGACTGGCCATGCATGTGGTTTACCTGGTTCTTACACTCTGAGGTCAGAGCTGCTGCGACTATCACTCGCACATCCTCCTGCCCTGTATTATTCACTGTCCCTCAGCCTTCAGGGGGGTTTTGTGTCCTTGTTGAGGGACTGTTTCTCTGTACAGTGTCTTGTGCTTGCTTGTTATGCAGCTCAGATCAAGGCCCTGCCACCAGCCAGTAAGTGATTCGAAGCAGTATTTCACATTTGCACGGTACTTTTTCACTCTATGAAGGAGAAGGTTCTGAAATCACAGAATTACAGAATGGTTTGGATTGGAAGGGACTGTAAAGATAATTTAGTTCCAAACACACTGCCCTGGACAGGGACACCTTCCACTAGACTCAGTCCTTGTACCTTCCCTTTCTGTCTTTAAGTGTTTTTAAGGAACTGTGACTGAGCACAGAGAGGACAGGGAGATCTGCTGAAAACTGAAAATACTGGATCCAGTGAAGTGTGTTGTGCAAGGGCTCTGCCCCTCATCAGCGTCAAGTTGCATAAATCAATGTTGGCCAGAAGATGTGAAGTAACAGCTCATTTCCTAAAATGGAAATATCCCCATATTTTGTTCCTGGCTGAGGGCTGGAAGGGACAAGACCAGCGAGTGGATGGTTGTGACTGCAGCAACAGTGCTTGAGGGAGGGAGAACAGCACTATTGGCCATAGATCTGACAACTACCAGGGTATTTTGCACCCATAAAATTCCTATAATTTACATGAAACTGCCAATAAATTGACTTAAATTTAAATAGTCTGCCTTCCTTAAAAAGAAGTCTCTGTTCTCTGTTTCCAACCTCTGCTGGTTAGTCTGTTAGTGCTCATATTGCTCCCAGATTTCCTAGGGCTTAAATGTTTCAAGCATGTTGTTAGCACAACAAATTAAAATGGGAACTTGGAAAATCCTATAGTTGGAGTTTATTTGCACAGTTAAGCAGCAAAAGACTGTTCTTTGAAAAGGGAGAGAAGTCGAGGTCCGTCCATGCAGTGTGGGGACTGGGAGGTGACAGTGGAGGAAACTCCACTCTTGGAATGATCCATCCTTCCATCCTGAGAAGCAGGTGGCCTCTCTCTGTTTGGGGTCCTAAGACTGCAAGTTTATTTTGATTTTAATTTTAACTTCACTTACCATGTAGCCCTGCCTCAAGTCTTTGGGCAACATGACCTGAGGTGCTGGTCATGATCTTCTATCACAATTTTTAAACCTTTTTGTTTTGTTTTGTTTTCCCCTTGATGGATGCAGCAGAATTGTATCATGGAGGTATTTCCAGAGAAGTTGTTCAGCCAGATGGTGTATTTGTTTAGCAGTAGCTCTGGACACAGGGTCCTTCCAGATGTCCTTGAATCTGGCAGAGTGTCTTGCCCACAGAGCATCAATCGTGCAGTCTCTGCCTTGCCAGAGCTTGTGGACAGCATTTGTTCCTGATGTTGCTTCCAATGTATCTGAGAATTTTTATCCATTTAAGGACTAGGAAGTTGAATTGCTTCTCCTTCCCTTTGAATTTCCCTATAATTTTAGCCATTTGACCAATGCAAGCTTTTACTTTTAGTGCACTTTTTCCACATTAATTTGTTCTCTCCCATGACAATTTGCCCAGCCCCTCACTGCTCCAGAATTTTCTCTCCCATGCATTTTCTTTCTGAAAGCTCCTTGTTGGTATCTATGGACCTTTTGTCTTGGCTTTCTGGAGCAAAACTCCTCTCCCTTGGGGTACTTCATGTGGCTTTTCACTGCCTGGCCCTGCTGCCCGTCTCAGCTTGGCATTTCCTTTGCATTGGTGCCCCCAGATGTCGGCCCTGCTTTGTATCACCCTCCTCATACATCTCATAGAATCACAGAATCAGTTGGGTTGGAAGAGACCTCTAAAATCATCAAGTCCAACCCTTAATCCAATCCCACTTTGATCACCAGATCATGGCACTCAGTGCCACATCCAGTCTCACCTTAAAAACCTCCAGGGATGGAGAATCCACCCTCTCTCTGGGCAGCCCATTCCAACGTCTGATTACTCTCACTGGAAAGAACTTCTACCTGATATCCAGCCTAAACCTCCCTACAGTCTGATCTCCTACAGTCTGGCCTCCACATGACTCTGTGGAGGTTTTCAAGACCTTCAAAGGTCTTCAAAAACCAGGTTTTTACAGAATTGATGAAAATTGCATCCAGTCCATGGCTTCTTTCCATAGCTTAGCTTCAGAACCAAATCTGGCACCAGCACAGTCTAACCTACACATCAAGTTTCTACCCAGATATTCCCTCTGGGATATCAGGTATGGGTGTCCAACTAAATTAGAGCTGGTTAGCAAGTCACCCAGTTTCACTGTTCCCTTGCACAGCCCTTATTTACTCCTGTACTCAATATGTGAGCAAAATAAAAGCAAATCAGAAGAGCTGCAGCTGAGTTGCTTCTCGCAGGGTGCAGGTGAGGAGCAGAGGGAGGGATGTCAGGATCAAGAGGGACTACGTGGCTGCTTTCATGTTATGATTCCACTTATTTTAAGGTCAGGGATCAGGAACAGGGATATTTGTTCCATGAAAACATGAGTTGAGTCATTCATGCACATCTGACCCTGATTACTAAAGTCTGTCTATGGATTAACACATTATGCATCTCTAGGGATAGATATATACATATATGTTAATAAAGTCAGTGTGGTTCTTCAGCAGAAAAAAGAGGCAAAGCCTTGCCCTGATCCATGCAATGGACATTTGCAGCTGTGTCTTCCAGACCACTGGCCTGGGCATGGAGCTGGAGGGCAGAGGAATGAGGTTTGGTGTTGGCAAACCTGAATTCTGGCTGCCCTTGCTCCAGGGCAAGACTTCACTTCAGCCCCCTTTGAGCAGCAGAGACTGCTCAGGTGGTGCCAGCAGGCAAACTAGGAATTTCTGCTTTAAAAAGGGGAGGGATTTAGTAGGTTTTTCTTTGGCTTTTTTTTTCTTTCAGAAAAAAAGAAAGATGAGGGTGAAAGCCATAGCAGTCACTGGGATTGCTGAGCTGACCCTTTTCACACACAGGTTTGGGATCTGCCCTGAAATCCCAGCCCGTGGGGAGTTCCCAGTTCTTCCTGGGGAAGGATTCACAGGTCCCAAATTCAGTGGGAGATTCAGTATGAAACCCCTAACACCCATGGGGATAAGTTAAACAAAGGTGCCATTCATTCTTCTTTGAAAACCCCCATATTTAAGGCAACACCAGAATTTTCCTGAGGCCTGGCTCAGTTTATTTGGGAAGAGCAGAGGCAGAGATAGAAGCACATCTTTCCCAGGGGCAGTGGCAAGGCTGGAACAGGAGACCAGAGGCATCTGAGGTCTCCAGCATCAGCTGCTGTGAGAAGGGAGGATCAATGCCATTTCCTTGAGGTAGAGCTCAAGGAAACTGAGAAAACTGGGAAACACTCTATAACACAAACTTCTTTTCAAAGTCCTCATCTTGTGGTTTTTTTCTATTTATTCACTGGCCTGGAACTGGAGGCTTTTTGAATCAGAGGTTCCTTTTGTTGAACTTAGGAGGGGGCTGTGTGGCTGACAGGGTTCTTGGGGCAAATGTGTCTCCAGCTCCGTAGCTTTGGGCTGAGATTCAGTCCATCCACTGGCTTTGGAAGTGGTTGTTTTCATTTCTGTCCTCCTTGGCACAGGAGGGACATAGGCCATGACTAAACTTTTCTGGTTTCTGTGCCAGTGCAATCATGTGAGAGCTTCAGGGGCTGGAGAAAACACGGAGGCCTCACATCTGCAATCGGAGGGATTTTTGCACATCAGATGAAAATGAGCAACCTCAGGCAAAATTCAGGAGAAAGATGGTTCTCTCTACAGCACAAAAACCATGCAGTTCTTCCCAGTAGTGGTCAGAGGTAGCAGCAAGAGCAAATAGTAAATGTAGGGGGCATTTGCAGCCTTTCTCCAGGGCTGGCCCAGAGCCACATGGTCACCTGCCAGAAAAGTCAGGCTCTCACACCTGGCTGTTATTGGTGCAAAGTAAAATTTCAGCTGAAGAAATGACAGCAAAAGCAGCCAAATAGCAAAGCTTTTGAGGACACATTTTCAGGCAATCCTGTGCCTCTGGAGATGGAGGAGGATTTTGCACAAGCAAAGGCTGTGTTGTGTCTTCTCATATTATAAAGGCCCCAGGAAATGAGCGGGTGGAAAGTTAAATTAAAGCTTGAAGTTTTCCCATATTAAGGTATTATTAGATTAAAATATTACTAGAAAACACCGAGTTTCTTCAAGCCCAGCTTGGGCAGTCAGTTGCTGTTTCAAAAAGGCTTTTGGCCGTCCGTGTAAAACATGAGACACTGGATGAGGCAGCAAAGCTCTCTTTGCAAAAAATTCTGTCAATGAAGTAAAGGAAAAAGATACTAATTGGAGGAAATTACTGGGATTTCTGTCTTGGATCAGCCAGTATCAGCCCCCGAGTTTCTGAAAAATGGCAAAGCCAAGGGCTGGGAGAGCAGGATGAGTTATTGGATTGTTTTTGCTGTTTCCTGAGGAATTAGCTATGTTGGTAGCATTGTAAGGGACTGCCAGTATCAAAGCTTGTTTAGCAGCTTGGTTAAGGGCTGGGATTGGGTGAGAACACTCTGGGTTAAGAAAATGTGGAGAAAAAGCTGTAATTAGAACGGTCATTACTGCAGGAGGATGGAAAGGCCCCACCCCAGTGCCAATTTCCCCCTTTAGGGCAGGATTTCATCCCCGGGGGGGAATGCATGGAGAAGCAGCCTCCTGTTCACCCCAGGCTCCCCACAGTGCATCTCTGGCTTCCACTGCAATGGGAAACAGCTTAAAACATGCTCAAATCCCACTCACTTCTCCCATTTTTAATACGTAAGCAGAGCTGAGTTTGCCATTTGGAGGAAAGTCTTCTTATCTACCTTGTCTCATGAATAAAATCATTCCTGAAAAATCACAGTAGCTGCACAAGGTCTGGGTTTGTCCCAGTCCCCCAGTGTTGGCATCATCAGTTCTGTTTGCAGGGTTTGCTTGCTCTGGATGTACAACCCTCCCCTATCTCTGGCTCAGCCCAAGCCAGCCTGGGGTGCCCTCCAAGCCACTCCCATTTTCCTTTTTTACCTTTCCTCTTTCTTTTTTCCTTTTCCCTTTCATTTCTTTTTTAAATACATATATATATTCCCTTTTCTCTTTTTTTTTTTTTCCTGCTTCCTTTTTTGTTTCTGATCCTCCTTTTCCTCCTGTTGCCTTTGCTCTCTCTCTCTGCCCTCTGGGGTCAGTGCTGAGCTCTGTGTGGGAGGGAGAGGACGCTCAGCTGCAGCTCAGCCCAGTGCTGGCCTTGCTCCTCCATTGCCATCCTGTGGCTCATGTCTGTGGTGTCTCCATTATCTTCCAGTTGCTCAGCAAGCAGGGCAAACTCCCCCTATATATTTTATTGTTAAATTTCCTTTTTTTCCCCCATTTCCAACCTGCAAAGCAGGACAGTTGGGTGTTATTCCTCGGGGTGCAATCAGTGACCAGCTTGGGATTGTGCCATCTCCTTTGGGATAACCATCTCCATCCATTTACAACTGACTTTCCAACATACCTATAAACTTCCAGTGACACTTCTTGGAATAAGAGTTGAGTGTCCAGAGGTGCCAACTCTGTCTCACAGCAAAAGTTCCCACTGAGGCTCTGCTGGGGCCCGAGGTGGGTCGAACGTGGAACTGGTGCAGGGGCCTGTTGGATCTTCAGGACAAATCCATGACCTACAGAGTTATTTGTGTTTTCTGCTTTCCAAGACTGAACTGCCAGAGGTGTCACAATGGTGTGCACGGGGCAGGGCTGAACTGCCTGCCAGGAGGAGGAGCCAGAGGGGGCGGAGTCGGGCTCTGCTCCCATGGAACAGGGACAGGACACGAGGAAATAACCTCAAGCTGTGCCAGGGCAGGTTCAGGCTGAATATTAGGAAGAATTTCTTCACTGAAAGGGTGGTCAGGCATTGGAAGGGGCTGCCTGGGGTGGTGGTGGAGTGCCCATCCCTGTAGGTGTCCAAGGAACAACTGGACTCTGGTCTAGTTGACAAGGTGGGAATCCATCCCAGGTTGGACTTGATGATCTTGGAGGCCTTTTCCAGCCTTAATGGCTTTTTCCAGGCTTAACAATTCTATAAAATGCTGCTTGGCCACAGCAGCATTGTCTTTCAGGCTTCTCTGAAATCCACCATGGGCTGCTAGACATATTCCCAGGGCTTTACAGCTGGGAAATAGCAGCGACCCCCTGAGAGAGCCTGATGTCACAAGATTTTTCAACTTGATTTCCAGAGCAGTGGTCTGGATGTGCTTCAAACCTCTGACTCCTTTTTCCAAGAGGAGTTGTTGCTTCAGATTTTTGTCTGCTTTTTCCTGGATTTCCCATTGGACTACCCCAGTGCTCAGACCCTCTTGTGCAATCAGTGTCCCTTCACAGGCACGTCTGTGAGACATGCAGAGATTTCCTGAGAGCAGCTCTGTGGAAATTCCTGAGATTTCTGGTGCAGACAGACACGTAGGAAGCTGGGGCTGGGGAGGAGGAGGAGGCAGCCATTTAGGAGATGCATTTTTTGCAGAAATAAATCCTTTCTACTCATCCTCTGTGCCTGCCAAAGGGTTATTCACCCCATGGTATCCCAGAACTAACTGAGGGAATGCTCAAGCATTCACCACTATGCCAAGTTTCTGTGGCTCCTTTGTGCCACTGGCAGGGTGGGGCCTGGCAAACGGGTCTTGGACCTCCCTGCCTGCTGAAAATGCCAAGGAGCAAAGGTGGGGTGAAAACTCAGGGGGAGATGTAGGATTTTGGCAGTGCCTGGGAACCCCAGCTGCTCCCATGCAGCTGCTGAGCCCGGGAAACTCATTCCATGCAGCCTCTCCCATGCCTGCAGGAACTGGGGGGATGCAGTTGTGGATCACATAGCAAGGGAAACCCCTCTGGCAGGAGGGTTGGGACGAGATGTTCTTTAAGATCATTTCCAACCCCAACCCCTCTGAGATTCTGTGGGTCAGGAGGAGTTGCCCCTGCACAGAGAAACCATCTGGGCAAAGGATGAGCTGAGCCCACCCTGCAAGGAGGGAGCTGGGAACGGGCACCCAGGGGTCAGCACAGCACTGGGGCAGGGAATCCTCCAGCCCTTTGGAAAAGAGCAGAGCTTGGCATTGCCACAGACAGTTTGCAAGGGGATGTTCCCCTCCCCATCTTTCTGTGCCCACCAGCGCAGATGCCCCTGCAGCTGCAGGGACGGGGCACGGGGCTGGCCAGAGCACAGCCTGCTCTTCTGCAAGGAGTTTGGCTCCAGACTGCAAGCAAAAATGCCTTTTTATTCCCAAAAATAAAATTTAGAAAAGGATGCAGCATTCCAGCTGCTGCCTGTTGCAGTGGCAGAAGAAGAGAGGTGGAAATGGGGTGCCATTTTCAGTCTTCCCAGTCAAGCAATGGCTCAAATGTCTGTGGCAGAACTGGGGTCTCAAAAGTGAGGGCTTCAAACAGAGAGGGGGTCAAATGGCTGAGGGATTTAAAAAGCTGTGGAAAAGTGAAAAAAGACCTTCTGGGTTGTTAAATGTAGATATGCAGGTGATGGTTGCTGGTTTCTGAAGGTGTGGGGTGATGTAATCCCTAGGTGGGAAGGGTAATCATCCTTTTCCCCATGCCCACATCCCTTCCCAAGGGAGCTGGGGCAGAAAAATTGGGCAAATATGGCTTTGTTCATGTTGGGGGGAAAAAAACCACTAAAAATTGGATGTAGTCCCCGAGTTAGAATCACAGAATATCCTGAGCTGGAAGGGTCACAAAGAACCACCCAGTGCAGCTCCTGACCCTGCACAGACACCCCAACAATCCCACCCTGTCCCTGTCCCATTGTCCAAACCCTCCTGGAGCTCTGGCAGACTTGGGGCTGTGCCCACTGCCCTGGGGAGCCTGGTCAGTGCCCACCACCCTCTGGGGAAGAGCCTTGTCCTGAGATCCACCCAAACCTGCCCTGGGGAGCCTGGTCAGTGCCCACCACCCTCTGAGGAAGAGCCTTGTCCTGAGATCCACCCAAACCTGCCCTGGGGAGCCTGGTCAGTGCCCACCACACTCTGGGGGAAGGACTTTTCCCTGAGATCCAGCCTGAACCTGCCCTGGCACAGCTCCAGCTGTTCCCTCAGGTCCTGTCCCTGCTCACAGAGAGCAGAGATCAGTGCCTGCCCCTTCCCTTCCCCTTGTGAGAAAGTTTTATCCTGCTATGAGGTTTGTTCTCAGCCTTCTCTTCTCATCAGGCTGTTTAACCTGGGACTAAGCACATCCCTGAGGGCTGATGCCCTGCCCAAGCATGGCCCCTGCCTTCCTTGCCCACTTTCAGGAGGAAGCTGACTTGAATCTCAGGCACTTCAGAGCTCATTTGGCTCTTCCAAACTGCAGATATTTTTCTAGCACTTGACGAAGCTTTTGTGCTTAGGCCTTAAACCCAAGTCATCCTTTCTCCTGTTGGGAAGTGGGCACAAAGGGACCCTCTGGGCTGCATGGGCAGGATGCTTGGACTTGGCCAACTTCACGAAATAGCTTTCCCAAAATCCTTTGTCATTCCTAGCAGCCTTAAAAAAATGAACTAGGGCAAAGTGCATTGTCATAATGAGACTGTGGCACTGTGGGTTTTGATGGGAAAGTTTGGGCTCATTGTATCTAATCCTCCTTCTGCAGAACTTCCCTTGGAAACCACTGATTATCTTTTTTTCTTGGAAAACCATTCTTTCCCTCCAAATTGCCAGATTTCTGGGAAAAAAGGCATGAATAGTGAGTGAAAGTGTTTAACTTTCCTTTCCAAATGGCACTTGTTTAAGCTTTTAGCTGCTACTCGTTAAGTGGTAACATTGTTGTCAAGATTGGCCATCAGTAAAGACAAGGATGAAGACTGGCCATCAGTAAAGACAAGGCTCTTCCACGGGCTGGAGTGGGGAAGCAGCAGAGGAGCCTGAAACCCAAACGCCACAGAAGAGCAGCCACAGAGCTCCAGCTATTTCCAAAGGCTGTGTCGTGCCCTCTGCAATATTCCAGTCAGTCTAAAGCAATGCTCATTTTTTTCATTAACCTCCAACGCACCCTCCCCATCTGCCGAATTAATCACTGCTGGAAAGCTACAGGGATATTTTAGAACTAACAAACTACTGATTTTGTCCCTAGCAACCGTTTTTTTCAGGCCTTCAGTTTCACTCCAGTTCATTGACCAGGTTTACCATCTCGCAGAGCCCATCTACAAGCTTTAAATGTTATGCATATCAACATACGTACCAATTCACTCACATTTAAATAATTTCTACCTTCTTTCATGAGGAATGGGTTATTTGGCCTTTTCCCACTGAGAGTTGCTCCAACTGAGATGCTCCCATCTCAGAGGGGATCCCCAGCAGCACACTGGGGTCCTTCCATCCCAGCTTTGAAAGCTAATTTTTGTTCAGCGAGAGCTGGGTGGTATTCATAGGATATTCCTATGCTGTAAGACATGGAGTTAGGAGTTTGGAAATCATAGAATCATAAAATGGTTTGCACTGGGAGGCACCTTAAAGCTCAACTACTTCCACCACCCTGCCATGGGCAGGAACACCTCCCACCAGCCCAGGCTGCTCCAAGCCCTGTCCAACTTGGCCTTGGACACTCCCAGGAATGGGGCAGCCACAGCTTCTCTGGGCAACCTGTGCCAGGGCCTGCCCACCCTCCCAGGGAAGAATTTCTCCCCAAAATCCCATCTAACCCTGCCCTCTGGCAGTTTGAAGCCATTCTCCCTTGCCCTGTTATTCTGTGCCCTCTCCATTCTTGCACACTCCCTTCAGGTACTGGAAGGCTGCAATGAGGTGACCCCAGAGCCTTCTCTTTTCCAGGCTGAACAATCCCAGCTCTCTCAGCCTTTCCTCAGGGCAGAGCTGCTACACTCCTCTAAACAACTCTGTGGCATCTCCTGGACTGGCTCCAACAGGTCCATCTCCTTTCTGAGCTGGGAATGCCAGAGCTGGACACAGCACTCCCCATTTTGTGCCCCCCCTGCCGCTGCAACAGAGTCTGCCCAAAGGCTTCTCGTCACCAGTGCCCAAAAGCTGCCCCTCCCCTGGGAGCACAGAGCAGCACCCACCACTCTCCCACATCTCTCCCCCATGCAATCTGCTCCCTGGGTGAGAAAAATCCTCAGTCTCCTGCCCTTATTCCCCTATACCCGCCCTTCCCAGCCCTGGAGAGCACAGCAAAGGGCTCATCCTCAGTCCTCTGCCCCACTTATATCTTTATAGTATCAGATTTTGACAGAGCAACACACTGAGGTCATCCCAGCCGGCTGCACTTTTATTTCGGCACGGTCACTATAGCAGCAAAGGCTGAAACAAAACAGACAGTTCACCAAAGCAAAGTTTCCTGGCTGCTGGTGCTCATTTTTCTTTCTGAGCTGGCTTTGGAAGGCGGCAGAGCAGCAGCTCATGGAAACTCCGTCGTCTTTCTCTCTCCCCCGTCTCCTCAGCAATCGAGATCGAGGTTCGACATCTGGTTCAGATCCGCTCTGTTTGACCAACTGTTTGTCTCGTGGCTCCTCCACAGCTGCAGGACAGTCCTGGCTCTTTGCTGGGACTGTTCATCCTGCCACGTCCAACTCAGCCCTGGGGTTTGCCTTGGGGAAGGCTGTGCTTCCAGCGAGCTGCCTCCTGCCATTCTGTGAGTGCTCCCCAGCTGCTGGGCAAGGGCTGAGAAATAAATCACCACGGATTTCAAATTATCTCAGGAGTTAAAGCCCCCCAGGATGGTGGTCTGGGGTCAGCTCAGCTGGCAGGAATGGTGCTAACCTGAGCTGAGCTCCCTGCTGGATGCTGCTCCCAGAGGGAAACCACTCTGTCTGAAGAGCTTATGGGGCTATAAAAACACAGGCAGAAAGCAAATGAGCACCCAGAAAATCCAGAATCTTACAAATCCCTTTCTCCCAGCTTACTGTTACTCAGAGGTTTAATGATTTTAGGGTTGGGAGATGTAGTATTTCCATCTCAGAAGCAGAAGGCTGAAGGAAGGATAAGACCCTGGACAAGAAAACATCCACATTTGTGTCTCAGTTATGTGAAGATCCTTTTCTCCAGGCTCAGCTGGTTCAGGTTTATCTGCATCTATGCTGAAGCACTTGGATAGAGTCCTAATTTCCAAGAACACCCAGCATGGAAGACATCCTTTTCCTTAAACTCTTGACCTTGCAATGTCATCACTTGCTGTGTAGGGCATTGCTGGAAAACCTGCTTTAACTGGAAGGATCGAGGTAGGTACATGTGTACATCTGTGCACTGTGAGACTGGCTGCCTTTACTGATGTAATAAATTTAATACTGGTTAATAAAATGTGTCAAAGCCACTTTGCCTCTCCTTGCAAAAATCTCCCAAGAAGGCCATGATTAAATGCAAAGCTACAGCATTAAGGGAACCTAATCAAGCATTCAGTGCTGGTGCTCTCTTAAAATTTAAGGGTCTGGATTCAAAATTTAACTCCCTCTAGGGAGGAGGTGTGGGTGCAGGAGGGGATGTGGGAGTTTGTGGCTTCATCTGGGCAACTTCACTGTGAAATACCCCATGAGGAAGGTCACTGTTACAATAAGGGCTGATGGCTCTGCTGATTGTACCTGAAGGGACCCTACAAGAAAGATGGAGAGAGACTATTTACAAGATCATGAAGGGAACAGGACAAGGGGTGATGGCTTCAAGCTGACAGAGAGTAGGTTTAGATTGGGTATTAGGAAGAAATTCCTCCCTGTGAGAGGGTGGGCAGGCCCTGGCACAGGTGCCCAGAGAAGCTGTGGCTGCCCCATCCCTGGGAGTGTCCAGGGCCAGGTTGGACAGCGCTTGGAGCAGCCTGGGCTGGTGGAAGGTGTCCCTGCCCATGGCGGGGAGGTGGGATGGGATAATTGTAAAGGTCCTTTCCAACCTAAACCATTCTATGGTTCTGTGACTAGGACAGAATTAACACTCAGATTTGAAGACAAAGCATTAAATTTATGCAGGTCTCCCAAGTCAGGGTCAACTCAACCTATGTCAGCCCTGGGAAGGATTCCCTGCCCTGTTCCTTTAAAACTCCAGAGATGTAAAACAATTCCAATGAAGCTCTTTTATTTCACAATGTGCCTTCAGCATTGTGTACGACACACATGGAGTGTCTCATGTCATGGTCCTTGGAGACCCATCTGAAATTCTTCAGGAAAGCACCTCAAAATGTGGGGCAGAAGAGCACCAAGTTGTCTTCTTGTGACAGTCCCACCCTGACCCACTGAGGAAAACAGTGGATAAGCCCTAAATTGTAGGGAGTCCTGGGTCTCGTTTCCAAGATTTAACTAATGCAACCTAGTTCTCCAGCAGTCAATGCCCTCTCCCTTGGACCTGCCCTGCTTTTGGTGTTCAGCTGCCCTCTCCATGGCACGTGCCTGCAGGGCTCAGTTCTTCCCTTGAGGCACCTGCAGTGGGAAATGGGAAAAGTTAAACCCCCCAACCTGCAGAGCACAATGGAGGCTCAGGGAAATTGAGGAAAAAATCAGCTCCACAGGCCAAAGCTGCCCTGGGGCAGTCACATTCATCTGTTTCATGCTTTTCAGGGGGGATTTTTAGAGAGGCAGAGAAATGTGCATTGTTTTTGTGAATTTTACCTTCCTTGGGTGAGCTCGGACAAGGCCTAGGGTCAAAATCATGGCTGTGGACAGCAAGGGAGACAGATGAAAATACTGATAGGGTCATTGAGTCACAGAGGTTGGAAGGGACATCCAGGTCCAACACTCTGCTCAAAGCAGCTGAGACCAAGTTGCTCCCTGCCATGTCCAGCTGAGTTGAAATTCCTCCAAGACAGAGATTTCAGAACCAAGGCATCTCGGTTTCCACCTTTTTCCAAGCTTGAGAACTCCAGGTTACCAGCATCTTAGTGGTGCTCCCCTGAAGATCCATACTATATCTATCTTGGCTTTAAGGGACAGTGGGACTTTCCCTCAGATAATTGCTTTCCAAATCCTGGAAAATGACTCCACTGGTACCCACCATGGCTTTAACAAAGACAAATGCATGAGTTTCTCAAAACCTCCATTAGATTTTATTTAAAAGTTCTTTGTATAGACTTCCTGACACAGAATCCACAATAAAAATAAAATCCCTCTCCCATCCACCGCTCCCCCCTCCCCAAATTGCTTTGCTTTGTATTTTATAAAACATACAACATCAGAAGAATGCCAGAGGCATCCTACACCACAATTTAAAAATTTGTTAACTGAGGTCTTGGTCCCAACAGTGCATTTGCATTTGGAAACTTTGCTTCCTTTTCCTTGCTAGTTTGGTTGGCCATGTGTGTAACAAATGCATACAAGAGATCTAGTTTGAGATCTAATCCAGCAAAATGAGAAAAAAACCCTAAAAATAAAAGTGAAAAAGTGAAAATGGAATCGCTTGTTTATCTGAATCAGCCACTCTCTTACACAAAGGCTTTCCCTGTAAAGTTACACTCAGTTATGAGAAAGTTAAAAGCAAGCAGGTAGCAAAAGTTGCAGTGAAATTATTATGATTCTTTTTTTTTTCCTCATTTTTACAGTGCCTTATGTAGGTAAACTGCTGGAATCCGGGGAAAAAAGGGTAATTTAGAGACATGTTGAGAGACAATAACCATCTGCAATTAGGTAAATATTTGGCAATGTTGAAGCTATACAATATAACCCTGGCCTGTGTAGCACTCAGTCCACAAACAGTTTAGCACCATATTGATGGGTCATGCAGCAAACCCTCCTTCAGGGTTTGCTTGGAAGTTAAAAGCATGAAATATTACAGTGCAAGGTTGTCTATACCCTTCGCTTCTGTAGGGACAAGGAGGCCATGGTGATGCTCCTGATGTCTTAGGGGTGTGTGCTGGGCCAGCCCCACGCTCTATGTTCCCATCATTGTCACCACACCAGAGTTGAAGTTCCCTGAAAAGGTTTTGATGGAGAAAGGAAATAAATAAGGTCATTTCATGCAGATACTGAGGGAAGGTAAATGAGTTAATTGCCAGGGCTTGCTGAGGAGTCTGGCACCATGAGCAAGCTCCTGACAGCCATGCAGCAGCCTGGGAGTGCCAGGGATTTGGCTGACTCCTCCTTACCAGGGATGCAAAACTTTTCACATTCTTTCTGTGTCTCAAATCTGTTCTTGTTGCCGCCGCAGCCGCTGTACCAGAACCGGGCGCAGCTCTTGGTCTTGATGTCGTAATACCATTGCAGCACAAAGTTTCTGCAGGGCCCTACATCCATCTGCAGCCAGCAGGTGTCCATGACTGTGGATAAAAGCAGGAGCAAGAGTGGTCAGCAACAGCATTCCTGGGTGAAGCACAGCCTTTCCTGACTGTGTTTGCATGGCAGAGAAATGCCTGTGAGCAGGGCTAACATGCAGTTCAGACAGGGCAACCATGGCACAGATTGGCAAGTCTCCTGTCACTAAATCCCATCTCCTTCCTTGCAAAGAGAAGGTCTTTCTCTGGGCATCACCAGCTCTGATCCAAAGCCCTTGTCCATGTTGCTGCCACATATCCCTGGAGTGATGCTGGGATGAAGGAAGGGCATTGCACAGCAACAGTTGTGTGCAAATCCCCTGGATCTGTAGGAAGTGATTGGCAGGTCTCAGATCTGGGAGAGGACTGGCTGGGCTGCAAGGAGAAATGTAATGGCACCATAATTTCCCATGCCATGCTCCAGTTCATCAACTCCATGTTTCTCACGAAATCCACTGAGTGGTTTTGCCACAGAGCTGTGATTTTCAGTCAGGTTGTGCAAACAAAGCATATCCTGGTGTGACAACACACATGCAAAGGTGACTGGATCATGCAAAGCAGATGGCAGGGCATGGTCTTGTCAAGGGGCAAGTGAAAACTAAGTCTGTAGTACTGGTGGTAGCCCGGATAGGCCTGGACACATGCTGTGAAATGGTCAGGGTGAAAGAATGGATTTGATTCATTTGTGATTATTAATTTTTTTGGGAGTGTTACCTGATGGCAATCTTTTCTCAAGGAGTGGCTGCTGCATGGCTTTCTCAGCTGCTGCTGGAGGAAAAAATGCATGGGTTTGGATTTTAAATGATGTTTTCTCTCCAATCTAAACATCATTTGACAATAGGATAAAATACAGAAGGATTAATCCCCATGTGGTACTTACATGGCTTTAAGCACTTGCTAATGCACTCAGCTTCGGCCTCAAATCTATTGGCATTACCTCCACAGCCACCATACCAACCCTGGCTGCAGACCTTGTGTTTGTAGTCAAAGAACCACACAATCTGATAGTCCTTGCACTGCATGCCCATGTCAAAGTCCAGCAAGCAAGGGTCTGGCCCATCTGCATGTCAAAAGGTGCAAAGGTTAAGTGACTCTAAAAGGGTTAAAAGCTGAACAAGCAGAGACTGAAAAGAAAAAAAATGGAAAACAAAGCCCAGTACTGGACTGCTGGCATTTCCTTCTCGTGAGTTCCCTCACTGGATGCAAACCCTCCCCCAGCCTCCAGCTTACCTCTCTTTGCCCCTGATTTTGTCATGCATCCAAACCACAAATCCTTGGAGCAACATTATGGGAGCCCTTTACTCCCTGCTGGTGCACTCAGGATTGAGCTCTCACACAACTTCTCCCCAGGTATTTTCAAAGCTATTGGTCTTGGCAGCAACTTTTAATCTTTAAGTGTGTTTATCTCTAAAATCAAGCTGCACCTGGTAGACTTGAAGGCTCAGTGAGGATTTAAACATATGTTGCTTTCCTGCTCCAAAAATAATTTAGGTCCAAACCCCAGAGCTTTTATTAGCAGTGCTAGGCAATCCATGATATTTTACCTATATAAGGAGGGCAGAAATTGGGCTTCCTCCAAGATTCTTCAGAAGATTTACACATGGGTCTCTTGCATTGCATGGAGACTCAGCTAAACCCATCCCAAACTCCCTGCCCTCTTTAAGGTTCTTAGCCTGGTGAAACTCTTCCTACTAGCATCCTTGGGGAATACTTCTCCCAAGTTGCCAGGTATAAATCCTCAGGCAGAGGCATTTGCTGCAAGTGGGTCAGTAAGAGGAGCTGAGAATGAGAGGTTTGTGTGGAAGCACAAAGCGAGCACATCCATCTTCCTTCGAGCAGGAAAAGCCTACACACCTTGTTTGCAAAGGCTGACACACAATAGGTTAAACAAAGCCACCAGGGTGAGAACAAGCCTTCTGAGGGGATGTCAGTACCAGAGAGAGGCACCAAATGGGAAGGGTGGGATGATGTATCATGCAGGAAGGCAAAAATGAGATGGTCACTGGCTGGCACAAGCCCTCGGTCCCACCAGTCAGGCATGAGATCCACATGCATTCCACTCCACATGAGCAGCCAGAGCTCAACAGCAGCTTCACAACTCTTGGATGAGCACACTGAGCAGCAGCACCTCCTCAGGAAGAAAACAAGCCACAGCACAAGCAAAATGTTTAAAGAAAAACATGTGAGTGATGATTCAGGGATGCATTTTGGATGACAGTTCCAGTGTTGGATGTGCTGCTTGATGAAGGCTGAGAGCTCTCCCAGGTCCTTGGAGGAAGAGTTGCAGCCTGGCACTGATGGTACAACTGAGTGTGACAGTGCTGATATAATGAGCTGATACCAATGAAAGGCATAAAATGACATTAACAGCTACAGTGACTATGGGTTATTGACAAAGGTTAATAGGATCAACCACAGAATAGGAGCTGACAGCTCACTCATTTAGCAGTTTACTACATACACCACTCGTGGCAGAGCAGCAGGGGAGGGGCAGATGGGTGAAACTGGAGGGAGGCTACAAGTTGGTCTAATTATGCAAATGTGACTCCCCTGCAATCTCTGACTGTTGGGCATAGACTCATAGAACAGTTTGGGTTGGAGGGGACCTTAAAGACCATCCAGTCCCACCCTGTGCCATGGGCAGGTACACCTTTCACTAGACCTTTTTAAGTGCTATGTGTTCAACAAGAGGCCAAAACCTGTTTTTCGCATCAAATAGAGAGAGGGGGAGTAAGCAAGAATCAGGTGATGTTCTGTAGCCACACCTACATCTACACATGCCAGGGAGGCCATGGGACACAATTTGTCCCTGAAGATTAGCCAACACTTGGGTTGCGGCTCATCTCCCATCCTTATTATAGAAATAGGACCTAGTTTGGGTTCCCCATGAGGACCACAGCAACTTCAGGGTGTTCTGGATCCTTCATGGGGCGGAGACCCCAGTACAGCACTCAGACCTGCATGGCCAAGGATGTCATCCAGGTCATGATCTGTTGGCTCTGCAAAGCAAAGTCTTGCAGATCCTCTGGTCCTCATGGGACTTGGAGAAAGGACAGATTTAGAAGCAGGCAAGGAGAAGACTGGCTCTCTGTGGGTCCTGCCAGAGTCCCCCAGCCCAGCACTCCCAGCACACTCACCATTCTCAGGGCCTTCCAGCGGCTCTGCATTGAGCATCATGTTGGCCAGAGGCACCTTGGGCTGTGCCAAGGTCTCTGTGGAGAACAAACAGGGTGTCAGCCAAGGGGAAGGGCATCTGCAACAGTGCCCTCAGTGCAGCCATAAACAAACTTACTGGCCCCAGCTCCAGTGCAAGGAACACACACGAGTCACGAAAGTCAGGTCTGGATCTGTTTATCCCACACATGCATTTCAGGAATGTTTATGGAGGCAGCTGATGGGATGAGTAATCTACAACCGCCCAGCTGCGCCAGGAGCACTTCCCTTCCCTCCCTGACCGGTGGCTCTGCTGCACAACTGGGGTCATCCTTGGTGGGGACTGTAAAGGAGCATACTCAGGGCCCCACATGACTGCTTGGGATGGCACTCACTCACCCCACAGCATCGACTGAATGTGGCCTCTCTGTAGCCAGTTTAGCTTTGCTCTTCTGGCCTTAGAGACAACAGAATAAAAATGGCATCCTCCAGGGAGCAAATCCATGATGGATCCTCTTGTTCCCTTGAGGACTGTTTGTACATTGCATGGCTCTCTCGGACCATGCTCCTTCCATCATACCTCACTTTATGTTCTGTTAGGAACTACATTGATGATTGTCACAGGGGAAAAATAATCCTTATGATGGAAAAAACATGGTTCATACTGCAATTTCCTCTGTGTGACTGCACCCTATTGCATGATGACCCTTCCCATGGCTCATATTCCATGGAGCTGGAACGTAGGAGGTGGTTGCAGCCACAGGAAAGGTTGGATTTTTTTTTTTAGTGGACATGGGTAAGGTGCTATTCAGGGTCCATGTCACAGCTTGTGGGCTAAAGTGGTGCCACCACTGTCTACTCAATTTGTTGCCATTTGAGATTTATGCTGTGGGATGCAGCTTCCCTGGGCCTCAGGAGCTCCAGCTCAGCACATGCAAAGGTTACTCCTCCACACTGATGTCTTTTCTTCACATTTCTGTGGGCATGTTTATTGCTTGTGACAGAAAGAGACTGGTCCAAACCACTGAACCTGAAGGATCAGCTCTCCATGGGCACTGAAATTGGCTCTGAAGTGCCAGAAGCAGCCAGACACAGCACTGGCAGGACTAGCACAAACTTTACACCACCAAGCCCAGTCTGTGCCAAACTGTAAAACCTGTGACAGCAACTTTTGGCCATTCCAGAGGGTTCAGGCTGATGGGGTTCACAAGGGATCTGTAGACATGGAGCTTGGATTCCTAAAGGACTAAACCCTCCATTTAATCTCTCCTTTGCAGTTTTTTTGCCCTTTTTTTTTTTTTTTTTTGATAGTATGGGAAGCAGAAAGGAGGCTACGGAAATAGTAACTGGAGAACCAGCTTTGGTTGCTTATTTTGCAATCAGGCTGGACTGAATTTACTAGTTTGGCTCTTATTATTAATTGCAGCAGTGCAAGCTGGACCCTCATCAGGACCTTTTGCACCATTATACAAATCCTCCAGCACGTACAACAGACAAACCCCACTCTGGGACTGCCTTTAATTATCCCCCAATCTCTGTCCATTTAACCCTACTGAAGTTTAACTTGCCTTTTTCAAAGAAACCCATTTGCCACGTCGCACAACCTGCTGCTGGTTTAGAGGACTGCAGACATGCAGTGACACAACTGAGCATTGCCAGGACTGGGATCACTGCTACCCAGCTGACTCCCTGCCCTTGACTTATTTATCTCCCCATTTTTGGTGTCCATTTAACGGGGAAAAAAAAAAAACCACAAAACTAACCAAAAGATGATGTGTTTTTAAGAGGTACTTACTGGTGCTGAATGTCCCTGTGTACGTCACTTTGGGTTGGGATTTCTGGTAGCCAGTGATGACAACGATGTATTTCTGTCCACTTCTGAGTCCCTGGATCACGTGCTCAGTGCCAGTCAGGTTCTGCTTCTGCACCAGCGAGTGGTCGTGTGCCAAGGAGACAGTGATGTCAAAAGTACTGGCATGGTGTGCCTCGGGGCTGGCCCAACGCAGCCTGGCACTGCTCTCAGTGACATCTGTGATCTGGATGTCATGGCTCTTTGCTGCAAGGAAAAATCAGAAGAAACAATGAATGAAGCAGAAAGCTCTCAAGCAAAAAGTGCCTCAGTGCTGCAGGATCTTCCCAGTCCACAGGCAGCCATGGCATGTGCAAACCAGGCTGGGACTTCGCTATCTCAGATGCCCAACCCAGCACACTGCAGCAGGGCCTTTGTTTTCCATAGCCTACGTGATTCATTTATTTCTAATCACCTGTTGCAATCTGGTGAATCAAAGGTTTGGTTATCCCCTGCCCCCAGGATTTACACTGCCTGAAATAGCCAGCACGTTCCCAACAACTGTAAATGTCTCCAGTCAGATCCTTCTCTAGGGTGCAATGGATTCACTCAACTGCTGAAGACCTTCAAGCCAAGCCTGCTCAAGATTGAACCTGGAATCACAGAATGGTTTGAGTTGGAAGGGACCTTGAAGATCATCTCTTTCCAACCTTTCTTCCATGGGCAGGGACACCTTCCACTACACCAGGTTTCTCCAAGCCTCATCCAACACTTCTAGGGATGATAACCTTAACATAACCTTAGACATATTAATGAAGCTGTTCAGGAAAGGTTATGCTGCTCTGACAGAGAATTGGATGAGACCTTTATAAATGCTGTGGAAAGCAGCAGTGAAGCAAGGAACACCCAGAAATGTTTGTTCTCATGAAGCTTATAAAAGTATTAACCTTAAAAAGCGGATTTCTTTTATATATTGTTTTGTATTTATTATTTATGCAGAGACATGCCTTCAGTGACTGGATAAGCATCCCTGGGCTTTCACTCATGTTCTTTGTTACTTGCTCACCTACTGCAGATCTGACTATATCCCCTTGCAAAAAAACATGTGAAGTCTCTTTTACATGAGCTGTGCTCACATGAAAGAGCTTGAGCATTCCCAAATAGGTCTCTATGCTGATTCAGTGATGAAACCATTCACATGAGCTGACAGGGAGTTCAAACAATGCCACTGTATGAATCACCATAAATAGCAACGCTTGGCCAAGGGGTAATGCTGTGAGGAAATCATAGAAAGCAGAAGGGCTACACTAGAAGGAGAAGTTCTCTGCTGCTGGATGGATTGTTTAGGTGTTCTGCTTATGTTTTGCCTGGGGGCAGCCTGCCCCCCAGCCATTTCTGCACAAAATTCTCAATACAAGGTGACGAGTTAACCCCCAGTATAGATCTACAGGTTTGCACCTAAAAGCTGGCTCCTGTAAGCATGAAATCTGTCCTCTTACTGACATCTCCTGAAGGAATAACCCTGCCAGGGAGGAAGAACAGCCACAACCCACTGTGGAACAGAGAACAGAGAAGCAGGGCTGGCATGGGGAGAGCTGGTGACGTACCGCCTTGCCTCCTCCTGCCGCCGGCTGTGGCGTTGGTGGCAGCGCGGCTGCCGGCCCTGGTGTGGGCAGTGGTGCCGTTCACAGCACCCACTGTGCCGGCTCTGGCATGGGCAGCGGTGCTGGTGTGGGCAGCGATGCCGGTTGCACCCTGAGTGGCGCCATTCACAGTGCCCACGGTGCCGGCTCTGGCATCGGCAGCGGTGCTGGGTGCATCTTGAGCGGTGCCGTTCGCAGCACCCACGGTGCTGGCTGTGGTCTGCTCGGTGGCTCTGGTATGGGCCGTGGTGCTGGCAGTGGTGGTTCTGGCGTGGGTGCTCACCTCAGGCTTGAAGGTGGCACTGATCACGGTGCTGGCACTGAAGGTCCGGCTTATGGTTGCGTTGGGCGCCATGTACCTGTCAAAGCAAAAGCAGCTGATACAGCTCTTTTTTTTTTTTAAGCACAGGACTTGGGAAGCAGAGAGGACATGATGTAAGAACCCACCCAAGGTCAATACTCTTTGCCAGCTTTAGGTTTGGCGACAGCCAAGCAGTGAAAAGTGGTGCCTGTCACTCAGAGCACAAGTCTTGCTATACACCAACTTTGCACACACAGGAGTGTGTTTCAGGTGTTTCAAGGTCAGCCTGGATGGAGCTTGGAGCAACCTGATCTAGAGGATGGTGTCCCTGCTCATGGCAGGGGGTTGGAACTCGATAAACTTTCAGGTTCCTTCCAACCCAAACTGTTCTACGACTCTATCAGAGTGAATTCAGTAGACACATCTGTAACATGACTGATTTCAAGGGGCTCAACCTTCTAAAGCCAGGGCAGCTCTGTGCCAGCAGCGAGTCTTGGTGACATAAGCCTTCACTTCCCTTCAGACAATGTAAGGGTGTATTCCATGATGGATTCTGTGTATCAGATAATCTAGGGCAGCTCAGCCTCTGAAAATAGTGTGTTGAGTAGAAAATGCCAAATTAATAGTACTTTGTGGAATTTCTGACCCACACAATCAAAGGAGCATATGCCCTCTTCATATTTTTATACGTATATAAATATGAAATTTAACAAAAATTGAAAATTCTATGTGTACTGTATCTCTATTGGTCTTTTGACATAGCAATAAGACAGTTATTAAAATTAATTTTAAAATTATTAAAATTATATTAATTAAAATATCATCCTGATTGTGAGTACTGAAGTTGCTTTTTCTGTCTTTTTTCAGAGAGGAACTGGGAAACAAAGGCTTCTCTCCAAGACAAAGAGGGAGTCAAAAAGCAACACTTCTTGTCAAGCAGACAAACCACTACTTACACTGCTTTTTGCCCGGTGTGCACGGGGTTCTGGCTCTTGGCTTGCTGGCCATTCTGGAACCACTCACACTGTTTCCTTATCTCTGGAGACAGGTAGAAAGCAAAGTCACCTGGAGACAGAGAGAGACATTAAGCACTGGTGTTGAGGATTGTGGTTACCCACCAGCAACACATTACATATATGTCTTATTGATTAAAATAAGAAACTCAACTCTTCTCTTCCAGCTTGCTATGGAATATCTCCTGATGTTTGGTGTGATTGCTGCAGCATTCTGGGTTGGGGGATTTGTTATTCCAGTTTACAAACATGAGAGTCATAGCTACAAGATACCAGAGGGCTGTGTGTCTTAGTCTGTCACGTGTAAACAGACTTCTTGTAACAAGGCACTTCCAACCACATGGGTGATGTTTTTTCAAGAGTTAGAAGTTTCCAGGACTGCTGTAAGCAGTTAACGGAAAAAGCAAACTGAGAAAACCTAAACATTTATTTCCAGATGTTTGCTTCCTATTTAGTGCAAGACATTCCTGACATCAGTGGTTTATCAGCCCACTAAGTCTAATTTTCAGGAATTTTTGCTAAAACTAGTTTTCCTAGAAAAGGTCTGTTTCTTATCCTTGCTGGCCAAGTGTTTTTAGGATCTCTGGCTGCTGGAGATTCAGCCTGGGGTCTCTAGCTAAGCTGAGATGCAGATTTTCTAGGCACAGTCTCCACATCCCAAAGACTGCAGCACAAAGACTGCTAAGTTTATCCCTTAGCAAAGAATCCTGTCCATCTGGTCCTCAAGTCTGCATGCAACAACTCCAGATCTCAGCCTGAACCAAGCAAATGCCTGCAAAACATGATGTTTATGCTGAAGTTGAGAAGAAAGATTTTCTGGGTGTTCAAGGAGCTCCAAGGGAGGACCAGATGCGATGAGACACATCGCAGATGTGAGAAGCAAGCCATGCAGGATGAGGTCAGATCCCACAGGTGAGCCCATGGAGACCAAGTCAAAGCAGATACTTGGTGAATGAACATGGGATAGGGAGGCTAAAGTGAAAAAAACCCCAGAAATACTCAACTAGGCAAACCGATGAGCAGCCACAAATTCACCAAATAGTATAGAAGACGTAAAAAGAGACTAATTCCAGTGGGCTGCACTGCCCAAAGAGGTGGTCATGCTAGAGCCCCACCACCACCAACAGATAGACCAAACCTGGGAGATTAACCCCTATGAGCTGGCCCTTTCATAACACTTTGGCTGCAGCATGTTATACTCACTGCGGATAAAAGATGGCAGCAGTCTCCCAAAACGCAGTAAGGGCTCTTCATGAAGCTCCCCCGGTTTATCGACCAACTTGAAGAACACATCGCTTGGCTCACTAGCCAGGCTGTAGATATTCTTGGCATTCACCTTCCTGCCGATGCCCAAGACAACAAAGAAGTACCCTTTGCATTTTGCATTGATAACAACCCTCTGCAGGTACTCGAGTTCTTGTTCATTCACTTTGCCTGTCATCATCAGAACAATGACTTTTAGATCCCGATGGTTTGGTGCACTTTCAAAAACATGAGCTATAGTGTGTTCAACTGCACTTCCTAGAGCCCTTGTGCCGTGGAGCTGGGTCATTTGGTTGTGAAGGTAGTTAAGGATCTTCTCTTTGGATCCATAATCAGTTAGTGAGAACTCTGTTTTTACTGGTGGGAAGCTTGAGTTGGTTTCGTGTTCATAAGGAGCTTGCTGGAGAACTGCCACTCTCGCGTGGTGCTGGGATACTTTTGGCTCTGAGCTGATTTCCAGGTTAGTTACGAGGTGGGAAATGTACTTCTTCATCTCGCTGAACTGCAGAGGGGTGGTGGACTCTGAGCTATCCATGATGAAAGCTATGTCGGTGTCAACATCTGTTGGGGCTGCCCTTCTATCTCTGAATGCAGGTCTCTGGATGTTAAAACCACAGATGGGACTGGGGTCACACACATCTAGGGAAGAAATATAGTAGGTTTTACCTGGAGGAACTAAAAAGGACCCTCTCTCATCGTTCCAAAAATCTCTTGCATCATATGAAATACTGTCAAGCCATAGACATTCACTGGTCCATTACTTGATACCAAAGTCATTTCACCCCACAACACATTTAGTTATGCATTTAGAATTTTCACATGCTCCTTCACCCAAAGGGATCTCTGAAGCACTCTGTCATAAATGGCAGAAGGCCATCTTTGAGAGCATTTAGCTATTGGTATTTGGGTTGTTAAAGTGGGAACCAGACAAAAGAGAAGATCCTCTTTACAAAGTGGAGAATGCCCAGTGAGCCTCGTTCACAATGCCAACGGTTTTGCTCAACCCAAGAATATGAATCCCTTGTCTTCATCAACAAAACAGCTGACTCCAAGCTGGGCTTCCCTTCTGCACCACTTACAACTGCCTGCTGTATGACCAGAAGGATTTGGCACTGTCTAGAGGAGAAATGGGATGCTTTACCCAGGCAAATGTGACAAGTCAGGAGCCTATGGATAGTCTCATTCAGCTGAACGCCGCTGGTTGGAAGAACAATGGCATGGCCCACCGCTGTGGCATTGATCTGGTCAGATGGAAACAGAAAAACACGGTGTTAGTAATGCTGCCTTCTGCTGTTTTCAGCTCAGAGCAAGGCGAGGCAATGCACAACTCTAAGAGATTCTCTGCTCATCACAATGCTCTTGGTGGATCCCATTTGGAGGAGTCTCATACCCCTGACATCAGCTACTGGAACTAGTTTGGAGTCACAAACTCTAGGAAAAGGATCAAGCGCTTAGACCAGTGCTCAGTGTGCTCAACTGAGATTTTTATGTGGCTTTAAATCTCAGCATGTCCACTCTCCCTCTGCCAACAATGCTAATGTACTTCCAACCTTTCCACCCTTTTCCTTTCTATTAGACCTTTCTCGCTATGGAGACTCCTTCCTGGCACTCTGGAGCCATTGTCTGGAAAAGAAATGACTCATGATAACCTCTGCAGTGTTTCATAGCATGCACCATGGTGATCATGGAATCAGGATTTCTCTCCTAATAGGCACACTGGGTAAGTTTGGCCAGTGATGCTTTCTCAGCACTAAGCACTTGAGGGGCCTGTGGAAGCCAATCCCACACTGCCTGTAGGATCCAACACCATCAGTCTCTCCTGCAAATCAGTCTGAGATCATGAGCAGAAAACAAAAGAAAGGGTGAACGACCCCAAACCTCCAGGGCTCTGGTGAGAACAGCATCCTGCCTGCTGGTGAGGAACACGGGTATAACCCCAGCATCGTAGAGTTTGAGCACGGCGTCGTTGAGCTGCGGGGAGGCCCTGGTGTCCCCGTTGCTGAAGAACACAGCCACCTTCCTCATCAGGAAGCCACTTCGGGCACGCTTGAAGGTGTTCCTGGCCACAAAGGACATGGCAGTCTCCAGGCTGCGTGGCTTTGTGGTCAGGGTTGCCTGAAAGTTTTGGATCTGCTGGAGGAGGGCAGATTTCTTCCTGGCATCAGCAAAGCGGATCTCCGTGGTGACCTCGCTGTTGTAGGTGACCAAAGCCACCCGGGCACCCCGAGGGCAGTTGCTCTCAGCAATGGTTAAGTTGTTGACAACTCTGAGCACGGTTTGCTTCATCCTGTTGAAAACCTCTCTCCCAACGCCCGAAGAGGTGTCGATAGCAAAGGCAAGCTCGGTTGGGAAGACAGGGCACTCCTTGGGACCTGCCAGGAATATGCATTGGGAACAAATCATGCCTCAAATAGCTGTCAAGGTATAAGGACCACGTTCTCAGCAGGGGCAAGTTACTTATGCCATGTATCTGGGGAGGGCAACAATTCTGGCACACAGTCACCCTGGGGTCTAAGGGACTGAATGCAACTTACCATAGCAGCAGGCTGTGGAAGAGATGGAGAGAAAAAGCTTGGTCAGTGCCAGTCATGTAACATGATGGGCAAAAAAGGGTAGAAAAAGGGACTTAGCACAGCATAGATGTACTCACGGCATTTGTCTTTGATGTTCTGCACAAGCGCACATTGCTTTAGAAAATAAAAGAGAGAGAGAAAGGGGGGAAAAAAAGAAATACGTCACACAGCCAATCAACTTGTATTTCAAAACAGGAGAGAAATTATGCCACACTTACATCTCTGGATTCTCCTTTATCGCCCTTAAGTCCCTGTTTAAAAAAGAAATAAATAAATTGAGATCATTGTATATTTTCAGAGTGCCACATGAACCCTGTCAGATTAATTTAACCACGGGTTATGCAGAAGCCAAGGGAAAAGCTACCTGTTTTCAGCTGTGTTTCCAGCACAGGTGCTTTCCCATGTGAGGGGTAAACCTACCCAAAGAGGGGGTTGAACTTTAAGGTCCTTTCCAACCCAGACCATTTTATGACTCTTTGCTTCTATGATTTACAATGATCTAAGTTCATGTCACCTCAGCCTTTTTAGGGTGTTCTGGGCCAACCAGGTTTGGTGATGGACCATATTCTGTGTGGGATGATAAATGATAAAGAGCTGAGAATCTCCTACAAGTAATTTTAAGGGGCATATTGCCATGGGGAAATCCCAGAGCCTGGTAAGAGCGTGTCTCCTGACTTCTTCCTTTGGTTTGAGGAAGGGTAAATATTTGTCAGTGATAAACAGCTAGTTAGAAACTTAGAGACACATCCAAGACAAACAAAGAGGGATTTGTCCAACTTGAAATCAGCAGGAGGTGGTGATGGGCTTATTTTCCAATCCCTGGCACCAACAGGGACCACCACATTTCTCAGTCAGGAGTCTCTCCAGGGCTGAAAGCAGAGGCTTCATCAGCAATACAATGAACACTTACAGATGGTCCAGGGTATCCAATCTCTCCTTTCTGACCAGGTGCTCCAGGTTCTCCTGCATCTCCCTAGAGACAGAGAACAGAGAAGTTCTGTCTGTGAACATCTGCAGGAGGTCTACCAAGAGCACTTGTGGGAAAAGATATGTACATCTCTCAGGGCATTCTTGCAGAAGGGAAAAATTGCATCGTGGTCCAACTTACTCTACGGCCTCTGTTTCCTTTGGGGCCAGGGCCTCCGGCAACGCCACGGTCACCAGGTCCACCCTGGTTGGGGAAAAACACAAATTGTAGCTCTAAATCATGGCTACGTTCCTTGGAAAAGAAATGTATAGCTCATGGGCTGCACCCTACCTTGGGCCCTGGGTAGCCTATGAAGCCGCGTTCTCCCTGAAAGAACAGAAAGGTTTATTTCAATGTTTTACAAAACGCCCTTCTCTGTCTGCACTGGAGACCTTGGCAACTTCCTTGTCCTTGGTAAGGAAGTGGGCATGCTGAGCATACACTTACCTTTCTGCCTTGAGGACCTGGGCCACCAATTGCATCTCGTCCATCATCACCCTAACATTGGAAAGCCAAAGTTGTTAGTGTGCACTCCTACGTAATTAACTCAAACCCCACAGGTGCAACAGCATCAACAGAAAGAACCCGCTGAAGTCACAGGCCTTAGAGAAACTCTTAAAGGTTCCTCAAGGTTCTTTAAGTGTCTTCAACAGTGTGAGGGCGTGGCCACACTTACCATCTCTCCTCGTGGGCCTGGCTGTCCATTTGGCCCTTTGGGTCCCGGGTTTCCAGGCTCACCCTGCAAACAGGAGCATCTGTTAAAGCACGTGCTGAAACTCCAAGCAGCTCTGAGCCTTTTCCACACCATCAGCACAGGCTTCTTTACATAGGCCAGTCTGTAGCAGTCCTTGTGGCAGAAAGGCACGGCTGGACTCACACAGCAAGCAACTCTGCCAAATGGGTGCTCTTTAGTGGGACCTTTAGTACTTTCAGGAAAGATAAAACCATATGGAGCATCTGGAGAGATCCAGCACAACCACCTTTCCATGTGGGCATTGTCTGAGAATCTGACCAGGAAGTTTACTTGGGAATACCATTTATTCAGTTACTTTTTCCTCTGTGTTCAATGAAACAGGACCCTAACGAGACAAGCAGAGCACAGACCTTGCTTGACTTCACATTGTACATACCCAAGAGCTTCATATCATAGACTTTTTTAAACTCATGTAAACCCCAGCAGCTTTTCAATGCTGTTTTAGTTGCTGATGCCAGTGCTCAGGAAGACATACCTTCCGTCCCAGGGGACCAATCCTGCCGCGCTCTCCGGGGGTTCCTGGAGGTCCACCACCAGCCTGGAATGGAAATGGGGAGAAGCACGTTGGCAACTTGCCAAGAAAATGTAGGTGCCAGAAACCAGGGATTGGGTGACCATAGAAATCATGTATTACTACTAGGGATGACGTCTCTCAAAAGATTTTAGGAAATTCATAAGTCTAAATCTGGTTGGGAAGGGCTGGAGGTCCAGCTCAGTTCAATGCATATGTCAGCAGCAACTTATATTGTACTTAGAGAATCGCCCTGCGAAAGCAGGAGGGGGAAAAAATACTTCCAGCTTTATGTCCATGAGTATGCAGTAGGAGGGGGAAATAAATACATGGGGGGGCCCCAAGCACGCATGTGAGCCAGTCATGCTCTGGCTTCAGAGGTTGAAACATCACAGAAGATGCCCTCCTAGTCACTCAGGGTGTTCTTTAACTATAATTCCAAACCATGATGGGCCAAACACTGAAGTTCTGACCCACCTGTGACTGCTTTTTTCTCTTCCATAACTCTTGATTAAGAAATATTTAGCAGAAGCTGAGAGGAGAATCATGCTGGAAGAGTATGTTATAGGGGAGTAGAACAGAGTTGGAGCCCAAGGAGTAGAGAATGGAAAGACACCTTGGCCAAATCTTATTAGTTCAACAAGGATATAGTTGGGTCAGTCTCTGAAAAGCAGAAGGTTTACCCTGGGTCCAGGAACACCTTGCTCTCCTCTTATGCCTGGTGCGCCAAGCTGGCCAGGTGGACCCTGCATGGAGAGAAAAGAGACTGTCAATACACAGGGGCAGAAACACACCGAGATCCCAAGGGAAAGCAAAGGCCACAGCACCTGAGGGATGGTTTATAAACACATCACACTTTGGGTAGTGTGAATGCATCAGGCTTGATGTCCCAGGGCAGTACAGCCAGGCCACAACACACCCAAAAGTACCCAAATCCTGACAGTCCTTGCTGATGAGACAACTTGGGTAAGTGGTTGTGATGAAAAACCCCAGCTTAAGCTCACTAACCTGAGGCCCTCGCATGCCTTGCTCTCCAGCCGGCCCCGCCTGACCAGGTGAGCCCTTGGTGCCCTGGAAGTACAAAACAGGACAGTGTAGGTTGGCATGGGAAGACATGGTCAACACCATGCAAAGGGGAAGGAGATCTCAGGGTATTTACAGCTGAACAAAGAGCAGGAAAGAAGAGATTTCGGGGTGGGAGGGGGGTGTTTGGTTTTCTTTTTCTTGATTTGGCTTTTTTTTCAGAATATGTTTATAGCAGAGAATAAGCACAGCATTGGTGGAGTAATTTGCCCCCTGCAATCAACAGACATAAACCTCCTTTATGCTTTGGTCCTGTTACACTGCTCCAGCAGCACAGGGAGACAAAACACCCGACCAGAGGATGCTGCAAAGGACAGGCAGCCCCAGGCAGCTGGTTCCACACACAGTGCAGCAAGAAGCACACAAGGAGATGAGCCTGAGTAAGAGGAGCAGGGAAATTTGGAGGAGAGAGAAGGCAGAGAAGAATAAGGACATCCCTTGACATATGTCTGTGGGAGCTGGGGCTGCCTAGCCCATGGTGTGACAGGAGCCCCAGGTGGTGTCCCCATCAGCACTTACCTTAACCCCTATTGGTCCCCTTCGTCCTGTCATACCCTGGAACAGAGAAACAATGAGGTTTGTTACTTGAGTACGTAAGCACACGTTTCCCTGTTGCTTTTAGATCCATGTACAGATGCTTCTCTTATTCCAAAATTACATTTTAATAGTTTAAACTCCTGAGAGGAGAGGGAAAGAGAAATCCTCATGGTCAGCACTCTCAGATCAAACTTCAGAATGTTTTCTCTCCCCTCACATCCCCCAGCACTCTGCCACATGGGGGTGGTGCTCCCTCAGGCATGCCATGCAGAAGTGTCACCATCCCTGGGATAGGGGCAGGGAATGCATCTCCAGATGTTCCAGCCACACCCAGTTGGGTTTTGCCTTTTTAAAACAACTGGCAGCCAAATGCAGATGCATATCACAGAATGGCTTGGGTTGGATGGGACCTTCAAGATCATCTAATTCCAACCCCACTGCCACAGGCAGGGATACCTTCCACTAGATCAGATTGCTCCAAGCCCCATCCAACCTGGCCTTATATATAAATCAGGTGTAGCTCTACTGATCTGAGCACCGAGTTACCTGCATGGGAATAAATTCAGGATTAGACCATTAAAGTCTCTACAACAAGCCAGGAAGCCCCCAGGCATTTTTCTTTAGAGTTATTGGGGTTTTTCCCGCATGGTTATTTTTGGAGATTGAATTCCTGATGATCATGAAACAAAATACATGGGAAGGCAGGAGGGAAAGAGTCACTGTCAATCTAAGCTTGGCCCCTGCTGAGTGGGGCTCTGGTAGCTCACCTTCCTCCCGACTCCACCATCTTGGCCCCTGAGCCCTGGCAGTCCTGGTTCTCCCTAAGGAAAAAACAGAAGTTAAGTGAAAGCCCTGAGATTAGCCGGCACTGGGAAAATAGGTTCAGTTCTCAAAAAAATGGGTCCTTCCATGTTCTCACACAAGTTACTTACTAGTCCTGCATTGGTGGGAATCCTTCTATAAACTCACAGAGACTTTTCTTCAACCATGAGCCAGCACAATTTGACATTCCCATTCTTAGGGAAGTATCTTCTGACATTTTAGGATGCATTTTTATTCTGAGCTGATTTGAAAACAGATGGGTATTGAAATTCTCCAAGGAGTATGGATTTAGTATCATCTAAGCAGTTCTCTGCTTTTGTACATGACCCACAAGAAACACATGAAGGTAATTTCCATGTACAAAGTTGTTTTCAGTGAAAATATCGGAAAAGGCATTGTAAAATAATGATTTTTTAGGGCACTTTTTACATAAAACATCTTCTGAACTGACATTTTCTCAGAGAAAGTTGTAGTTGCAAACCAACATTTTCTAGTGGGAAAAAAACATTCCACCTGACAAGGCACGATGAGTTTAAGAAATTTGCACCTTTTTGGCAGTATCCTTTTTTCTTACTTTGTCCCACCCTATTGTAAAAACCAAAAAACAACACAATACAACAAAAAAATTTTACCATTGGTCCAATTTCACCCTTTTGGCCTCTGGAGCCCCGTTGAGTATTATCAGCTCCTGAATCTCCCTAAAAGCAACAGAGCAATGAGAAACATCTGTGTAAGTGGGACATGAAAATCAGGGATCAAACTGCTCTGCTAGAGCTCAAAACCAACTTTTATTTTTTTCTTTTTTGACTAAATTAGATGAACTGTTATTGCTGTTTTCAGACAGACACAGCTTTTCAACAGAGAAATAGTAATACTGAAGAAGGGGAGGAAGGGGTATTTTAATAGAGTGAAACAGTGATTAGTGGGTTGGTATCAAGAGGCATGTGGTGCCCACATGTCATCTCCCAGTCCCTGCTCTGTCACTGGACCTGCCACTGTCAAGCACCACTTAATAAGCCCGAGGTGATGACCCCCAGGAGCAGTGGGAAGTGGGTGGAAAGTCAAGGAGATGCCTCAGCATATTTACCGGATCTCCACGGAGCCCACGGTCACCACGTTCTCCTCGTTCACCCTTAACTCCCTTATCGCCCTGTGAGAAGAGGCAGAGTTGGGAGAGCAGCCCTTGCATGTCCAAGGTATCTCTGCCCAGGCCCTCACCCCTGAGGGAAGAGTGATGGCTTTCCACTCTCCCCTGGCTCAAATCCACCCTTACACCATCATGTAGCCCCACTGTAAAAGGGACTAAAGCCTACCCTCCTGCCAGAGTATCCCTTCTCTCCAGAAGAGCCAGGCAAACCCTTGTCTCCCTAAAAAAAGAAAAATATTTTAGAATATTTGCCACTTCCAAAGCGCTTCTCAGACACTTCACTGAAGCACCTTTTTAAGAAGAGTAAAGCTATTAAGACGACTGACCTCTTCTCCATCGATACCATCCAGACCCATTTCTCCCAGTTCACCCTGTGAAAGAGGCAAAGCGCAAAGTCTCACTGAGGGAAAGGGGAACAAGGAGGGGGGTCACATGAGTCCATACACTCATGCTCACCACCATGGCATGAGGAAATAGCTCCGTACCTTCTCTCCTGGGAATCCCCGAGAACCCTAAAGAGATCAGAAAAGGGAGTTACTCCATTTTAGCCCAGTTCATTGCCATGGGAAGTGGTGGAGAAGGAGGGCTGAGCTTGGTGGCAAGACCCAGAACCAGGGCAAGACTTTCCCTAATTCCTCTTATGCCAATATTTTTCTTCAGCTGCCTCCTCCAAGACTTGTGCCAAGATAAAATATGTGGATTGTGGGGTTACTCCAGTTTATCCAATAAATTAGCTCACTCTTCAGCAACAACTCTTTCTCCACTGACTTTTTTTTTTTCTCTCTGCACCCATTTTTATATTAAACCAGAGCCAGTCCTGGTGCCTTTGACAAGGCTAAACAGGTTTTTAAAGAGATTCTATCTCAGCTGTAACTAACAGGCTTGGTTCATGAATTCCTCTTCTCCCTGCCAGAGGATCCTGTGGTTGCAGCAAATGGTAGGAAACATCCCCTTAACTTCACTGAATAATTCCCATAAATATTATATGTTTCACCACCTTTTTTGGCTGCTGTCCTGAACCATTAGCTCAAGGATGCTCTTTAAAGCTGCAGCCATAGCTCGCTTGTCTCCCTCCTCCCCAACAGCAGATTTCCATCAACACACTGTCTCAGCTCTGAGCCACATTTTGGTGTTAAGAACAGATCCATCTCTTCCCAAATCTTTTCCTCTGAGCCAGACTGCAGAAAATAGATCAGCCCTGTCTGTAGATTGGGCCTAGGTCTCTGGGCTGCCCTTCTGTTCTTCACAGCAGCACTAAAGCCACAACTCCTGATGAAAGCCTTGGTGCTTGGCCAGGCCAACACAACCACTTGAGTGGACATGGCAGCTGTTGTATGGCCTCCTAAAGCAGCAGGAGTTGCCCTTGGTGGACCCCTACACACTGAACTCTGGGCCTGCTCTGTGCAGGCTGGTGCCACACATACCTTTGTTCCTCTGTGCCCAGGGCATCCCTGGAAACCTTGTGTCCCGTTCACACCTGGTGGTCCACGCTCACCCTGTTGCACGAAGGGGGGAAAAGCAATGATCAGTTTGCCTGTAAGCATGTTTGTGTGGCACCTCCACAGGAGACAGCCTGGAGGCACAGGAGATAATGGAACATCAGATTCTGTCTGATCACCCCACGATCGCCAGCCTGCAGCATTCCTCATGTTCAGCATCCTTCCCAAACCCTCAGGTATGAAAGAGCTTTCTGGAAGTTCTCTTTCAGAAAGAAAATAAGATGAAACCCACAGAGCTCTGCATAGACATCTATTCCCATCCTGACCTTCAAGACCCAGAAAAACACTGCAGGGTCTCACCACAGTGTTTGGCCTCTGCCTGTGCTATTGGCCTTGGCTTTGCCTTCTGGGAGTGATGTGTGGGGTTTGTTTATGACAGGGGTGATGTGGGATTCATGAAGAGCTAGGAGGAAGCAGTGCAATGAAGAAGTCATGGGCCTCATATAGTCTGCCATATGATGGACAGAAACATCCCTTTTGGTTCCACTCTCGGACTAACTCAAATCTTTCAGCTGCAGGAATACTTTGGCACAGGCTGCAGCTTTGATGAAGCTGGGGATTTTATTTGCCTTGGAGAAACAGCACAGACCTGGGTCACATCAAGTACTGGGAGTTCTTCCCCCCATCATCCTTCTCCAGCTCTCAAGAAGCTCCTTACTGACTATCCCAGGAGCAGCTGGAACTGAGTCGCTACTCAGGCTACCAGGCGGGGAAACTCAAAGTTCTGCTTTTTGTCTCTTCTAATCCACAGCCACACCCCCAGCAGAAAATACTCAGTGGAAAAGCTTCTAAGTGCTTAGCTATGGGGAGGTCCCCATTTGAGCATCACTCACCGGTCCTCCTTCATCACCAGGATAACCTCCATAGCCAAGATCACCTGTGACACCCTGGAAGGCAACAGAGGAGATTATGCATTTCTTTCAGAGTTCTGTGATTGATATTCAAGATTTCCCTACATTTGCACAAAGCATTGCTTGGTCATCTGTGCAAACAAGTTAATGAGGGAAACCATGTCCTTTTCATGTCTCCTAAATCGTTTCACAAGATGCTTCACCTCCTCCATCCAGCCACTCATCTCTGCCCTCTTGGACATTTTATAACACAGAGGCTGAGAGGAAAGGGAAGAAGAGCAGGTCTCAACCTCTGTGCATGGCCCAGGGTCAGTTTTAGGATGAGAGGAGCAAGTGAAGATGACCTCCCCATTAACATCACCCCACTACAATCTGCACATCACCCATGCATCACCATCTGGTTCCCTTGCACAAGGACCTTTGATGCCCAGATGAAGTGACCTACCTTTGGTCCTATGGGACCTGGCACACCTCTGTCTCCTCTCTGTCCTGAGCACTTGCATGGGACCTTGCAGCACACCCTCTCTGCAATGTTGTCCTGCAGTAAATAACACATGACACAACATGAAGATGCAACCCCAGTGCCATAACTCCTGCAAGGCTGTGGAACTATTCCTGTGACAAGCATAACATTGATCCAGAAGCATTTTGGACTCTCTCTGCCTTGAAACACCTCCAACAGCAAGAGGAGGTGTGTGTTGGCAGACTGGTTAGGTTATATGGTTAGGAAGCAGAAGCAAACACTGTATTTTGGGTGTCAGAGGGAAGGGTTTAAATGGGGACTGCACAGGGCAGAATCTGTAGAGTGCATTTAGCAGATCAGTCCCTAGAGCAGCACCTGTAGCTGAAGAGAGAAATCTCATCTTCAAAGAAACCAATCCAGGTTGTGGAATAAGCCATGAGAAAGTCCTAGCAGTGAGCAGCTGAACAGCAACCCAGAGGCTGAGAACAATTTGAGCACACAGTAAAAGAGAAGAAAAAAAACTTACAAGAAAAATGTGGACTCAGAGAAATCACAGCTTGTTTTTGCATCATCCAGCAATAAGAAAAAAAGAAATCACTTTCTTTGCCAAGTACATTGCTGGCTGCAAGTGTTTCCTGCCAGCTTTGCACATTTACATTTTGGGAGGATTTTCCTAGGCTGAATTACTGGGGGATGGGCCGACAACCAGCTCTTACCCCCAAACCCAAAGTTTGCTCCCAAGTGACTGTACTTTGATGTGTGAGAAGGGCCCAGGCAAGGTTACCACAGGGATCAGTGTTTAAGCCCAATCTTATTAAATCTACTCGAAAAGGAGCTCAACCATGCTGGTAGCAGATGAGAATTTGGGAGGAACTG
>JAWWLZ010000002.1:4215005-4239509 GCA_035041345.1 Poliocrania exsul | reverse complement strand
AAAGGGATGGGAATCAAAAGGTGTTACTATGGAATCATTTTCACATTATACAGATACAATCTGTAGTTTGTTCAGAAGAACAGCAGCCTTACCAGGTATTACTGGCCCAGGTGCATCTGTTGTAGGTACTGGAAGCTCTTCAAGAATTCTCTGCACCCTCTGTTCTAAAGTTGAGAGTCCTGTGAAGTCCCGTACCACAAACACATGCCCAGGATCATTAGTAATGATCTGCAGCTGGTCCCTGTCCACGTTCCTGGCTCCAATACCCAGAGGTTTGATGTTTGTTGAAGTGATCACATTAGCAGGTCTGTTCACATCATCCTGGGACCGGTCTCCAAGGATGACGACAAGGTGCTGGGGCACTCCCTCTTCTATCCTGCTCCCTGCAGACTTGATGAAATAGTTCTTCACCACATAGTCCAGGGCTTTGCCAGCATTCAGGGGGGACCCCCCTTTAAGCCTCAAACGGCGGATGGCTTGCAGGACGGCATTTTTGGACTTGAGGGTCTTCAGCTGGAACTCAGGGAAGACATTATTGCTGAACTGCACCACCCCGATCCGCACTTTGTTTGGCCCCACTTCCAGCTGCTGGACAATCCTGCTGATGAAATCCCGAATGTGAGCAAGCCCGTCAGGCCTGACGCTGTCGGAGCTGTCAATGAGGAAGACGATGTCCTTTTCCTCACCAGAAATGTCTGTGGGAAGCAAGAAGAGAGGAAATCACTGGTATGCCACGTCCTTCCTCAGGCTTTGCTGGAGGATTTCTGTGCTATCTGCTCTCGTGTGAGGTAGAGCTGTATGGCGTATTTCAGCCAGCTTTAGTCATGGTGTTTCAGGGGGCCTCTCCAAAAAGCCTTGTGTGCAAGGGGGCATTGTGTGCCAACGGTCTGCCTAATACATGAAGCATGCATTACTAAGAGCCTTATCTGTTATGTTCATTAATGCCCTTACCTGGATATGTGTCTGTTCTGTCTGGTTTATGTCTGTTTCCTAGAGAGCTGCTAGATGGGAATAGGGAACTGCACACACTGCAGAATTTGAATGGAAAATTGAAATAGATAACATACTGACTTGAAAACCCTAAGTTATAACGTATTTAGGTACTTGGGTAGCATTTCCACCTATCTCAAAGTTTCCTTTCAAGACTCTGTACCAGCTACATATTTGCTTTTATCTAAGGAAAACCTTGACTTATAGAGAAGGGTCTTTTTGTGGAACATTTGAGTAGCAACTCAGAGATAGCCAGTCTTGACAGCACCTTACCTATGGGGGGTTGCACATCTCCCAGCAGCTGCCTGATTTGGTCCACAGTCAGGGTTTCAATAGGAGTCAGCAGCTTCTGCTCGAGGCTGGGCAGCTCCTGGAAGCTGGAGACTTGGAACACATAATCAGGACTAAGGGAAACCTGCACCATCTCCTCAACATCCACATTCTTCGCTACCATCATAGGTGCCACCCCCACTTGTTTGACTTGGAGTGATGGATACTCTAAGTCATCATCAGACTTGCGGGAGGAGAGGATGACCAGGAACTGGGGGACGCCCTCCTCAATCCGGCTCCCCGAGGGCCGTGTGAAGATGGTCTTGGCCACAAACTCCAGGGCCTCTCCCACGTTCACCTGCTGGCCACCCTGGGACCGCAGCTGGTTCACAGCGTTCTGCACCTCATCCTTCGTGGAGTGCGTGTTGAGCAGGAACTCCACATGGGGATGCTCACTGAACTGGACCACTGAAATCCTGGTGGTGTCAATGCCCACATCCAGGTTGCTCACAATCCTCTTGATGAGGTCGCGGATGAGGTAGAACTCCTGAGCGGCATAGCGGGAGCCATCAACCAGGAACACAATGTCCCTCTTCACAGCCGCTGCAGGAAAGAAGGCAGTGGTCAGAAGGTGCACCAGCCATTGCTTATAGAGAGCAGAGAAGCTCATCATCTACACCACTGCCTCGTGCCTTTGGCCATGGGGAGGAGGCTCATTGTCTTGTGGCCTGTGGTATCTCCTGGGAGCACCAGGAGACAAGCTCTGGGTTAAACACAGAGACAGGCCCAGTCTGCTGGGCACATCCCCAGACAGTGCAAGAACAGCAACTTCCAGAGCAAAGGAAGCAAGAGGGAGGAGGGGACGCTTGGAACAGTAATTCCTTGTGGGATCTTCATCTAAGGAAATGTAGCCTGGTGATAGTCCTTACTCAGGGCAGGTTGCTAGGCAGCCTGGCATGGTTTTACACTCAGGACCACCCCTCTTTCTTTGGGTTTGTTCTCTTAGAATGTTTCTCTCTGATTATTCTCACAGCTTCTGCCTTTCCAGAAAGATTTTCTGATTCCTAAAAAAGTGTTTTCTGCAGTGGTAATTCAGGTCAGAGCCTGAATTATCACAAAATATCTCACTGATAAATGGGAGAGAGGAAAGCAGTCTGGCTTAGAAGGGAAGGGAAAGAGAGTAGGATGGTGAACTTCTAAAGGCCTGATATTGGGTGCTCTTCATCTCAGGCATACCCTGGCTATATTTCATTCCAAGTGAGACCAAAAATGGAAGATCTGATTCTTTTCCTGATGCCCACTTCAAATTTCCCTTCCCCCAGTGAATGAGGGTGGCAAATGTAAGAAAAATGAGCACGTCCTACATTTAGCAGAGAGCTGATTTTGATTTATAGCGGTGTGACGGTGTTCCTGTACCATCTAAATGATGCAATTTCCATTCCAGAAGGAATAGCATGGACTTAAAATCCATCCATGTAAAATAAGTTTAAGTTAATAGCGTTCACTTTGTGGGTCTTCCATGTGGATATTGCATGGACCACCTTGAAGGACTGGGCTTAAAGGTGGCTTAGCTTAATTACACAGCTCCTAACAACACTAAGGAGTACACCAACACAAGACCAAGATGGGCCTGGACTCTTAACCATGACCATCTTTGCACTTCTCAGTTAGTGTTGCAACCATGATGTTACTACACATCATACTTTGCTGCTGGCTCTTGGTGCAGACACAAACACCTTCTCACCTGGGCTGGGTGATGTAAAAACCAAATCAGGAGCAAGTGACTCTATCTCTTTCCTGGTCAGCCGGATGACTCTGTTGGAGACGACCTGCTGCACTGAGTCCAGCTGGCTGAAGTCAGGAACAGAGATAGCAAAATCTGGTAGGAAGGAAATGGTCTGCAGTTCTGTGAGGTCAGCATTTCCAATCCCAATGCCAAAGGGCACTGTGCCACTCGTCTTCAGGACCACTGAGGGCCGTCTCACATCATCCTGGGACCGGTCAGCGGTCAGCAGAATCAGGAACTGTGGGACGCCCTCCGCTATCCTGCTGCCACTCGACACTGTGAACACGTTCTTGATGAGATAGTCGAGGGCTGCTCCAGTGTTCAGAGGAGATCCTCCCATAACCTTCAGCTCCTGGATGGCACTGATGAGATCTGCTTTGTCCTCGTGGGTGTCGAGTAGGAACTCTGGCTGTATGACGTTGCTGTACTGCGCGACGGCGACCCGGACCTTGTCCCGACCAATATCCAGGCTTTCAACAACTCTCTGGACAAATGTCTTCAGTAAAGGGAATCCTCTTCTGACACCGTCTGAGCCATCGATTAGAAACACCACATCCTTCTTCTCACCTCTCTCAACTACTGTTTGAGACAAGTAAGGGCAGGGGGGAATGAGTGAGATGCTCTTTTGCAGTGATTAATACTCTCCACACACAGTGAACCAAAGGAGTACAAAAGCTTAGGGAGGGGAAAGAGAGGTTTCAGGACAGGTGGCTCAGTTCCTTTGCCATCAGATGCAACCCCTGGTGAAGAGGCAGATGGGTGGGAGTCGGTGGAAGCCACAGTGCAGTGGAGGCCGTGCCTTACCCACCAGGTCACAGAATCACAGATCCATAGGAAATGGGATGACAAGGGACACTGGGTGCCATCTCCTACCTGAGGCTGGGAGAAGCCATCAGCTTACAAGGGAGCTGGAACTTGACAGGGGCTTTGCAATATACAGGAGGAGTCTGGGGCATCAGAATCTTTGCTCCTAGCAAACACTGAGTTTCTGGATGAAATGGCATATTGCAGGGAGTGCTTACAGAAGGAGAAAAGCTATGCTGAGGCACCACTGAACTTAGAGATAAATATTTCTGCAGATGCCCAAAATAAAACTACTGGAAAGGACATTCAAATGAAAATGCTGAAATGATCTTCTAAAATGTTAGCTAATGGGGGTTTTATTCTTTTTTTGTTTTTTTCTTTTTACTATTTTCAGGCATAATAAAAAATGTTAATTGTTACCAAACATTATTTATTAAAAAAAAAAAAAAAAGAAAAACCCTCCAAGACCATGAATTGTCAAAGATCAGAGAACTGTTGACACATTCTGCTACTGATCAGCAGAATTGCAAAGCTTTGCCTTAGCCAAGCAGAAGATACCACTGGCTCTCAAACACAGCAACTGCTGGACAGTATCCCCAAAAGTGTCTTTGGCTTGTTTGCAGCAGGAACATGATCTGTCCCTCTGAATAAAAATATCTGCTTATGAATGTTAGACATAAAAATAAATTAAAAGGGCAGTTGAATTCTCAATGCAGACTTCAGATCAAATTAATTATTTAAGAGGACTGTTGGAAACCTGGTGGATTAATGCATAGGACTAGAACATTAATATAGGTGGGAAGAGGAAGCAGACATTTCCTGGTGTATCCCAGTTTCATACACTTCCTCTGAAGTTCAGGAGCAGTGAAAAAGGCCTAATAAAAGTGTCTGGGTAGTGGATAAAGAATCAAAAAATACAGATGCTCTAATGAAGTGGCTCTCTTTTAGCCAAAAATACTAAGAAAATTGGGTGGACGCAGCTATTAGTAAACAAATAACAGAATTATTAATAGTCCTTGGTAGTCCAAGGGATTCAAAATGATCCTGACAAGACATAAATGGTTTCAAAAGGGAGGATGGAATTCAAGAGCAGTAGTTGCACAAGTCTTTGTTGGGGCAGAAGTTGCACAAATACAGGAAGAGCAATGAATCCACATGGAAAGGGTGGGGTAAGAGATGCCCAGGGAATGCCATTGTCACACTCTGGTCATTTGGAGCAGACTGATGTTGCAGAGAAAAAGATAAAAATGTAGGAAAAAACCTACAAGGCCTCCCAGGGAGGTCTGAATGAGCTGGGTACAGAGCTACTGAAATAAGGACAGAGACAAGATGTGCATGGCACACAAAACACAGGGGAGAGCTGACATCTGTATCCTTCGAGTCAAAGGAGATATAAGAGACTTAAACTGTGACTAAGGAGGCAGAATTTTGACAGGAAGGGAAAATGTTTACTGATACAGAAAAAAGGGATTGAACAGATTGATTATGGAAGCTGGGAAACCTCCACCAGAGGGTTTCCAGAACATATTAGACCAATGTCAGCTAGTCCTGGACAAGAAGATCCTATTAGGGACAAGCATATGTAGCAGATGGCACCCTGAAGTCCCTTCCAGCCCTATTTCTTTTTATGTTTCTATGATTCTGAGTCCACCTGCCCAGCACTTTTATGGAGAGATGATGTGGATGTTATTACATTTTTCCTTGTCTCCACCTCCTGTTGGGAGACAAGTTAATGCTCAAATTAGGGCTGCCTCATGAAATCACAGGGTTGTACAGGCATAATTTCCAGTACCACAGAGAGAATTTATAATTGTGGAAGTGTGATCCTTTTTATCATGCTTTCTAAAATTATTCTACAATTAATCAACCTCATCTACTGAGCTTCAACTCTAAGAGTCAAAAGCATCTCATTTATTGGTGCATAGGTACAAAATGTAGAAGCTGCCATTATATTCTGTAAGAAATAGCAGAGCAAGAGTGAATCCAGTGCTCCTTACACTCCCTACCACTCCTCCTCCAGAAAAGGGAGGATGGAAAGAGAAATTGAGACAAGCCTGTATTTGCTTCTTGTAGCCCTTACCCAGCATTGCACATCAATTAACACACTGTCTTCTGAGGCAACGACTCCCTGTTATTTCACATTTGTACCCATGTTTTACACACTGGCAACAGCACCAACTGCAGCTCTTCCAGCTGAACAAAAGGCCTTTTCCTTGTATTTAAAATTCAGTTTGGACCTTAATACTTTTCTGGATCAGGGTATGAGCAGAGGAAAAATCCAAGTGCAACAGCAGTTTCTGCATAATTGTTTTAGACATCACCAGACCCAAGTGATTCAGTTACCAATTATGGGGGGGCATGTACGTCATCTCTTTTAGGCTCTTGGAAACCCCAGGGCTCCGTGTACCTGTTGGCTGAAGCTGGACAGTTTTCAACAGGTTGACCACATTTGGCTGAAGCTCTGAAATCTGAGAGAGGGATTCGACGTTTAGAACGAACTGGGGGGCGTAAACGATCCTCTCCAGCTCTGTGAGGTCGGCGTTTTTGGCTTTGATGGCAAAGGTCATGACTCCAGCTTGCCTCAGGGCATCTGATGGGTCCTCCACATCATCAGCTGATCTCCCAGCAGCAAGGAGGACCAAAAACTGAGGAACCCCTTCGTCGATCCTGCTTCCAGCTTCCTTCACGAACAGCCTCCTTATAGCTTCATCAAGTGCAGCTCCAATGTTCAGTTGCTTCCCAGTTTTAATCTTCATCCTCTTCACTTTGAGAAGCATATCATGCTTAGATGAGTATTCAGCAAAGTCAAATTCAACTTGGATGGTGTCACTGAATTGAGCTACAGCTACTCGTGTGGCATCGGAACCTACGTTCAGGTCAGAAATGACTTTGTGTACAAAATCCCGGACGGCAGGAAAGCTGCCCAAGAGGTTGGCTGAGCCATCAATCAGGAATAAAACATCTTTCTTGCTTTCTAGAATAAATTCACAAATGAAAAGAGGGAGGGGGAAAGATATGAAGGCATTTTTCTTCTTACACATCATCCTAGAAACTTCTCTACAAATCAGCTGGGTTTCATTCTTTCAATATTCTCATTTACCAAAGTATTCAAAGTCTACAGGTTTAAACAGCATCCTTGACTTACTTATCTGAGGAAGAGGGGGAAGCAAGAACACCTCTATCCTAAGACCCAACAAATTCAGGCACCAGAAAGACATATCATATATTGTATCACATCAGATCATGTGATAAGTTGGCTGATTCAGTGGTGTTTAAGGTCTAGCAACGTGTCAATAATACAAGCATGAAGCAAAGCAGCAGTGGAAGGTTGGCTGTTCTTTTTCCATTTAAGGCTCAGTAGACAACAAATAGAGATTAGTTCATACACACACACAAAGCATTTTCTGTACCTTCTCTCGTTTGCATCACAAGGAATATCTAAAACCATAGGCAAGTTATGACTCTGGGAGGGGAAACAGCCTTTTACCTGTTTTCATTTGATCCTGTTTAATCTCATTGAATACCCAAGGTAAGCCCAAACATCTCGTATCTGTGTGTCTTAACATCTCTCCTATTATTCTTGATGGTCTTTCCATACTAACCAGTCCTGGTTGTTCTTACGTCTTCATAAGCACATAACCACAACAATGGCATTAGTGAGAAAATACCTGTTTAAAAGGGTTAAACCTGCCAACAGCTTTTGGGTTTCATGTTGGAGGATAACTTTGAATATCTGGAGTCAAATCCAGCCTATGTGACAGCCTGATAACATCACTGACTAAGTGGTTCTGGGGATGGATTTGGCCTCCTGTACCTGGCTAGACCTCTGCTCTTTGGTGTGACTTGAATCCTTCCACACCACTCCTTGTGGCCAAAAGCTCCCACTGCCTGATTTAGTGCACATAATACATTTACAGGTTGTGACACTATTGTGGCAACAGAACACCTGAGGCAGTGACTGGTGGGCACAGACTCGCTCAGATCCTCCTTTGGTCCTAACCTACCAAAACACTTTAAATTGTGCTTTTAAAGCATGCTAGTAATGACCTGAACAAAATTAAGAGCTGCCAGTGTCAAGCCATTTATTCACAAAATCACAGAATGGCTTAGGTTGGAAGGGACCTTAAAGATCACCTAGTTAAGCACAGCCATAACCACTGCGGTGACTCAAGGCTTAGAGAGCTGTCAAAGTGTACACTGGAAACAAAAAAATAATTTAAACAAGATTAACTTAATGCAGTCAACATGAAGGAAGGTAGGTATTACCTGTTGGGGCGAGTGGAACCTCTTCCACACCTCCACTAACATATGTTGTTATAGGCTTATTTAATTCCTGAGGTAAAGCGGCCAGAGCACTGAAATCATCCATAAAATACACCATTCTTGGATTAAAGGCAATCTGTTCAAGCTCTGCCTTATGTGCACTCCTAACGCCAACAGCAAAGGTGAGCACTCCGGCCCGAGCTAATTCATTGGAAACTTGTAGGAAGGGATCTGCAGACCTCCCCGCTGTCACCAGCACTAGGACCTGTGGCACTTGCTCGTTTATTCTGCTCCCACCAGCTGCCGTGAAGTGATTGGAGAGCACAAAGTGCAGTGCAGAGCCAGTGTTCAGCACCGACCCCCCCTTGGGCCTCAGCTGCCCCAGACGGTCAATTATGTCTGATTTGGTCTGGTAGGAGTACAGGGAGAACTCGGTTTGGGGGGTGTCGCTAAATTGCACTAAGCCAACTCGGATTTTGTCACTGCCGACATCAAGGTCGTTAACTAGGGTGGCAACAAAGTCCCGCACAAAGGGGAAGTTGGCATTTCCAACGTTGAGTGATCCATCCAAAAGAAAGATGATATCCCTTTTGGTTACTTGAACTGCAGTAGAGCACAGAAAAAAACATGAGACATCACAGACAACAGATATGGAAATGTTTCTTTCATGTGTGCATGCAGCATGTGCCATACACGCATGTAAACTTGGTTAGGAGAAGGAGAGAAGAGCAAGGGTGTGACCAGCACAGAAGGAACAAGCACCTGGATGGAAATGACTGAATTGGGCAGGGAAGGATTCTGACTTATATTGAAAACTCTTCTAAATTTCAGGTTTCCCAACAGAGCTCAGCCTCTGTTGTGCCAGATGTTTCCAATGGCTGCTAATGCTGGACTTGTGTGTTCTGGGACAGATCCTTAGCCAGAAAAAAACAGCTTTGTTGGTTTTAGTGGAGCAACAGACCCTTGTTCACCTGCACGTCACCATGCACTGACCTGGAGCTTCCCAACAAAGCTTTAGGGAATTTTACTGCTTTTTGGCAGCAGTGCTATCACCCCCTTGTTAGGCAATTCCCCACTCCACAGGGCTGCTCCCATGCATCCCTACATGCAGTGACTCCCATGGTCCTGCTGCCCAGTCAGCAGGGACTGGCCCGTGGTGCACAGCTGGGCTCCACCCACATGGGGAAACACTCCTGTCAAGCAGCCAAATTGGTTGGTGTTTTGAGTGGGTATTAAAAATAACCTTTAATAAGGTTTAGAAAAGCTTGTTCGGTCAAAATCAGTTTTGTTACTACTAAAAATAATTTAAAGGAGTAAGATATGGTGCCTTGCTTATTATGTATGTGAATAGCTGTGACTACAGCAGAAAAAGAAGACTGGAAAAAAGAGAAGCTGCGCAAATGAGCTTTGAACAGGGCAATATAGGAACATTTTTAATTTACACTGAAAAATAAAAATGTCAGATTTGGTGTATAGCCATGCATAACTGTATTAGCAGGAAACACATTCTGAAATAAAGCTAATTAAATTATAAATCCTGTGATAGTCATCTTAATTAAGGACATGTATTGGTAAACTGATTTCAAAATGTCTGTTCTTCATGTAAATCAGCCACAGGCTTTAATTCTTTATGGGCTTTTTCCAAACATTCTCTTTCTTTTGCACTGTGGTTTATAATATTAAATCACTTGATATAGGAGAAAAAGTATGGACACTGTTCAACAGCAACTTAAGCTAATGGAAACCTCACTGTTGATCTTACTGGGAGCTGGAAGAAGTCCTGGTTTTTTAATGCCATGAGACAGAAATAGAAGGTTCAAATATGATCCAGCACAATATGGATTCAACCTCAAGCATCTCTATGGGGAAAAAATCCTGAGAAATTTCATATAAAATCTCAATGCACCTAGAACACCTCTGGAAATGCAGAGGAGAGTGCCCCAAAAGACAATCCCAGCAGCAGGATTGCTTCCCAAATCTACTGAGGTCAATGGCAAGACCAACTAAAAAGAATCCACTGTCTCCATGGGGCTTTGGATCATCTTCTAAACATATTAAATGAAAAACAACACTAATATTCTCTTCTCAATTACACCTCTTAGGGCTTGAGCTTAGTAAGTGATGGGGAAACTGTAAATATTTTCTTAAAAGGTGAGTCTCACTCCAGCAGTGTCACAGGGTAGCTTTTTCTGGACATCTCCATGAACAAATGGGTTTATGTCCTGGACACTCCAAAGAAACTCCTACATTCTTGCACAAAGACCCACTACTGCTGATTCTCAAATTGAGGCAGAGATTTTAATACTCCCCATGTGTCCTGTTAATAGCTTACACAAACCCTAAGGGAGTGCAAAAGCCTCCACTGAGCCATTTGGGGACCTGACCAGTAAAGCACATCTTCCACCCCCAGGCCTTGGTGACAAATACAAAACAGGGCAAAAACACCCACGGTGGGACAATAAAGCTGTAACAACAACCACACTACCAGGTTCACCCCATGTCATAGAATAACAGCTGACAAACATATAAACCGTATCTCCTTAATTAGAAAATGACAATTAATTACCTGGTGGTGGTTCTGGAACAATCCGTCCTCCAGAGAGAGTCCGGATGGGTGACAGCACTTGAGGAAGGATGGCTTGCAGGAACTGCAGGCGGAAATCCTCAGGGTTGAACACAAAATCTCTCTCATGGGCGATTTCTTCAAGTTCCGCCAGGTCAGCGTTTCTGGAGCCCACGGCAAGGATCACTATCCGGTTCCGTTTCATCTCTGCTGCAGCCTGACCAACAGCATCCCTGGACTTACCACCAGTGATGAGCACCAGCATTGGCAGCACCCCCTCCTCCATCCTGCACCCAGCAGCACTGGAGAAGAAGTTGCTCCTCACAAAGTCCAGTGCAGAGCCAGTGTTGAGAGCTGTACCGCCCATGAGCTTCATCCTCCTCACATTGGTCATCACATCCTTCCTGGTCTGGTAGGTGTTAAAATAAAACTCTGGCTTCACTGTGTCTGCGTACTGTGCCACTGCCACTTGGATCAGGTCAGGTCCCACCTCCAGCCTCTGGACAATTTTGGCAACGAAATCACGAACTGCGTTAAAGGGGGTAGCCCCCAGAGCAGTTGAGCCATCTATCAGGAAGACTATATCCTTCTTGTTCACTTCAATAACTGCAAGTAACACAGGAACATCATGTTAGCAGAAGCCTTCACCACGCTCTGTGTCAATTCCACATCAACAGTTCAGCAGTATTTACAAATTCTTGTTTGCTCGAAGTACTGTTAACCTCAACACCTTTAAAAGGGTCTTGCTTTCAAAACAAATTGCTTTTTAGGTTCTAACAGAGGGCTAATAACAAAACTGAACATTTCCCCTTTCTAAAACACACAAGAGCTGAAGAGTAGCAAAAATGGTGATGTTTACATGCTTTAATTTTAAAATGTACATACATGTCAAAGCAAAGAATGAAAGGCAAACATTGAGGAGAAATCTTAGCACTCAGCTGGCAGAGAGACAGAACAAGCAGGTGATGCTCCCTCTATCTGCAGTGGAACCATCTCAATCATGCTTCAGCATCTCAAATGGATTAAGTTCCCAAGCACACTGACACAGGTAAAGAACAGTCTCTACTTACTCAACATACCTGATTTTGGGTCTTCAAATCCTATATTTAATTCCTTATCTAACAATAACAAGTTAAGATTTCTCTTGGCACATTTAGCCCAGTCATGGAGAGCTGGATAACATTCTGCTTGCTGTGTCTTTAATAAAACAGGCACCCTAGGTTGCAACCTCTGAAACTTTATTATTGGTGATGGCACAGTATACAGAAAGAGCACAATTAACTTTCCAGTACCCTGGTCAAGTTTGAAGAAAGATAATTAGGAAGGCAAAAAACTCTGTTGTGCAGTATTAGAATCAAAGCATGATATTTAATACAGTAAATATATTTTTAAAAAAGGTAAGTATTAGCAAGACCAATACCAATATGATAACAGAATTAGGGGCCTAATCTTAACACCATCTTTCAGATGACCCCACTCACATCATCATGTCCCAGATTTTGTGCTGTTGATGTGAAAGAGGAAACCCTTTGCTGCTTCCAAGCTATGCTATGAATCATTGTGTTATGTTGGGGTGTCCTTAAAACACCTACCCACCTAGGAGCTCCTGAAATGGATACAACACTCCAAGAGGCAGGTCCATCACCTCCCAGATTCGCTGCTGTGCCCAGTACAGAGCCTGGGGCAAGAGGAGACCTGGCATCTTTGGGATCTCACAGTGCTCAGGGCAAGTGGTAGCAAACACTGTCTTGCCCTGCTTGGTTGTAGAAGGGCAGCCCCTCAGGGCTCCTCTGCCTGGAAGCTGTTTACTTTGGATTTCAGCAAAGAACAAAACTTTGGCTGCAGTCCTCCTGGCCAGACACCAGCTGGCCACAGACAGTGGTGCTCCTAAGGGCTGGTGGCCAACAGGTTTCTCAGGACGGGTCAATGCCTGAGACTGGACTACCACAAGGAGTGATTTACAGCTGGAATGATGTGTGTGATGCAGCTGCCCCCCTGCCCTCAGAGCCCAGGAGAGCTGCCTCTGCCAGCAAGAATGAGCCTCTGCTAAAGCCTCTCCCAGAGTCGTGCTAGAAGGAGTTTCATTTAAGACCAAGTGTCAAATATTGAAGTTGAAAATTGTCCACCGTGGCGCTGTCGGACACAAAAATGATGGGAATGTGCACAAAGGGCATGTGGTGGTGCCCCCTGAGCCACGGCCTCGTGAGGTGCCCATGACCTGCAGGTGGCTGCCCAGGCTGTCAGGACAGAGCTCTGCACAAAGCACTGAGGGTTTGTTTAAATGAGCCCTTTGCCAGAGCTGTGATTTCCAGCACTCAGCACTCCAGCCAGGCTTTTGCCTCATCAGTTAACCTAAGGAGGAAAGGGCTAAAAACAAGCAGCTTTCTAAATGGATAACGAGGAGTTGAAATCTCTGCTTTCCATCACCCAGAAGAGAGGTCCAAAGCACACCCTTAGCTTGTCAGCAGCTAGAAACCCAAAAATGGAGACCCTGGAAACTTTTGACTTTATACAGAAGTTTGGGGGAAACATCAAAGGGGCTTTAGAAAGGTAAGGGAGGCTGGGAAGGAAAAATTCCCTCCGCTACTCATTCCTCTTGCAGCTCTCAAATCCTTCACTGTGATTCCTTAGAGGAATGCAAGAACTGAAACCAAAACCCACAGGAAGAAACAACACATGGTGCTACTTCAATGGATGCAATTAGAGCAAAAGCCTTTAAGCAAGGCTGTACACATCTCCTAGTGTTTAATCCAAAGCTCTGTAAAGCTGATGGCAAATCTCCCAAGAATTTAAAAGGATTTGGGATCAAAGCATTGTATCTTTGACCCTAGAAGCTGAGAATGTAGAAGGGTGTCAGCACTTAAGCCAGCCCTGCATAGTTCCTTCCTCACTGCCATCTCAGCTATCTCTGGTGAAGCATCTTATCTAATTTAATCATCCAGGCTCCCCCAGTAGCTCAAGGAGGGAGGGGAAGAGAGGTAGAAAGGCACTTTGAGACATCCATCCACCCCAGGAGGATGAGCCACAGAGCTACAGTGAAGTGAGGTGACTCCAGTATTGCACAGAACACCTGGCACCTCAGTGGGTTTGGCATCCGTTTCAGGCCGTTTCTCCCAATCCAGTGCTTTACACTCCAGGCCTCCAAGACACTGATGTGAACCAAGTAGAGCAGACAAAATTCATTTCCACAGATGCTGGGGTTAAAAAATTCCCTAAAGCTTCTTCAAAAACAGCCACTTCCCCATTTAGCATATCCAGCTATACGTAATTGCACGGGCTGGTGCTGTTGTGGCACCTCCAGCAAATGAGCTGACATTTTCAGTGAAAAACATGCAAGTGCACATGAACCCAAATACACCAGCACTTTTCATCTTGCCATTCAAACTGTTAAAAATCAGATGGGAGGAAAGAGACATTTTCCACTGACTTACAGGGGTCCCAGCATGCACATTTTAGCTAGACATGCTGACTTCATCTTATTTAGCTAAATATGGTGCTTGTAGGAAAAAGTTCTTTATGTTCTTTCCTAGAATAATCAAGGCAAGGTCATAAAATGATCTTTTAGGCAAATTCCTCCCTTTGATATGAGCCACAGGATAGCAATCATGTTTAGACATAGATCAGTGAGGACATCTGGAATGCAGTTTTATATGTCAACATACATCATGAGGAACAGTGTGTACTGAACTCCAGATGGGCAATGGGATCCCAAAAGTGTTGTTTAAATTAAGCATCCTGTTAATTCAGTGCAGCAACTCCAGCCTAGCCCTTTCCAGGAGCCTCTGAAATACAACCTATTGTGTCTTTCATAAAACCTCTCCATCAGTCAATTTAAATTAGTCCTAAACCAGAAGGTGAGAAACTTGTAATCTCTGTAAATTCAGGTATTCTTTATTCTACTGCACCCAACCTAATGCTAGTCCACAAATAACGTCAGTGGGACTTAAGGGTAACAAAGTGACCCAAGTGGAATACTGACACCTGCATTTTCATACCCCATGGCCTTGTGGAAAGATGTCAACTTTTTCAGCCAATGGATCAAAGCAAAACATGTAAGCCAGGTAGAGATTTTGCTACAGAAGCACTAAAGGCTGCTCTGCTTTTAATGAGGTTAACAACACAGGAATTTCACTCTTCTCCCTAGCACACTCCACAGCCTCCATAAGATATGGAACTCCACTGTTTTAGCAAGCTGATAACTTCAACTGTGATGAATAGGGATCCATGAACATCCTTGCCAGCTTCTCCAGTCACGTTTTGTTCTCATGACACTTTCAGCTGACATATAATGTGAGCTTACATGACAGAAATGGTTTTACAACTGCTAGTGTGCACTGTTTACTCCCACAGTGCTTAGAAACCCCAATAAGGATTACATGAGCTTTTTTACACTCTTTCTCATGCTCTGGTTTTTTTTTTTAAACCTCATTTCATGTGAGTTACTGCAATAAAACCACACGGTTTTTGAAAGATAACCCACTTAGCCAATGAGTTTCTGCACATTAACCACACGACTATTTGTCTTTCCCATTGTTTCTCCATAACCAGGTCAGAGACACAAATTGAAAAAAATTTTCTTTGAACAATTAATGAGTTAAATATGTTTGTAAAGTGTGCAAAAGCTCATTCATTCATCGATTCATCGAAATGCAATGGTCTAGAACAGCATACATACCTTCAGTCACAATGGTTGGGGCCGCTAACAAAATGAGCCTTTGGGCCACTCCACCAATGTTGGGCAGTAATAATTCTCCAAGAGCATCAAGGTTACGGATATCCAGGGCAGTGTATGCGAAGCTTCCATCAGTAGCAATCTGCTGCAGCTCTGCACTGTCAGCACTCAGGACCCCAATGCTAAAGGAGAACACACCAGCTTGCTTCACCGCTAACACGCCCTCTCGGATATCATCACTAGACTCTCCACCACTTATCAGCACTAAGATCTGAGGCACTCCTTCCTCTATCCTGCTGCCTCCTGCCCGGGTGAAGAGGTTCTCCACCACAAACTCCAGTGCCGCACCGGTGTTCGCCTCCTCGCCCCCGCGGAAGGCGAGAGCCTTCACGGCATCCAGAACATCCGCTTTTGTGGAGTAGCTGTTCAAAGCGAACTCGGTTCTGGGTTCATCACTATACTGCACCACCCCAATGTGTATCTGCTGAGCTCCAACTCGGAGGCTTTCAATCAAATTTACAAGGAAATCACGTATGGCTTGGAAATTGACACTTCCGATGTTGTTTGATCCATCAATAAGGAAAATAAGGTCAGCAGACTCTTGAGCTTTAAAAAAAAGAAATGCAAAAGGTGAAAGCATTAGAATGGGTGATTACATGCGGTGTACAGTGTTCTGACATGTTTCCTGGAAAACCAGTAAGAAACACGAAAATGAGCAAACAAAACACGTGATCACTGAGGGGTGACGTTTGCCTCTTAGTTCTGCATTCTGATTGAATAAGGGCTCCAGCCCCTTCCCAGGAGCATCCACGACCCGTCACAAGAGGGCTCGAGTGGACACCACCTGAGCCAGTGGCTGTGCTTACACAGGGATCAGCAGCACTGGCACACAAGGAGAAAACCTGACAAAATAAAAATTTGGGAAGTCCAGATCCATTCCACCAGTATTGTCCAAATATTTAGACAGGGCCACAAGAAAAAGGTGGATTTCGGTGGCAATTCACACCAAAGATAGCAGGTGAGGACAAATATTCACAGGAGGTTTTTAATCACTGCAGTCTTAAATTTTTTGGAAGATAAAAAGCATTTGCTGGATGCATAGAACATTTCAGCCTCTGTCCTAATTTTGCTCTTTACTGGTTAAACACAGAGGCTGAATATCCTGGCTTCTCCCACCACAGAGCAGGATTACTTGAAATGCATTTGCTAGAAACAGTTGAAAAGGTTTTGGTTGTCTTTTTTGCACTGTAACTCTTTCACCAGCTGCCAGCATCCACCCAGTGTTATTTGTCCAGCAAGGTGACCCACACAACTCTCAACCCAGAAAAATTGCCTCATTTTAAGTATTATGCACAAAGATGGGTTGATTATTGCTAGAGGAGTCTGGTCTGTATTTTTCATACGGACTCTGAATATTCAATCAAAGAATGCAGAATCAGGTTAAAAAAGGGTGATGAAATCAGTCATGACACAATTATCCAACTCTATTTGTTGAGACCATACCCAGATGATCACAGGCATTTATGAATAAACACACACCGAAGCTTGTATAGCAAGAACATGGTGTTGAGGGGGAGACTTTTTGTTGTGAGACTTCACCAAAGCAGACCCAAAATGCCCCAGTGTCTGCTCTTACTCCTTATGCTCAACTGATTTTACCATTAACATCACCAAGAGCTGTATGCATGGAAAAAAGGAGGAGGGAACAAGACCCCCAAAGCACACTTGGATATTTCCATGCTATTGATCTCCAGTCTTGTAAAGAACTCAAATGTCAGACTATTTGCAAATGAATGACAAGCACCATCTATAAATATCAATCAGCTCTCAACTTAAGAAAGCCAAAGCTGAAACCAGTACCAAAACTGATATGTGGTGTGGCATGGCCAGGAATAAACCTGAGGTCTTTGCTATTAGCTAGCAGTGCCAATAATTTATTTATTTATTTATTGCCTGTTTAATTTTTTCTTCTAAATGTTTTCATACATTACAATGCCCCCAAGAGATTCAAATAATGGTGCAATTTCAGCAACAAAGTCTCCAGGGCACCATCACTTCCCTGGGCCAACTCAACAGCCAATATTGGCTTGGACAGCTTCAGCAGGGCTCAGCACAGAGCTTCAGGGCTTATTTTTCCATCAAGACAAAATCTAGGGGTGCTTCAGGCTGTGTTTACTGTGCCATTTGCAGTTGGGATGTACACATTCTACTTCATCATATAAATAAAAGGGAAATCTTAAAGTGGTTGTACCCAGGGCTGCTTATCTCTCCTGAGGAACAAGATTTCAGGCACTAATGGGTGTCATCACACCAGCTCAGGTCACTCCCATCAGAGAGAAAACAGACATGAAAACAGATGCGTTGGATAATTTGTCATCACTGTAAACAAACCTTGTACTTGAGTGCACATTTATGGAACAAGCCAGTGTGGAGAACAAATCAAAGCATGCTGGTTACACAACTAAGCAAGGAAGGTCAGGTGAGACAGACAGCTCAGCTTTAACAAACACATCAGGGCAAACTGGGGGCTGACTGTGGTACTTACATTAGTCAGCTCTGGGTACTGCCACAGAGCAATACTTCTGGTTCTCTGTACAGGAACCTTTACAGGACTGGGGTTTCTTTACATTTCCCTTTCCTGTTAGGCCTCATTTCTAACAACATCCATGGCACTTTAATTGCCACTTGGAGTTACCAGCTAAGTAAATGACTTCTTAAACTCTTATGCAAACAGTTATTTGTACCATGCTTTTCACACTGCTGTCACCCAAGGTTTAAGACCTGTACCAACTTTTCCCATGTTTAGTGATACTCTGTGTATCACCCATGGAAGTCACAGGAACAGAACTACAACAGCAGGATTTTTTTAAATCTGTGTTATAGGATGGGAAGGAAATACTTGCAAAAAGCATCTTTAAGTAAAAACAAACTTGAAAATTCATGATCTACACAAAGTAGGATTTTGGCTTTAATGCTTTTAAAGAAATGCCTGTGACTCTACACAGTTACATGCTATGGGGTTACCTCCTGGCACGGCCCACAGCAGGACAGCCAGCTGCCAAAAATCAATTCCCCTGTTGATTTTAGAAAGGAATCACTGGGGTCCTTCATGGCAAAGATGCTCAACAGATGCTGCAGTGCTGTCAGCAAGTTGGGTTTAACATTCATTTTCCACATATACTGGTGGTATCATTTTCTTAGCATTGGCAAGCCTTTTGTCATCTTTCTGGGGCACCTACTCCCTCATGGCTTTCATGTGACCTGGATATTTGCCCTGTCAAGCGCTTTGCACAATAAACACACAAGTGAGCACAGCCTTTTGGTGTTGCTCGGTGTCATGCAGAGATGGAGAGCACCCAGTGGGGCTGGCGTGAGGGTTAATCAGGCAAGACAACACAGGGAGATTAATGTTACGCTGCCTCATCACACTCCCGTTGCCTTCCGTCACCCCACAGGCTATTGACCTTCAGATGGAGTCTCAGGAATAAAAAGAAAGGTTTGATCTCCAGGACTTCTGTTTTGAAACACAGCAAAGCTGCTCAGAAGGCCCTTTCCATGCTGGAATTTCATAAACAGAGGAGGGACGAAGGGAGACTGTCTTATTTTTTTCCCAGGAAAATTGGGCCTCCGTCTTGCAGTCAGTACAGATCCATTGAAGTCAGCGTGGTTTGCAGGGAGGTTTCAGTTATGGGAAGGGTCCAGTGCTCTGGCAGGTGGAAGTTATCAGCTTGTAAAGAAGGCATTCTTGTAACACTCCAACCACACACCTTCTTCAAGTGCATGAGGAGAGAGGCTAAGGGCCAGCTCAGGGAAGGGGCTTTCAGCAGAGAAGTTCTCCACCCAACTTCATTTGCTGTCTTCAGCCAAGAATGTGAAGAGTGGAACATTGCCTGTCTCACCCCCACTAGCTGTAAGGGGACATCCTGCATGGTGTCCCCACAACCAGCAGTGACCTTCTCTGTCTCCAGAGGGTTTTCAGTCAGAGCCATCATCAGGTATGGTGTGTTCATCCCCTATTTCCCTGCCTTGGGAGTGAATAGGATGGGGCAATTTAATAACTCAGCAGAGCTCCCTGCATTTGTGTCTCCATGCCCGTATTCCAAAGCATGGCCACACCGTGCTGCTGCCCATCCAAGGACTCCTGCTCAGCAGCTGCAAACACAGGGCCACACGCTTCAAACCTTTGTTTTTAAACCTCTGAACATCCATCTCAGTCTTGCCCCTACAAAGGCTTCACACAGCACAACGCCAGTAGCTGCCACCAGCCAGCCATTACCTGTGATGTCTTTAACCAGTCCTTTGGCCCCAGCCTTTTCTGGAGTCATGGAGGAGCGGACACTTGCCACTAAGTCTCCCACTATGCCGTGGAGAGCAGTGAAATTCTCTAGGTTGAAGCGGTGCGTGTTGGAGGGTTCTCTCGCTATCTCCTGTAACTCCCCTGGCACCGCGTCCTGCACGCCGACCGCAAACAGGTTTACACGGGCTGACTTAGTGACAGATGAGGGCAGAGCCACATCATCCTGAGACCGTCCATCCGTTAACACTATAACAACCTGGGGGACGCCTTCACTGGCTCTGCTTCCAGCAGCTTCAGTGAGATGGTTCTCGATTAGGTACTCTAATCCTTTTCCAGGCTCGGTGCCTCCCCCCACGTAAGACATGTTGGCAATATGGGACAGGACGTCTCGAGTAGAGGGGTAGGTATTTAACTGGAACTCTGTGTGGGGGTTTCCGCTGAACTGGACCAGGGCAAAGTGAAAATCATTTCCTCCCACATCTAAAGCTTTTACAACATCATACAGAAACTCTCGAATGAGTTGGAAATGTTCCTTCCCAATGCTCCAGGAGGAATCCACTAGAAATATTATATCAGCCACGGCAATGGTTTTGACAGCTTTAAAAAAACAGATGGGGATTTAGGATTTTCTAGCAGTCAGCACAGTCACACCTCCTCCTCCTCGCCCAAACAACCAACAGCCCCTTCTGCATGGTGAAAGTGAAGCTGAGCTGCCCCTTTCCACCCGCAGCAAAACGAGAAGCGCTGGAGAAGAACCAGGCAGCCATCAGCACCCTGACACTGCAGCGCTGGTGGACAGGAGGGGACAGCATGCAACCTTCCCTTCCCAGAGAGGAGCAGCTGAGGTGATTCTCCCCTCCCAGACCCTCACCACATGGGTTTGGCCTCCAGCCCTGAGCCAAAGACACCAGCAGCTTCCTGTGTGATGTTGGACTCAATTTCCAGCTGCCCGTGGGCTCCTGCATGATTTTGCTGACTCAGGGCTTTGCTGGCTCTGTGGCAGCACTCAGGAAAGAAAGGGCTCCTTGGTTTAAGCAGCCTGGGTGCTGGCATGAGTTTTCCATATCTTCCTGCTGTTAACACCCCCTTTAACAACACCAGCTCTGGTCCCAAAGACACCAGCACCTCCTCTTAAGGCAGCCTTTCTGCAGGTCAGTGGCAATGCTCTTCTCACTGCTAAACATGCAAGGTGGGCAGAGCAGCTCTGCCCAGGTGCAAACCCTTCTGGGGCCACCCTGGGTGCACATCCCACAGCGCAGTGCCCCTCAAAGGCAGAGCATCCTCAAAGGCACAGCACCAACCAGCCACATGCTCGGGCAGGCACTGTGCATGTTGGCAGGGTTTGGGTCCAAAAGGGCCCCAGCCAGGTGGGAGCTGCAGAGCAGGAGGTCATCAATCCACAACACACCATTGACATGCATGTTAAAAACCAACCAGTGTGAACTAATGGCTTGTTCATACAGGGCCAAGGTGAGGTGAAGCAGTCTGGTCTTACCTGGCTGTTGCTGGGCACGAACTGAGCAAAACCCTGGGAACAGCAGGCAAAACATCGCCATGAAGGGCAAATGTCGATGTTTCCTCATTTTGGTCTTTTATCCAAGGTTTCCTTTGATTCTCTTTGTTTCAAAGCACCCAATGTGAGACCTAAAGGAGAAAACGGAGTGAGAAACAGCAGCAGTGCTGGCCAGGCATGAGACAGAAAAAGCCAAGCAATCTGGTTTTACAAGGTTTTTGTAGCCCTTTGGCAGGAAAGAAAATATTCTATTGCTGGACAGTCTGCTTCATGACAAGCAATCCCCTGGAAGAGGAATCCTCACTCAGATAATTGACATTTTATCACCCCTGTGGACTCAGATGACTTTCTTTTTGCCTGTGCTGTCCCAGGTAATACCTAATACATTGGAAATGGCTGAGCCAATATTTCTATCATCAAAATATGTCACTGCCTCTCACCTGCCCTCCTCACCCATGGACAACCAGCTGAAACATCTTGGCAAAGATGCTCCCTCTTGCTGTTGCCCTTTCTTACTTGACTTTTTCCAAACACCATAGTAATTGCCCTGAACATCCCACTCGGCCTCAGTTCACCTTTTCGGCTGCCCCAAACACACAAATGGAAATTTAAACACTCCAGGCCCAAATGAGCCACATGATCTGGCTGTACAGCAAAAAACCCTTGGACTCCCCCAAGCTCACAGCCCCGGTGGTGGAATAGCCTGTGCTGGTTGATCAGGTTTTGGAAAGGCCCCAGGAATAATATTTTACCTCTTGGAGCCAAAAATATTATTTAAGCAAGTTCCTTATCTGTGATCCACCTGGCAAGCCTTCAGAAACAATGTCTCCATCAGGAAAGCTGTGTTTCTGTTGTCATGGAGATGACCAATTCATTATTTAATCTTCATTTCCAAGCACATGGAGCAGAAACCAGCAAGGCTTGCTTAACCCAGAAAATATCCTCCCAAAAGGGAACACAGTGATTTAATGCTTTTCATTCCCCAAAAGGAGCTCAATTATTCAAATCATCCAAAAGTGACTCAAATACATCACTGTTAGCCAGGTCATCATAAAAAAAAAAAAGGAACAAAAAATAATTCAACTTTCTTATTACCATCCTGCCTGTTCCATCACTCCAGAGAGTTATGGCCAATACAAGAGCCTAAGAGGGCTCAGGGGAAGGCAAACCCCCTTTCTGAGGAAAGCCCTGGGAATGACACTGATGGTTATTGCTGGCATGGCTGGAAACAGAACTAAGAGCTGGAAAATTGGAAAATAAACAGCTAATCCCACGTTCATTGAAGAAACACTCCTCAAGGCTATCAGAAGGCAGTTTATGGGAAGGGAGGGGACAACTTCCACCTGGTTTCCCAAAATCTGACCTGATTCTGACAGTTCCACTGGCCCCCTGCATGCCAAAGCTGGGCTTGGGTCTGCCACTTTTTGCAGCATTTGCTCCTCCATGTGCTCCAGGTGGCATTTATGATCCTGGAAAAAGCCATCTTCTACCTTTCCCCCCACATTTGTGAATAATAATTATAATGATAAAAATAACAACAATAATGGCAGGTGGAGAGGCATTTGACAGGCACACAGAGGCAGCAATTAGCACGCAATGTTAATTAAGACATGGCAAGTCTTCCCTGTTGTTGGCAATCCCTCAATACACAGAGGCAGCTGCCACAGCCCAGAGGTACCACCATCCTTCATAAACAGATTTAAAAATCACCTTGGTGAGCTGGCACTGGTCCATCCCCCTGGCTGCTCCAGTCCAGGCTAAACCTCCCAGTGCCTCCAGTGTGAGTTAACCTGCCCTGCTGGGCTGTTTGCCTGATGGACAGCTTGGAAAAACCAGTTTCACCCAAAGGATGCAGGATTAGCCATGGGGTTCGACCCCTGAGCACACAAATGCAGAAAGTTCTGTAGGTCCCAAAGCTGAGGCTTCCAAAAAAATCACTGAGCTCATGACAACCACCCATCCAACCCCACTGGAGCATCTCCCCTCTGGGAAGAAGAGGTTTATAGAAGATGGAAGATGTGCAAGTTTCTGGAGAGGGGTTTGCCTTGCAGCACCCATTGGGAGTGTACAGAAGTCAGGAAGAACTCTCAGGCACATGGTGGGATTGTTGGGGTGGCCTGTACAGGGCCAGCAGTTAGACTTGGATGATCTTTGTGGGTCCCTTCCAACTCAGGATGTTCCATGATTCCAAGATAAGGGGGCTGATGTGCATGTCAGAGAGCAGGGACTAACAGACCAATTTCTTTGCCAAGTGTGTAATGTACTACAAAAAACTTGGTAAGCTTTTGTGGATCCTCTGACTTTTATCTTTCCTTTCAACTCTGAGCATCTAAGAACCTTGGCTGCTCCCTGCCCCTAAAGAGTGGGATGCCACAGAGTGAAAATGCTGCTAGCAATGAATGAAAAACATGAATTAAAATGCATGCTAAGGAAAACCAGCCCACTAAAATAACATAAGCTGTAAAAGTGCTCATATTTCTCCTCCAAAACACAACAAGTAATGTTAACATCCTGTTTATTAGGACTCTGCCAGCCTACCCCATCAACAGCTGGGGATAAGCAGAGCATCAAGATAAACCAGTGAAAATTAACGTCTTGCCAGTTAATAAGTGACAGGACTGAAGCAAACATTTGGGAGCTTTTCGGTATTTACATTGAGCAGCTGTGCAGAGCCTGTTTACAGCCATGAAACGCAGCAGAAGGGAAAAGGGAAATTCGCTGGTGCTACAAAATCTGCCCTGCCCTTGGGATCCTCTGTGTCCCTCCCACAGTCCTTGGGCACCATGAGATAAACTTGGATTAACAGAGCATACCAAAGCAACGCTCAGTTTCAGCTTCTATTTATTGCCTGATGAGGAAATAAAGTGCTTTTCCCAGGCAATAAAAAATTGGCTGTTCTTTTCAATCACCTCCTTCCCCATTTCAGCCTTTAGGAGGCCTCCAGATCCATTTCCAGCTTTCTCTGTGACCTCCATCAGGGTATTTACAGCCCCGTGAAAGAAGAGGGACTTGTTCATCAACAAGAGATGAGCTTCAGCATCATGCAAAAGCATCCTAAAATCACAGGAGCTGAGATTAGTTATTAGAAGGGGAAAGGCAGCAAAGTCTTGCAGGAAGAGGTGACTGATGTCACCCAGGACTGACAACTTATGGAACAGAGGAGCCTTTAAGAAGAGCTGTTCCTGATCAGGGTTTTCTCTTATGCTTCCCTGTCACCATGGCACTCATCAGCAAATGAGGAAGAGCTGAGGTGCTTGTGGAAAAGTGGACAAGGAGATGATCTGCATCTTGTGGTGGTGTTTGGTCTGGATTTTTGTTTTTTAAATTTATTTTGGGGTGTAGTTTT
>JAWWLZ010000002.1:4203773-4214905 GCA_035041345.1 Poliocrania exsul | reverse complement strand
CAAGGAGATGATCTGCATCTTGTGGTGGTGTTTGGTCTGGATTTTTGTTTTTTAAATTTATTTTGGGGTGTAGTTTTTAGGTTTTTGTTGGGGCTTGCTTTTAGCAGGAGGTTTGGACTAAAACTCTGCTCTGATCTGGTTCAACTGAGCCAACAGCAAGAAAAGTGTAAAAGTTACTTAAGACAGTAAATTATGTGATTTTTATTGCCTGGCTTGCCTTGGTGAGGAACAACAAGTAACTTCTGTTGCTCAATGTGTTCCTGCTTTGTGTCTCAAATCTCCACTGGTGACAGAAGCTGGAGGTGGCATTGGCTTGCAGATGATAAAACTAGAGATGTGAACTCATGCTAGTTCATTTTAATTCTTGGTTATGGCAGGTATTTATTTTGCAATTTTTTTTCTCCCAGCTTGTTGGATTTTCAATAATATATTTGGAATAAGGAAATTTGATGGTGGATTTGTTTCATTTTTTAAATGAAAAGTTTCTTGCAGTGCTGGGAGGGGATGGCAGCTGTGGTGGAGCATTTGATATAACCACTGCAAGCTGGGAAAATATGCTGGAAAACCTGACTGCTCAGTGCCTTCAGAAAAGAAAAGACTTTCCCTGAACTGTTAAGAACTAGCAGCAAAACGTGGGGAGCCAGTTTCTTCATGATTCATGGGCTAAAAGTCTAACTCCTGTAGCCTTCAATAATCTGAAGGGTTTATGTGTGCCTAGAGTTTATATAGTGTGTGCTGACCTCTTAATACTACAATATGTCCTCCATCAGAAGAAATACATCTGTTCCTAATAATGCTCCCAAAAAGCAATCATTTCTATCCCTGACACAATGAAGTGATTTCCTTAAATATTTTCCCAGCAGCTATTTTTTGCATATTGCATATTTCTCTGTGCATAAGATTTGACATTTTACGTATTTTTTTTCTTGGAATGGATGTTTGAAATTCACTTTCTGAGCAATCATCTCCCTGTGTGTGTTGGGGTATTTTTTTTCCACTAGAGTGCATTTAAAAGAAAATCTGTAAAAGTGCAAAGCAGATGGGTAGACTTAGAAAGCAAAAGATAAAAGACAGAGGGAAATTCCTGCTGCTGTTGCACACCCCTTTGGTTCCTGCCATCTGCCCCTGAGCTGGCTGCCTGGCTTTGGGAAGGAGGGGAAGTGTCCCAGCAGTGATTTGGGCACACAGGAGGCTAAAATGCCATGATTTCTCCACGTGAAACAGCTTGGTCACCTTTGCAAGGGACATCAGTGTCCCATGCCTGGCTGCCCCTTCATCACAAAGCACTGAATCTCACCTGGCTCCGCAGCCTCCAGGAGAAGCAAAACTAATTCTAGAGACTCAGGATGAGCAGAATGGGACAGATCCTGGATTTATTCGTGGCTTCAGGTGGAGCCATTTAGATTTGCATGGGCCCTTCTTAAGCACTGCTGTGGCACCAGGAAGGTGAGGCTTGTTGAATTGAGGGCTGCTCTTGAAACAGTTATCCCTACAAAGGCAGACCTGAATATTAAGAGCAAACAAGCCTGAAAAAGGGTGGGAAACCTTCCTCCTTTTGCAAACCATTCGAGTTCTGATTTCTGAACCCCATCATTCAGCCCAGTGACAGCTTTGTTGGGCTGCGTTTATCTCCTACCCAGGCAAGCTCCCTGGGTGTCACTGTTTAATAGGAACCACATACTCATTTCTGTGCTTCTAAGCAGGCTGCTGGCTTCAAATCTAGAGGGTTTTCTTTCATCCAAAGTCTGAGACTAAAATAGAATTGTTAATAAAAGCAAAGGGAATATTTGCTAAAAAAGGAGAGGAAACTCCCTCAAATATCAATGACTCTTTATGAATAGTAACCAAAAGCCTCCCAGAGCCTCCCCACCCAAACAAATGTACTCCTTAATGTGGAACACAGATCACTTAAAAAGGTGGAAAAAGTGACGGGCATGTGGAGGGGCAAGGCTGGCTGTGATTCACACAGAGCCAGGCCCGCAGTGCCACCCCCGTGTTGTGCACACCCAGCACAGGGACAGGGACAGCCCTGCCCACCCAGCACATCCAGGCTGGGGAACACAGGCCAAGGCTGGCCAGGCTGAGCAGTCACCACAGTTTGTACTGACGGAAGGAATAGGATGTTCCCTTCCCTCCTGCTCCTGAACAGGCACGTAGCAAAAGGAGGAGAGGAACTTACTCCCCCCACTCCCGCCTCTTCGACATCTGGGAATAAAGCAGAGGCTGGTTTGGCTCACCCTGAAATTGGGGAAATTTAATACATGGTGGAGATGTTTGAAAAACCAGAAAGGGGACGAGGGAGAGTGCTGTAAAATGGAAAGAGAATGAATGAATGAATGATGTGGCGCCAACAAGAACACAGCCCTGCACTCCTGACTTAAAAATGTCATCACAGCCCTCAACATGGTCAACCTCTCTGCAAATACCAGGATGGAATGAAGGTGTAAATTTGAGGATGAAAAGCCTGTTTCCCTGAGCTCTGATCCCAGTGACTCCAGGGATGATGCCAGGGAAGTGCAGAGTTGAGTCTTTCCTCTGCCACTGCATTCCCACATAACCTTGAAGGAACACCACAGCTCCCCACAACAGTCTCAGGCTGGAGGCACCTCTCTGTCCTCCACAAACTTCCCAAACTGGGTGGTTGCTCCCCAGAAACAGCACTATATAAGCACAGTCATTATCCAACCACATATATTGAGTTCTCTTTTTTCCTTAACCCACAGTAAGTAGTGGGGCAAAGCCAGAAGTTTGAAAAATGCATGATTCCTCCCTGGAGAGTGCACATGAATCATCACAGCAACCAGAAATGAGCTGAGAGTTTCCCAGTACACCCACTGGAACCACAGTGGCTTTGGCTCCCTCTGCTCCAGCCAGCTTTGGCCCCCATGCTTGGTCAGGAAACCAGTTTGGCCACAACGATTTCTCACCCCAGGCTCCAGTTGGGAAGGGAGGCCTTTGCTGAGCCCAGTGGGACAGTTATGGGGAGTCTCCAGGATTAGTCAGAGCCGCCCCCTCAGCAACAGCATTGCTGTGTCAAAGCCCCAGGGAGCCGAGGGCAGCTGGGGCTACGGGGGAAAGGGCTGGGGGAGGCAGGACAGAGTGTGGACTGCAGCTGTGGAGACAGGAGGGGGCTCCAGGCAAGGCTGGAGAGCCCTCTCCCTTAAGGGAAAAGTTGATTTCCTCTCTGGGGATGACCACAAGAGGATGAGGATTATCCTTGGAGCCACATGCTGGCCCACTCCCAGAGCAGTAGGGACATGCCTGGCAGCAGGACGCGAGTGGCACAGAGGTGCTGACCAGCATCCCTGCCAGGTTCATCCTGCCTCACCTCAGGACAGGAGAGGTGAGAGTGGCTATCAAACACCCCCTAGTCCTGGGAGCAGGTAAGAGGCACTGAGACACACCCTTAGCTACATTGCTTGCAGTGTCCCATTCATGCTCCCACCTCCTGGTGCCCAAGCAGCTCTGCAAAGCACTATGCGCCCTCCTTGGGGCACTGCTTCCCAAACATCCTGCTCTGACCCCATCATCAAACTGCTGCTGCAGCAATTTTAAGGGACCAAAAGCAAAACCCATCCTGCAGTAACAGGGGGAATATTCAGCTCAGTTTTTTTGAATGGACTGATTCACCTGCAGCAGCAGGGACAGGAGTGTCCCTGTACACCTGCAGTGCACTGGTTGAGGGACGAGGGTCCCAGGGTGATCAAGCCAGCAGAATAACCCTGCTTTTCCAAGTCTGATGCAAACCTGGGGATGGGTTTTGCCCAAAACTCTTTGAAAACTCTCCAGGTACTAACCCTGCATATTAAGGCAGGAAAAAATGGCACAGCCGCTGGCTCAGGGATCCAGCCCAGGCTAAGGGTTCCCGCACGGAAAGCAACACTTACCCTGAGCAGACCTCCCCAAAAGTTGCCTGTTGCAGACTCTGCGCTCTCAGCCTTGCCTCATGGCGTGCAGCGCTGCTCAGCCTCCCTGTCCCCGCTGGCTCTGGTCGGTGGGATGAGGGCTGGGCTGTGCTGGTCCCTGCGTGGCAGCTGCCCGGTCTGAGCGAGGCTGCAGCAGCAGCGGCTGGCGCGGCAGTGCCGGGGGCCGGGCGAGCCGACGTCGCAAATGGGATCCAGATGGTCGGTGCTGGCGCTCCCAGGGCTGAGGTCAGAGCTGCTCAGCACACACAGAGCCCCCCCGGGCACGAAAACGCCTCCGCACGATGTGGCTTCCCCTTCCAGCGCTGGCCCGGCTGCGTCCAAAGTGCTGCTGCTCCCTTATTTGTGAGGGGGAAAAAAATGTTTAATAAAGAGGGAAAAGGAATAAAAAAAAAAGCCCTACGGAATTGAAGGAGCTGATTTAACTATGCCTTTTGGCCATGAAGAGCTAGGCTTTGGTATTTGCAGGAGCCAGGAGGTGCCAAGGACCATTCCAAGTTAGGCAGGGCTCTGGCAAAGCAACGATCCAAGGGCTCGAGGCTCACTCAGCCTTCCCTTGAACAGGCACCAGCACCTACACAGGGGAAGGGTCTCTTCATACAGTTTCCTGTTGAAATCCAATAGCAGGAGGTTTTTTACCCACCCAGATGCAGAGAAAGAAGTGGGGGATTTATGTTATAACATAACTTATAAATTAAATGTAATTCCTTAGCATAACAGTTATTTTAAAATTCATATAGATTTAAAACAAAGTTTAAAAGGCAACAAATCAAGTCTGAAAGTTCCTGCACAGTGATCTTTAGAATTTTTTTTAATTTATCTAATGCAAAAGAATACCTTTAACCTTTTATCAGGCAGAGCCAAATAAATTTGGGACTAATTTTATTCCTCTGCCTTGAGGAGCAGCAGACCACTGGCCAAAAGTTACACATTTGAGCCTGGACTGGTTTTGGGTTTTTTCAAGTGTTGGTATGGAAACACTAATACTTATCTCTTGCTCTTGTTTGGTTCCATATAAGGCTGGAACAGAGATGGAGTCCCTGGAATCAAATAGTCAAGCTCTCTTCCTTTCAAACGGGGATTTATGATGTTTGCTCTTGGTTTTGTCTTGTTCTCAAGAGCAGCCCCATAAAGAAATAGCTGGAATGCTTCAGGAAAGCGCTGAGCCCTTTGAGTGACTCAACAGCTCATTCTAGAAATGGTGCTTGGCTTGGCAGTGGCAAAGACTGAACTGAGCTCGCAGCAGGACCCAGAGTGAAGCTCCTCAGCCTCAAAGCAAGGGGGGTGTCATGTCCCCCCCCTCCAAATCTGTCAAACTGGGGCTCAAAGGAAGGGTGTTCTCAAACCACAGCTGTGGCTGGCAGAGGGAGCTGCAGCTCCTCGCTGAGTGTTGGTGGGCACTGAACAGGGGATGGTGGGAACAGCAGCAGCTGCAAAGTCATGACAGGCAGGTTATTTTTAATTTTTTTTTCATTTTTATTTTCACTCAAAATGGGTGAAGGACATGTGCTGGAGGATAAAATACATATAATGGAGGTACATTATGCCAGCAGCAGCATCCAAACCAAAGGCTTTTCCAGGTGATTTTGGCTGTCAGGCAGAGCATCCACCTGGGCTGTTCCATCCCTGGAGTGTTAAAGGCCAGGCTGGACAGGTCTAGAGCAACCTGGTCTAGTGGAAGAGAGGTGGGAGTGGGATGGTTTTTAAGGTCCCTCCCAACACAGGCCACTCTGATTCAGTGGCACCAGCATGCCAGTAAAGCAGCAGCTCCTGACTGTGGGTGCTGTTACCTGCACAGCCACTCAATGGGGTCCAGCCCTTCCAGTTTGCCACCACCAGTGATAACCAGCATGGTCTGGTCCTTTTAGTTCAATAGCTGCTGGGATCTGTATCACCTTTGAAAAGAAATCTTTTGTGTGGCAACGAAGGAGTGCAGGGGAATGCTTTCATTTGACTGAAAAACCCAGAAGAACAAAGCCCAGGAAAGGTCCAGGCACCCCTAGAACTGCAGTGAAAATAGCCAAGAAAGACAATTCCAGATAAATAATGTAACAGTACTGGTAGAACATGCACGACCTGTGCTGTGGGCCTATCACAGCTCAATTAAGAACATATTTAACTTGGAAGTCAGATTCATTTCTTGTTGTCTTGTTAGCATTTGTTCTTTTTTTTCCCTGTGTCTTAATATGGTTTTAATATTGAAGTGACTTTTACTACTGCTGCAATAATTAAATGAGGCTGCAAGAGCTCTTCAATTCCCATCTGACTGCCTTTATGACTGTAATAACCAAGCTGAGAGGTTTTTCTTCCCAAAGAGGAGCTTTGTCTCTGGCACACAGTTGGGGAGCAGCCAGCCAGGATTCTAAGGGCATTTGGGGTGGGGTTATTTTTTTCCCCTTTCACTCACAATCCTTTCCACTCCCTCCTTTAGCAGTTCCCTGTGTTGGTGTTGGTGACCCCCAGAAAAGCACTCCTTGTCCATCATGGCAGGGACAGGGACCCAGGCAGGTCTTCCTGTGTCTACTGTGACATTCTGGGGGTGACATCTGCAGGGACAGACTACCTTCCATCCCCAGACACCAAACCAACCCTCTAATAATCAGTAAAAAACTGAATCACATCACATTGGTAACTTCTAGAGGCCCTGGCTGGGATTAAGTTTAGCAAGATTTTCTCCCTGGTGTTATTAATAACCAGACATGATTAACACTGTGAGTCAGGAAAAGGGTTTTCAGGAATTCTCTTCCCGCCCACGGAGGGAAAGAAAAACCAAACCACAAACCAGCCCTGTGTGCTACATCCTTGCCTGGATGCAAAGAGGCCCTTGGTGTCCTCCCATCCCCAGAATAAGGGTCATGGCTTGAGCCCCTTGTAAAAAAAAATTCAGTGAAACCAGCAGAAAGTAGTGAAGTTTTGCAGTCCTTTGCTGATGTGGTTCAGCTGGGCCCTTTCTACCCCTGATTTAAGAAGATCTGTGGATTTCCCTTGTGTGATTTGGGTCCCCTGCACATGGGGACACCCAGGAACATCCCTGCTTTGCTCCATCCGCTGGCTTTTCCTCCAGAGACTCCCCAGGCAACCACCAAACCCTCAGTCACCTTATCCTCCTCCCAAGTAAAAACTGCCTCAGAGGTGGGGCTATTCTTACTCTGAAATCGGGCAGTACCACCATAAAGAAGGGCTGCTCCATTACTTTTCCAGCACCAGCTGAGCATCCACACAGTGGATCAGAGACATGGGATCCAGCTGGGCCCTTCACACCCTTGTTTTAAAGAACAAACTCTTTCTCCTGCTTGCAAATCGAGGCAAAGAGCTGCTCTGCTGGAACAAGGGTAGGGCTGAAAATTGCATTTTAATTTTGCCTGCAATGGATGATTTTCATTAGTTCCAAGGGATTTGCTGCTGCTTTCATCCAAATAGTTCCCCCACCACCAGCACCCCAAGTTAGGAAGTGGTCCAGGAAATATTTTCCTGAAGCTCTTCCTAATTCTGCTTTTATCCTACGCTTTCTGTTTGTCTGTCTGCCTCTGTGCAAATATTTCTTCATGTATTTTCATCGAATTCAATACCACATCAGGCTTTGAAACAGCCAGGGAAAAGGGCAAAAGCATCTCTAGATGGTTAGACCAGAGCAGGAATTAAGGGAAAGTAAGAGCTCTGCCCTTTCCATGCTGCAGCACTGGCCAGGAAGTTAAGACACATCTGAAAAATCTCCTTCCTATCCCTGAAGGCCAGGCTGGATGGGGCTCAGAGCAACCTGGTTAGTGCAAGGTGTCCCTGCCCCTGGCTGGGGCCTGGAACAAAATAAGCTTTGAGGTCCCTTCCAACTCAAATATTTTATGATTTTATGGGCATTTCCCCCCCCCTCTTAAAAGTCTCAGTGACAAAGACAAGCCCATAGCAGGCTGTGTGTGTAATCTGATGTTTATATGTACTCTTAATCCATGGCTTATAGGAGAGATCATCATTCAAAAGGGGAAACTTGGAGCCCTGACCAACTGCAAAAAGCCCTTCTGCTTGAAGGGATTCTCAGCTTCTGTGATTACAGGGAACAAACTACTCCTATGCAAACAATGTGGGTACTTTCCCCTCTCATACAGCTTGTAGGTCAGTAAGCTGTAATGTAAACCATGATGCTCAGCCTCTAAGAAAGATAACTAAGCTCCAGAATAAAAGATAATTCAGGGAATATGAGATGTGTTTTGGCCAACACAGACCTTGCCAGTTTGGGATTTCTCCTGTTTTCTTGTTGTAGAACCTTCCACATCATGCCTTGCACAAGGTGGTCAAAAAAATGCTTCAAATTCCTGCATCCAAATCCTGTAGCAACTTGGAAGTCCAGGGCAGCATAAAAGCTGCTTGTCATGGGCTGGATTTCAACATTCAATAAAACTACCAACTTTTGTGATGGAAAAGCCTGTTACTAATTACTGGGAGAGAGGTGAGGTGGCTCAAAAAGAGCTGGAGTGAGGGAGAAGCCAGAAATACTCAGTGCCCACGCGGACAGGATGATGTAATGTAGAGGAGCTGAAAAGGAATTATAGGGAATTATTTGTACTCAAAGAGGAATTGTAGGGAATTATTTATACCCATGAATGAGTGCTATGTTAGTCAGGAAGATACAGAGGAGGGGAAAAAAAGACCTGAGGATTTTCTGTAGCCAGTTCATTGGAAACCTGTGGTCATTGTGCACCAGTGGCAGAGAGCAAAAATCATGTTATGATAGAAGGGAGAGAGGAGCTTTGGAAATGTAGAGCTCCACATGGATGTGCCATGTACCCAGGCCCAGGGGTATGTTCTTCTTAGGGTTCCCCTGTTCAAGAAGAAAATATGTTTGTTTTTTTTTATCTTGCCCATGTGAGTTTCTACAAGACAGTTTTCCGTGAATTTTTCTGCTTGTGGGTAGAGTGGGAAGGAGCTGAGGGAGCAGCAATGTTGGAGTCTGAAACACCCCATGGGAATCCTGCAGGTGATCTGTCCAAAATACTGCTGCTTTTTAATCTTTGGAGCAAAGTCGAACAGGCTTAACTCAGCTGTGAAAACAGAGCCACTCTCCTGACTTGCCAGAGCTGTGAATTATGGAGGGAAAAGCCCCTGCATTCTGCCCAGGGTGAGCACATGGATTTGAGGAGGGTTGAATTCCTTCTCCATCTCTTTGCACAGGAGCACAGAATGGTTCTGCTTGACAGGGACCTTAAAGATCATTTCAATCCAAACCCCTGCCATGGGCAGGGACACCTCCCACCAGCCCAGGTTGCTCCAAGCCAGTCCAGCCTTGGACACTTCCCAGGATGGGGCAACCTCAGCTTCTCTAAAAAATCCATTCCAGGGCCTCCCCACCCTCACATCCAGGAATTCCTTCCCAATATCCCATCTAACCCTACCCTCTGGCAGTGGGAAGCCATTCCCCTTGTCCTGTCCCTCCATCCCTTGTCCCAGGTCCCTCTCCAGCTCTCCTGGAGCCCCTTTCAGCACTGGAAGGTGCTCTCAGGTCTCCCTGGGGCCATGGGAGTCCCAGGGGGTGAGTACAGGGATCTGTGCTGTGTAACCCTGCTCCCTCCTGTATAAACATCCCATCAGTTGGTGGGGAATTGGTATAAACAGCATCTCCACATCGTGGCTGTTTTGTTTGGAGTTAGCACAGAAAAAAAAATCCCAGGAAATAGCACGTATGTGGTCAGTATGTATTTATTCCTCAGGGGCTTCTCTGGGATTTACACACAGAGCATATGGAACAGCTTATGCTTGGGATGTTTGATTCCCTAGGGCACCTGGAGATGCCAAGTTTCTAACAAGGAGGTGAAACCGCCTTGTTTCCAACCATACCATTCCCTGCTTTGGGTAGAGCTGATGAGGCACCATTTGGGAGCTGCTGGATTTTCCCCCATAAATGGCTGGAGTTCTTTTGGCAAGTAAAAAGCTAAGGGTTTTGCCCAAATCCATCTAAAACTCAGCTGCAGTTGGTCTAGACCATTTTCAGAGCAACAGATAGTTCTGCATGACAGCTCTATTCAAGAGTTTTTCTTTAGGCATTGCCTGGTTATTCCCACACAGTCAAATATAAACTAATAAGAAAGTGAGAGATCTTAATTTGGTATTTCAAGTGTGAGAAAAAACCCCCTCAAATTCATCTGATAAAGCTGTACCTTGACAAGATACAAGCTCCTACTCAGAATTGTGGTAAAAGGGCTAAAGAAAATCATTAGCAACTTATTTTGATGGGGAAAATGTTGTTTTGCTGAAGTTGGTAAGTTTGGCAAGTGGGTTTGTTGTTTGGTTGATTTTTGGGGTTTTGTTTGGTCGGTTGGGGTTTTTTTCTGAGAAAGCCAGCCTGGTTGTACAGAGCCAAAGGTGAAGCTCAGTCTGCTTTTGTCCTGTAGCTCATTTTTAGGGAGCAAACACAGGTTGGGGAGGCTCAGGTTGTTACCCTCCTCACTGCTGCTGGGAGCTTGGCCCAATTAACAGGAAATCCACAAAAATGAACCTTCCTCCACATTTAGGCATCTCTTTGGGCAACCAGAATCTGCAGCTCTTGTGGTGCCAGGATCCTGCTGCAGCCCCTGGGCTGGAGACATCCCTGGATGTGAAAGATCAACCTGTGCTGGGGTAGGAAGAGGTGGGGATGGATTTGCCTGGTGACTGTTGCTGTTTATTACCCTTTCCAACCACTCATGGCAGAAATGAGTGGAAAAACAGGCTACAGAGCTCCATATAAAACCTGAAACCAGCAGACTTGCCAGCCCAACAAATGTGTCCTCTGTCAAACATCTCATTCATTCATCCTGCAGCAGAGACACGTGAAAATCACATCATTTCCCCAAGGCAGAACAAAGTGTGCCTGTCCCTAAAAAATCTCTGTGCTCCTGAGCAGCAAGTCACCTGTCAGCTGCACCAGCCAAGCCAGTCACAGGGAAAGGGCCCCTCCCCACCCCTCAAATCCAGCACTTCTCATCCCAAAATTGCAGCCTTCTCCAAATCAGCTCCTTTCACCTCAAACTGTTTTCCCTTATCACTCTGAGACAGTAGGACTCAATCTTTGCAGCCAAGAAACAACAGAGTAGTTATTGCCTTAAATCTCCCCAACATGGTTATTTCCCAGAGACAAACCTGGCGTTTTGGGCATCACCATGCAGGTTGCAAAGTCTGCCTGCCAGCCCTGCTCCAGCACACCTGGAAAGGCAGTTACAGTGGGAGGAACAATTTCCTTAT
>JAWWLZ010000002.1:4168063-4181282 GCA_035041345.1 Poliocrania exsul | reverse complement strand
TAGAAAAGCTCTTAAACCCCATGAGACATGAAAAGAAGCCCTGAATTGGTAACTGTGCAGATCTTTGCCTTTAGATTTTTAGAAGTCAGGTAGGAACAGGACCAATTCACAAAGAATAGCTTCAATTTACCAAGTTTCCCCACAAAAGCCATCCTGCTGTACCTCAGGGGAGCTCAGTGGTTCTGGGTTCCCAAAGCTTTGATGCTGTCTGGCTTCTCTTCTTTACATAAAGCTTCTTCTGGAGGTCTTGGGTATTTGGGAGCACCTCTGTTAGAGTAACCCTTCCTCCTTCCCCAGCAGCAAGGGGTAGTTTCCCCTACCTGATATTTCAGGTTCCTATTTCTCTGGTTTCAGGTTACCTGTTAAGTGAATATTTCCTGACATCCACCTTATGGGCTGTGGTTTGAGTTTATTCACATAAAATGCTTTAATCCAGAGCACAGTTTGCCAGCCTTTGTCAGGCAGAGAGCAGTGCAGGATGATGCAGCCCCTGATGGGGACATGCCCTGATGGGATGCCCACCCTGCATTAAAGCCAGCTTTGATTGGGAAGGAGAATGAAGGCAAGCTCTTCAGCTCCTGTTCTGATAGATACCCATCAACACCAACAGCACTGCGTGCATTATGCTCTGATCTCTCCCAGCCTCTGCCTTATGGTGCTGGTGCTCAGTTCGTCACCATCTCTGAGGCTGATGGACCATCAGAGGCTTGTCATTGTCACCAGGAGCAATGCAGGAGTCAGGCCTGAAGCAGTACTGAGAAATCACTTAGCAGTGGCTTGAATTGCTTCCTGCCCGTGGGTTTAATGAGATGCTTTCAGATCAGGGTGGTAATGACAGCACTCTGCTCTCCACAGTGCCTCGTTTTTGTGTTCATCTCCCCTTAACCAGAGGCCATCACTCCAAGCTGTTATGAAGATCTAATTAATCAAACACTAGCAAGCACAAAATCTAAGAGAGAGGATGGAAACGTTATAGAAACAAAGCCAAGCCCTCACATCTCTTTGTTGCCACCTTTACTTACTGCATTTGTTTCCCTTTGAATGGGCAGCACTCAGAACAGCAGTGATGCACTGGTAGTGTCATAAAATGGGCAATATTTCTCATCATTTGCGTTTTATTTGTTTGGATCAAAGGAGAGAGACTTTTTTTTTCCCAAATAAAGCAAAACTTCAATTTCCAAAGCACTTCCTTTAATGTTTTCAGTGATCAAAAATTGTAGAATTGTTTTGGTTTGAATGGATCTTAAAAATATCTCATTCCAACCCCCTGCCATGGGCAGGGACACCTTCCACTATCCCAGATTGCTCCAAGCTCTGTCCAACCTGGCTTTAGACACTTCCAGGGATGGGGCAGCCACAGCTTCTCTGGGCAACCTGAGCCAGGGCCTGCCCACCCTCACAGGGAAGAATTTCTTCCTAATACAAATATCTAATCCAAATTCACCCTCACCACAAAGGTTTGTCTTGGTTCTTGAGCACAGAATGTAACTTCTCTTTGATTTTCAAGATTTTGTCTTTCTCTTCTCTGCTCTTGTCTCTATGCCCCTTTTTGCAGTCAGAAGAGTAAGGGAGAAGAAAACATCTGAGTAAACTGATGCATGGAGAAATCACAAAATTTCAAAGTGTTGGGGAAAACTTTCAGGATTAGTTTTTCTACCTGGAATTTTTCATGGGAACTTCTTGCCCTCTTCCCTCTTCCTTTCTAGCACCATGTTGGCAGGCACCTGATGGAGTAGTAACAGCATGAAAAACATGCTAGTAGGAAGTGAAAACAGGTGTTGACTTGAATTTGGGGCAGTGTGGGAATGATGGTGAGATAGGTGGGTTTATTACAACCTGATGCTTTTGTGGGTGATGGGGTTTTACATTCACTGCATCAAACTTTGGTGGGAATTGTGATGTGCTGAGTACTCACCACCACTTCGAGTTTCCCAGATTTGAGGAGCGGTTGCTCTGCTGGAGCTTATTGACATTTTAAAAGACATGATTTAAAAGATATTATTTTTAAGACACTGGTTTTAGTGCCTTTTAACTCCTCCCATGGTGGCAGTGTCTTGCTGCTTGCTTTCTTCTGCTGGTGGCACTGTTTTCTCACTGTCCTGGCAGTGGTGGCTGGTCTGTTCTCTACTTCTTTTTTTTCTCTCTCTCTCTCTCTCTCTTTCTCTTCTTTCCTTTAGATTCATGAGCTCAACAATCGCATGTCTGCAATCGAGCGCATTCTGAACCGCTTGGAGGAAAAAATCCTGGTGCACCCTCACAAGGTAACAGGGCCAAGCCCAGGTGCTCTGCAGGGAGAGAGCTTGGGCTGTGCAGGTCCCTTCCCCTGGTCACTGGAGAGGCTCCTCTGAAGCAGCCAGCACTGCAGAGAGAAAGCTGATAGACAAAATCATGGAAATATTTAGGTTGGAAAAGACCTCTAAGATCACTGAGTCCAACCATTAACCTGCCACTGCCAAGTCTGCCACTGAACCATGTCCCTGAGAGCCATAATGAGTTGTTTGAGTGTAATGCTGTGTTTTGGCCTTGGAGGCTGTTCTCCAGTTCCAGGTGATGGAGTGGCTCAGGAAACATTGCATGGCAGGACAGAAAGAGCAGCAGATTTAACCCATTTAGGTCCCTTTGCCAGCCAGTGCTGTGCTGGCTCCTTCTGAACCAGGAGCTTTGGGCTTCAGGCTGGTACCTTAGGAAATGCTCATTTCAGGGGTTTCCTTAGGTGGGTGTCTGTACATCCACAGAGCTGTGACAGCTCATTTGAAATCATGGCCCACTTGATTAGTACATAGGAGGAAATTACCTGGTTATTGTGACTGAGATCTGATTCAAGGAGGATTTATTTCTGCATCCTTTCTGAGCTGCCCTCATCTTACCATGCCGTAAAACTTGGAACAGAGCATCTAAATTAAGTTAGAGCTGAGCAACAATGTAGAATCTGTGAATACTTAGGCCACTTAACATCGATTTTTGGGTTTCTAATTTTAGACTATGTGCTCTTTTCCTTTATGTGAACCCATCACCCCTCTGGTGGCTGACAGCTCAGTAGAATGGACAGTGATAATTACAGGGAAGTCCCCTCTAGGCATAGGTGAAACAATGCAAGTTCTCCTTTTTTTCTAGAATTTGTAACATGTTTGTGATCATTCAGTGTTTCTGTCAGTAAATCTGACCAAGAGAGGGGCACGGTGGCAGGTTCTCAAGCTTTATTCCCATATCTAGGGCAAAGCAGAGCAGAGGCAAGGGGTCTAAACTGTTGTGGGACAGGCTGAAGTTAAGTATTAAACAAAGCTTTCCAGCAGAATGGACAGCATAGGTCTCCTGGGAAGAAGATTGCCTGCTGCAGATGCTGTTGCTTGAGGTTGTTAAAAACAGCTTAGACAAAACCCCACCAGGTATGACGCAGGTAATTGTATTCCCATCTTAATGCAAAGGACAGCGAGTTCAGGAACTTCTGGAGATCTCTTCCAGTGCCTGGGAGTTTAATAGGATTCTCCTCCAGGTGCCATGAATTGCAGCTGATAATGGGGCCAGGTGGAAATAGGCCATCTGTCCTACAGGAAAATTTGCTGTGTGGTGTCTCATTGCAAATAAGGTTACCCAGAGGCTCCAAAAGCTGCCTCAGGGAATGGCAATTCCCATGGCTGCTTCTCTCACCCTGCTGGACCATGTCTTTGGGTTGTTGTGATCTCTGCCCTCAGAGCCACCAGCCACCCCATGGTTCCCAACGAAAAGAAGGTGATTTTTGTCCCCAGATCAGCCATGCACACCTTTCTAAGGGTGGGTGAAAGGCAATTTTCCACAGGGAAAAACAAGTTCTGTGTGTAGGGAAATAGGAATGAAGGATCTTTAGATGTAGGGCTTGCATTCCTCAGAGTGGAGCTGGGCTGTGCTGCCCCCCTGGGCACTCTGACTGCTCCTTGTGAATATGGGTGTGCAGAGGGGGCTCAAGAGTCCATCTGTGGTGGCCCTGGTCAAGCTCCTCTGCTTGGTGAGTGTGTCTGAACCCAGGCAATGCCCTGTTGTCCACCACAGGAGACTCTCACACAATTCCCTTGCTCTGCTCCTTCAGTCTCCAGCCCCAGAGTCCCAAACTGATCCCGATGCTGAGGAGGAGGAGTTGAAGAGGAAGCTGGAGGAGTTAGCCAGCAACATCAGTGACAAAGAAGTCTCTTCTGAAGAAGAGGAGCGTGAAGAAGAGAAGAGAGCAAAGAAACCAGAGATGAGTTCCTCCAGCAATGACATGGCCAGAGATGCTCAAAAGGTAATCTGTGTCCTCCCACCTGTATTTTTCCAGGCTGAGATTCCTTCTCTCAGTGGTTTATGGTTTTACACCATGGTAATGCAACTCTTCTGTCCCACACCTCCACCTTGATGTGTCCCAAGGCTGTGGTATGTCTGACTTAGCTGCCTGCTTTAACAGAGTGTCAAGGGATAGGGAAGTCCCAGGGTGTTGGATCTGGACCTTTCTCTGTGTAGGCTCTCCCAGTCTCATCCAAGAGTCAAAAATAAAACCTCTTAGAGATCTTGCAGGGTCCTGCCTGTCACGTAGAGGTACACAAACCCCACACCTACTTAGAACAGTTGTCCCAGGACCTGGACATCAATATGGAGAAGAGTCCTGGGGTGGGAGAAGAGCTTGGTGATGATTTAGTACTGGCAGCTTTTGTCAGGCACCTGCTGCAGCCTGAAATGTCTTTTCCATGCCTGTCAGTGCTCCTGAGTCCCTAAATCCCTGATCCCTATTCCACTTTGCAAGATGAGCATCTCTTATATTTACAGCACTGTGCTGGCTCCTGTCCCCTGCTCAGTGGTGGGTGACCTTGTGGGGACATGGGTCAGGGGGAGGAGGAGGGATCACAGCACCTATGCAGTGTCTCCAGGTGTGCAGAGCCTCACAAGATGCTCCTTTAGCACAAATGGAGAAGTCAACATTCCCTGTTGGGTCTATAATGGCTCATTGGTTCTTCCCTCCCTTCTGCCTTGGCTGTGGATGGGGTACAGTGTCTTGTTCTGACACATCCACCGCTGGTGAGCACAGCAAAGGAAGCGAGTGGGCACCACGCTGCTCCTGCCCTCTCCTGCAAAGCTCCTTTCATCTGAGGTTGCAATGACTTCCATGGTGCCATGAGACTTCCTTTTAGTGTGAATTTGTTCCTCAGCCTCACAAGGCAAAACCCGGTGGGTTTGGGTACCATTTGCTGTGCTCTCATTGCCACGGGATCAGCTGTGTGCTGCATCCTTGCCTGACAGCATCCTTCACTGCCTCCTTTTCCCTGAAAGCTGCTTTTAGATGATTGTTTCAGCTGGACTTAACTACTTCTCATGGATTGAAGGATGTGCATCATCTTAATAACCATTTCCATTCAAGTGTAGATGAATGGTAACTTCATTCCTGTGTGAGCTGCTGATGTGCAGCAGGTAAGAGGCTCAAACCCTGATCAGGGAGTTTGTTCATGTGGTATCAGTGTAAAATTCTTGATTCTCTTAAAATGAAGCCTGGATCCTTCAGATCTTCTACTTTCTTTGTCCCACTCCCAGCTATGAAGCAGGAGGAGTATTGAGTTAGAAATGTCTGCAGTGATGTAGCTGGACCAGCCTTGGTTAAATAAGGCTGTGTTGGCATGGATGGTTTTTAACACCTTTCCCTGTACTTATACCAGATCCAGGTTTGGATCTTGCATGATTCTGAGGGGTTTTTGTTTAAGTCTCCTTCACTCAGGAGGAAGTCTTCTAACTGGAGAACACTTAATGAAAGCACACAATCCTAATGGAAAATGAGAAAAAACTCCATTGTACCGTGAAGGCACAATAAACTTATAAAAATATCATCTGGGCTGAGTTAGCTGGTTCTCTGCAGGACAGCTTGCCTGGAAATAACCTGCCCTTGTAAACACAACTGTTTTGTCACCAGTGCATATATCACCCCCATCTCCTTGGTTTCTAGGGAATTATCAGTTAAGAGAGACATGATGAGTTTCTTCAGTCCATTTTTACATATGTTTAGCACCTCATCAAGCCAACCGCAGGCTGGAGCATTATTGCCATCAGTGCCCCTTGGAGAGGCAAGAGAGGACATTAGTCCCAAGTTCTGGCAGTGTGGCAATACATTTTATGGGGTTTGGTTGCTTTTATTCTTTTGCCACAAACTCAAGGAGTTATTTGCATCCCAGCTCAGACCCGCTGAAGTGTAAAGCAATATGGTACAATTAGGTCTCAACTGCTGAGTAACCAAGTGGCCTTCAGGTGGCCAGGTGCTGTCAGACAGCGCCGGTGGCACCGCTCCCAGCGAGCAAAACATCCCTCGATAACCCTTTTTTTCCGAGCCTTTCGAGATGACTTCTTTTGTCACAGCCATCCTCCGGAAAGCACGGGCTGAGATCAAAGCTCTGCTTTAGCCACACATCCGTCTGCAGTGGAGAGCCCTTCAGGAACAGCGTGAGCCCGTTAATTACCTCCTCTCCATCTTTCTACAGCTCCTGAAGGTCTGATGTCCCGTTCACCCCCGACCTGTGTTGTTTTGTACATTAAAATAACGTCGTTATTTTTCCCCCCACTCCCACCCTCTGCTGGGGCTGTGCCGGGCGATTTGCAGAGGTCGTCGGCTCAGGCTTTGAGTGAAATCACGGCCAAAGTGCTGAGAGCCATAAATGCCACGGAGAAAGCGGTGTGGGAGTCGTTGCATGGAGAAAGCCAGTGCAACGGGGGCTGTGCCCTCCCCACAGGGCAGCCCCCCAGCCTGGGAGATGGGAAAGAGGTGGCCGAAGTGTACCGTGAGCTTGAGGAACATGTAAGGTTCATGAAAGCTTTCTGCAAGCAGCGTGGGCATCGGGGGGTGGGAATGCAGAATCACCTCCCCAGTGATTTAAGGAAACAACCAAATCCAATAGAACAGAACAAAATTCTTCCTTTTATTCAGCGCTGGGAACATGGGGGATAATTCCACCAAAGACATGTTCAACGAGGCTTTTGTGTTTCCAGGTTTATATACTTAGTTACAACTGATAATCTCCCCCCCAAAATTAAACAGTGTATTTTGGGTGACTTTTAACAGGTCTAATGGTCTGCTCTTATCTCTGCAGCCCTATATTTTCTTTTAACTAAACAATGTTACAGCTTCAAGCCTCAACCTAGACAGGTTTTCTGATTTATTTCTCACAGCTTTAATCTAAACAAGGTTTTGGTTTATTTCTTAAAGTTCATCCTACAGCTTACAGGGTTAAATTCCTCTTTATCTAAAGCTCTGCATGGTTAAGATCACTGACAAACTAAGGGACAAGCTAAAATCAAAAATTAATATAAAATACAAAGTTAGTCCAGTTCTGATTAAAAATTAGTGAAGACCATATGATTTTGTGGAGAAGGGATAAAATCCTTTTTCTTGAGGGGCCCCTGTATCATCAGATTTCTGGTTAGTGGGTAGGTCAGCACTATAAGGATGATCAGCAGAGGGATTAAAGAGTCTGGTCTTGTCCAACAGTGATCCAAGAGCAAGAGCAGGTGCTTTGTCTTGTGGCTTCCCTTTCCTTGGTTCTTCCTGGCTCGCCTGGGTGAGTGGCAGGAGAGGAGACAAGCTCAGTGCCCACACTGCTGCAGCAGCATCACTTCAGCAGTCCCACGCTCCAGCAAAACTTGTGTCCCATTTCTCTTCAGTTCCTCCCCAGCACTGTGTTTCATCAAGGGGTTTACCACGACCTACCTGTTTGCTAAGGCTGATGGGCTCATGCAGGTGACAAGTTTATACCTGCAGTGTAATCCCCTGCTGGGTTGGTGTGACCCCGTGAAGCACCAACAGCTTTTGTAGCTGCCATAAACCCACATGAATTGATTCCCTGTGGGAAATGGGTTGCATCCACAGTGCCATGCACCAAACTCCAAAGGAACAGCTCAGACAAGTGTTGCATGTCCAGCTGGATGGTTGTGTTGTGCTGTAGAAAAGGTCCTGCAGTGGGGAGCAGGGTTTTATAACACACACTGGGGCTCACCTCTCACTGGGGAGAGCTTAGAAATAAAAGCAGGGAGCTGCAATGCCTGGATGGTTTCTGTCCAGATACAGCATCCCAGAGGAAGAGGGTTGGATGTATCGAGGTTTTGAGGTTCCTCTGCTCCCAGGAGAGGGGGTAGGGCTGTGAAGTATGTGAACTTTGGGCTTAGAGCTGCTGCCATCAGCGGTGGGACAGGGATAAAGAGACAATGGCCCTGGGAGATGTGTGTCATCCTGCTATTCCCTCAGGGATCCTGGCTGAGTCACAGCTGCCTGGCCACTCTCTTCTCTCCAAGGAATGCCACCCACTTGGGAGGGCACTGGGAGAGCCTGATGGGCCAACAACAAATCCCTGTGACTCACAGGTTGAGTGGTACATGACCTTAGGGTCTGCACTGGTGGAGGTGGGACCTCTGGGATGTGTGTCACTGTGAGGGGGCTCCTGCCAGGCAGTTTTGCATAATGCCCAGCCCAGGGGAAGTGGAAAGGGCTGGAGGAGCAGCAATTGCATTAGCAGTACTAAGACTTTTAGATCAGTCAGCAGAACAGTGACCAAACCCCATCTGATCATCCTATGTGATTGCATACCAACATATTACTGTTTCCTGAACTGCCCTGCTGGGACCTGTGTCCTTGTAGCAGCCCAGGAGGAGGCAAGTGGCAGTGGGTTTATTGGGATAGATCCTTTTACGCTTCTTCTCTAGGCAGCAAAGGGCAGGTGGTGCAGGCTGACCATGCCCCCAGGCAACCCAGGAGCACAAACACCCTTACAGGAGACCTAGAAGATCTGGAAAGTCAAACTGTTTCCTTCCCGGCTCTCTGCCCCCATGGGCCATGGCAGCCTGAGCTTGTTTGCAGTTACCTGCCCTCCCTCTGAGCACATGGCATAAAGATTCTGCTGCTTCTCCAGCAGGTCACTGAGTTTTGGTCCTTTCTGTGTTCGCATTGAGCTTTTTACCACTTCACCCCATCAGTAATTGCTCTCAAAAAGCCTGGGGAAGAGAGGAAATGAGATGAAAAGCTGTGTCAAAGCTGACTGGTACTGTCTGTGCTGCAAGGCAGGAAGGCAGTCGAAAAAGAATGGCAGGAGCTGTTGCATCTGAGGCTGGAGTCAGGCCAGGAGAGGAGAACTCCAGGGAGGTTAATTCTGCAATAGAGCTTTTCTTTTTGCCTGTGTTTCAGGTGTACCTGACTGCTGGAAAGACCTACCAGCTTGAGAAGACCCTGAAGGAGCTTGAGGAAGGGGCTCAGCACAGCGGCACTACTGACTCAGAGCTCTCGGAGCTGGAGGACAAAGTGGCCTCAGCCGCTGCTCAGGTGCAGCAGGCAGAGAGTGAGGTGAGGGCTCTGCTCAGAGAGGGGCTTTGCCTGGCCAGTGGTGGCAAACAGAGGCAGGGGTGGATCCTCCAGCCACCGTCTGTATGGTGTTTTTTCTTCCCTCTAAAGATATCAGACATCGAAACGCGAATTGCGGCTCTGTCTGCGGCAGGGCTGACAGTGAAGTCAGTGGAAAAGGCAAGGAAGAAGTCGAGTGGGCAGGTGAGCATGGAGAATGGTGGGTATGAGGTCCCAGCCCTGAGATGTAGGTGCTCTCCTGGGCTGTTGCTGCTGCCTGTGGGAGCTGCAAAGGGCTGCCTGGCATGCTGAGCTGTGCTCAGCTCTCTCCCTGCTGCCTGGTGCTCTGGCCTGTGGCAGACTGAGCTGTCTGCCTCCTCTTGCACCCCCAAAGAAACCTCTGCCCTTCCTTTGCCTGCAGGCTGCCTGCCTCCACTCTCCTGCTCCTGCCAGCAGCAGTCCAGGGGAGGCTCTGGATGACATTAAAGTGAGTATGTGTTTAATCAGTGCTGGCTTTGCACGTGGCACAGCATTAAGCCTGGAGGCAACCAAGGTCTCCAGGGAGCAGCTTTCAAAGCAGTGGCCTTAGTGGGGACCTCTGTCCTTCCAGCCCCTTTCCCACAGCAGGCTTCTGCCCTTCTCTTGCAGGCAATGCCCGGACTGCAGAGGTACAGGAGGAAGTTCAACAGTCCCCTGGAGATCACTGGTAAGGAGCATGGCTCTGTGGGAGGTGGGCACCTGTGGGTGATGGACTGGGCTCTGGGGGATGCTTGGTTCACTCTCTACTTCCAGCTGTGTGTCTGCAATGGGGATCCCCTTCCCTGTGCTCACAGACCCCTGGTCAGACAGCCACAGGGGAAACCTGTGGTGGATAACTTGGGAAGGAAACAGCAGTTGGCAGGATTTGGGACAATGATGGGAGAGCAGAGGTCAGATTGAGGTGGGTCAGTCTTCCAAGACCCAGGGCTGTCTCTGCAGCCTGAGATCTGCCCACCTGAGTCCAGGGAGACATCTGCCTTACTTCATCTGTGGCATGCCATGGGCTGTCAGATCTCAAGGCCTCGCCTAAGCCCACCATCACTTCTGACAGCAATTCCTTCCTTGCTAAGCCATCTTGGGGAAGGTATCCTTCTCTGGATGGTATGCCCCACCCATGGAAGTGTTCCAGGCCATGTTGGATGGGGCTTGGAGCAACCTGGTCTAGTGGTAAGAAGGTGTCCCTACTCATGGCAAGGTGGTGGAACAAGATAGGCTTTAAGGTTCCTTTCAACACAAACCATTCTGTGAGTCTTTAAATCTTGACCCTGTTGTCCACCTGCCTCAACCATTGGTCTCTGGTGGGGGACAAGAGGCCCTCCAGGGCCCAGCTATGACAAACAGCAGTTTCAAAGCACACAGTGACCTGAAATTTGGCACAGCAGCTTGTGTAGTAGGGGGGCCATCACTGGAAATGTTTCATCCTGACGGTATCAGCAAGACTGATTAGGAAATTACTTTTCTATTTCTCTCTTATCACATCTCACATGCTTAAAGACAGAAAGAGTGGCTCTCCTTCCAGATAATAGAAGCTGAAGGGAGGAAAGGGGGGAAGGATCACTTAATGCCAAGGTGGAATAGCATTTCCCCCATTCACATAGACAATTAGCAGTGCTGTTTCCCAAGCTGAGGCTGGTAGGTGGAAAGGTTCCTTGTCCTCATGCTGAGGAGTCCTCTGCTCTCCTTCCTGCAAAGGACAGGCAGATAAAGGCAGTCTGTGGGACACGTCAGCCTTGTGAGGAGATAGAGGGATGAGCAATTGGGACAGACGTCACCAGGCAAACCTAATCCCCTCTGCCTGGGCTGGGTGATGGGGGGACTTGGTCTGCTGACTGCCCTCCCTGTAGGTCAGTGGCTTGAAAAGTTGGGCCTGAAAAGGTGCAGCTGGTGGAAGGTGGTGGCAGAGTGGAGAGGAGAGAACTTAGTAGAAGAGAGTGTCAGAGGGTTGGGTGGTAAGAGCTCCTCACAGGCTGGGTGTTTGCTGTTCCACAGGCATTTCCAGAGCAGAGGTCCTGGTGGTTGACTGCTGGCAGAATGACCCAGCTCACACAGAGCTCTGGAAACCTGAGTGGCAGCAGCTCTTGTCTCTTTGTTATCAAAGGGCTTCTCATCGCCCTCCTGGAGAGGGAAGTGCTGTGATGTCCAAACCCACAGTCAGCGGGGCATTAGTAAAACCTGAGCGACTTGGTGGGTAACTGAAACCTCTGGGGAGGTGGATGAGGAGCTGCTGCCTGTCTCTTTTCGTTCACTACAGGTTTTGATGACTCCTTTGACCGCAACTCTGTTTACCGTGGCTCCCTGACGCAGAGAAACCCCAACGGGAAGAACAGGAGAGTGGAGAGGCTCTTTGCGGTATGGACACGGCCACCCAGGAGGGCTGCTGGCCTGGGTTCTGTGTGGGACCTGCTTCCCTGGGCTTTCACAGAGGGCCCTGTCCCTCCCCACACTCTCTGCGAGCTGCTGGAGTGCCCAGCTCTCAGCACTGGTCTGACTGGTGGGCTGGCACACCTTGGCATCACCCCCTGAGGTCTGGGATGTCACGAGCCACAGGGGGACCAAACAAGATGTACATCTTTGAATTCCTTGGGATGGGGCAGGTGGCAGTGGCAGCTAGAGGGGACAAGGAGCACACTGTCCTTGTCACCTGGGGTGGATCGGGGTGGTCTGGGCCCGATGAGGGGCTGAGGTTTCTCCTTGTGCCTTGCAGAAGCCTGTGATGACCCACCTGTCCTGAGGAGAGAGGAACCTTCCTGCTGCTGCATTTCTGTGATCATACAAGACCTCAGTGCAAAGCCTCTCACCACCTTCCCTGCAACACTTTCTCCTCCTCCTATGCCCATCTTTCCCTGAAACTCTGGACAGAAAGGAACTCAAAGGCCATGGGCAGGAGGTCCTGCTGGGGAGGGGAGCAAGGCTGTGGGGTGCAGACACGTGGCCAGGGGCTCTCCTGGGAGGATGCAGGCATGAGACCTTGGCTTTGGGCAGCTCTTGGGTGTTGGGTGAACCAAGGGGACCAGAGGAGGGAGCTGGATGTCAGAGTGGTGTCTCGCACCACCAGGAGCAGTGACACAGCCATCCCTTGGCAAAAGCTCTCAGTGCCTGTCCCTGCTCTCTTCCAGGCTAGTGGTGAGCAGAGACAGGCACAGACAGCAGGGTGCAGGATGCCCTTGGGATGTGCCAGGTAGAGCAGGGACCCAGGACTCCTGGTGCTGGGATTCACATCGCTGTCACAGCTCCCTGCCACGTCCCTGGAATTGCTGCTTCCCTTCCCTGAGCAGCAAAGCAGGGCTAGAGCAGTGCTGGTTCCCTCCCAGCAAGCACTTGGCCAACAGATCTTTGCACCAAGCTGTGCAAACACCCACTGAGGCTTTGGCCACTGAGCCTGAACAGGTGTAACCATCTGGGGAGGTGAGTGAGGCCAGTCTTGCAGGAGGTGGTGATAAGGAAGGTGGAAGAAATGCTGGAGAGCTTGTTGGGTATTGGTTGCTTTCCAGCTCTCGAAGATACCTCCTCTCCATGTGAGGTTTTATCAGCAAGGCAGAGAACAACTCCAGCAAGCAGAGTGTAGGTGCTTCTCTGCTCTGCAGAGGGGTCAGCCCATGCTAAGATGCACTTTGTGGATAAGCATGACCCCTGTCCCTGATGATGGCATTGTAGAACCTGTTAGGACCATCCCATCCTTTGGAGGGGCTGGGATGACCTTCAGGGGCTGCAGTGGCCCTGGGCTCCTGCCAGGTGACAGTGGCATTGGTAACACCTCCAGGGGCTGCAGTGGCCCTGGGCTCCTGCCAGGTGACAGTGGCATTGGTAACACCTCCAGGGGCTGCAGTGGCCCTGGGCTCCTGCCAGGTGACAGTGGCATTGGTAACACCC
>JAWWLZ010000002.1:4144481-4163282 GCA_035041345.1 Poliocrania exsul | reverse complement strand
GGGAGCAGACTGGGGGGGAGGAGTGGCAATTAGTCTCCCAGATACCCTAACAAAGGGTATTTAGGCAAGAGGAGGCAGAAAATCTGCTTTTTTGCTGAGGACGAATTCTTGTCCTGCTCCAGGATGGCTCAACCCTGGGGAAGCATCACAGGTGAGTGTCCTGGCTGGTGTGGGGTGCTGGAGTTGTCCTTGGGGGGCAAAATAACCTCCTCAGGCAAGATAACCTGCAGTGGCAGGTCTTTGAGGGTGTTTGCTGCCTGGCATTACTGCCAGGCCATGCCCCAGAAACCCGGAGGGTACTGCCCTGCAGACAGGGTGAGTGCTGCTGCCTTTGCAGAGAGCACAGGTGTTCTCTTCTCCTTTTCCAGCCAAGGTGCACATCCCACACCTAACTCATAATGTGCAAAGGGGAGGCCCTGCAAGGCACGGGGTACTGTGACACCACTCCTTTGATTTGGCCACATTCTGGCTCTTATTATGGCAAAAAATCGGTGATTTCCCCTGAGAATGGGCTGTGACCCCTGTAACAGGTCAGATGGGGTGAGGGGAGCACTGGCTCTGGTCCCTGCCACCTCCAAGTTTCCCATGATCCCCAATTGCAGACTGACATCCAGGACAGGGAAAGGAATAACACACCTTTAGGACAATATTATCTTTATTTGCAGCCTGGGTGTAAAGTCCCCAGGATAGACCTGCTTTGCTCAAGAAAGTTAAACCCTCCCTTTTCAGATGGGAAGGGAGATTGAGAAGGTGATTTGCAGCTGGGGTGGAGGGATGTCACCAGTCAGAGTTGGTGGCAGTGTTGCTGGCAGGTTGTACTCTTCTCTGGAAGTGGAAGAAACCTCTGTGCTCTATCTCTTGAAGACAGTGCTAGAGGGCTGAAGAGGCCCTGTGCACCCAGGATGGGCTCTGAACTCGCTTTGAGCAGGAGGATGGTCAGGCTGAGCTGCTCCTGCACTTCTGGGTCCCCACTGCTTGGTCATTGCTCCTTGTGCAGGCTTCATCCAGCCACAGTTGAGGTCCAGAGCTGCTCATCCTCAGAGCTGGCAGCACCTCGTCCTTGCCCTGCTCTCCCTCAGGTTGACTGTTGACCTCCCCTGTGGGGATGGGGTGGATTTCTTCTCTCTTTCCCGCCGCAGGAGCTCTTGGACTAGGAGGAAACCCAAGGCAAGAAAAGGCTCTTTTCTCCTGCTGGTGGTGTGGGCTGTGGCCACCCAATCCCATCCCAGGGGACCATCCCACAGCTCCCTGAACAGCTAAGCTGAGGACATCATTAATACCTAGATTGGATACCAAAGCAAAATAAAATTGTGGCTTTGGGAGAAGGCCTGAAAGCCACCTCTGATGCTGGAGTGTGCTGGGATGGATCTGTATCCTGCCTTAAGGGGTGGCACAGGCTGGACTTGCTATGAAGAAGGCCGTGGTGGCAAGGCGGGGCAATGAAATGAGCCAGATTTGTAAGGGCTTGGGGCTGTGTTTCACCTGCCTCTGCCCTCACCTGGAGCTATCAGATGACTCACCTATGGCCATGAAGATATCATTTACTTGATAGTTGGATTTTGCAGATGTCTCCATGAACAGGAGGCCTTTTGTCCGTGCAAACTCTTCCCCCTCCTAAGTGGAGACAAGCAGAGTTATTCCCCCAGCCTCTTCCGGGGCTGCTTGTTCAGTTATGGTGTCATTTCATGGTGGGTTGATAATTGTACAGGGACTTTGGAGGTGTCTTTTTAAACTCTTGGCTTTCCTTGGACATATCCCAGTGCTTGCTGGTGAGGGGGTGATGAGGAAACCACAAGCGCTCACCTCAGTGGTGACCTCTCGCTCAGCAGCAAGGTCTGTCTTATTGCCCACCAAAGCAATGACAATTTCATCAGGAAGGAATTTCTTCTCCAGATCCTCCAGCCACAGCTTTGCTCTTTTGAGTGTTTCCTGGAGAGATGGAGACAAAACCACCCAGTGATCTGGTTTTGATTTAATCCCTTTGTCTCAGCCAAAGCTCTGTGGGTGGCACCAAACCAAAAGGAGTGGAAGAGGTGCAGTGGGGAGACTTTGATTGCCCTCTCTCAGGGAAACAGGTCATCAACCCTCAAACACCTCCAGGGATAAATCAACCTTGGAGAGGATGCACCCTTTCTGCATGGCAGCAGAAATCACCCTGGGGTGGTGGCATGGTCCTACATGGGCAGGGACAGCTCCTGGCAAGTCCCAGGAGGGATGTTCACCTTCTCTTTGTGCTCTCCCGAGGACAGACACCATCAGCTGAACATCTCTGTCCCTCCAGTGCTGCTGCAGCATGGCATGGCATAATTCTAGCATGGATGTGCTCAGCACCCCCTGCTTTACCTTGCTAGCAATGTCATAAACAAGGAGAGCAGCATGGGCATCCCGGTAGTAGAGGTGGCAGACGCTCTGGTACTTCTCCTGGCCTGCTGTGTCCCAAATCTCAAACCTGACGGTGGCTTCCTCCAGGTTGAGTGTCTGTGTGAAGAAGGAGCCTGCAAGCAAGATGCAGGGTGCACACTGACTTGCAGCTCAGATGTGAGATGAAACCCATCCCAAGGGTCGGTAACGATGTTCTAACGCACAAAGCTGGGGTGGGTTTCTCATGATCCCTGGCACTGTTGATGGGATGATGTGCTGCAAGTCTGGGAGCCCTTCCTGGCAGCAGATTTGGGTGGATACACACCAGGTTTGATGTCAAGTAGCTTTCAACTCTGCAGAACAGCCCCCAGACAGAGAGACACCACCACCTTGCTGGTGGTTCAGACCTGTAAGAGCTGTGGATAGGAATATCCACTGAAAGGGCTTACACTGGAGGGGAGCCTTCATCCCTGTTCCTGGGGAGCAGATGGCTGCTTGTGGACCAGGCAGAGGGACAGGGAGAGGTTCTATAGCACATTTCTCTCTTCCATCAGATCTCCAGGTACACCTGGGACTGCAGCCTCTGTACCTGCTGTGACTTCTTAGGGCAAAAGCCAGCACATCATAGGAAAAGAACATCTATAATGTCTAAGTACTGCAGGACTCAGGCAGGAGGGATTGAAACCAGATTATGTTTAAGGTCCCTTCCAACACAAACCAGTATATGAGACCCTCCTGGGGTGTCTTAATAGCTGGGTGGACAGTACAGGACCAAGCATGCAAAGAGCAGATGGGCTGTACAGTTTGAATTCCAGGTGACATTCATTTTGCTGCTCATCTGCCTCAGAAAAGCAGCTCTAAGCCAAACTTGTGTGACATGGATGTGGCTTTGCTCACAGCCTGGGGCTGAGGACATGGGCTGCAGAGAAGTGAAGGGGATAGCCTGGCTCTTGGGCAAGTCTCTAACATGTTCAAAAGTGGGTCTGTGCTACTGCAAGATGTACCAACCAGTTCTTTTCCACCCCACCAAGTTGCAAGAAGTGCATCAGGCCCGGTCTCTTGTCCAGAGCCATCAAGCAGTTGAAGCTACTCACTCACAGCCCACGGTTGGCAGGAACTCCCTGAAGTCGTTTCTCACATATCGGTAGGCCAGGCTTGACTTCCCCACAGACATGCTGCCCAGCAGAACCACCTTGTACATGTAGGTGGGATGACTCCCCTCCAGGGAGGTGCCTGGCATCATTTTCTGTGCCATGCCCTGCAAGGAAACCAGCTCTGTTCAATGTGCAAGTGATCCCAGGGTCAGCTGAGCCTCCTGCATCAGCTCCTGACTGGTACCAGTGGGACAGGTGAGGTTTAACATCAAAACAGGCTGGAATAAAATAATTAATATCCTGAATCAAATTTAATACATCAAAGCATCTGCCACTGTCAGTTCCAACCAGAAGGCGGAGATCTTTAGGAAGAAACAGTCCATGCGAGAAGCCTTCTTGGATGTAGACAAGGAGATTGGAGTGGGAGGAATTTAATGGCATAGGGACATCACTCATGGCTGTGCCTCACTCTTGAGCACACCTCCTTCCCCAAAGTCCAGCTGAAGAGCTTAAACTGATGTTCTACATTTGCTGTTTAAAAGTTACACTAGGAAAGCCCAACTCAGGCATGGAGGTGATGCTGCTTCCAGCTTTCTAAGGGCTACCCAGGGAATAGCTGGGCACCTCAGGAGCTGATGGGCTTTGTGGCAGCACCGCTTTGAGTCAGCAAGTTGCTTGAAAAAGCAGGAGCGAGAGGGCCTGGCTCAAGCACCCCTGAGGACAGCAGCACACAAAGCAGATGGCACATGCTACTGTATCATGGTAAGGAACCCCCAGACAGACCAAGCCCATGGAGTCTCACACCCTCATGACCATTCATCACAGAGTGTGACTCTGCACCGCTCTGGATGGAGCTACACTGTCCCCAGGGATAGTGGGGAAACACAGACCAGAAAAACAGTGGTTGTCTCAAACCTGACTCCAAGAAAGCTGCTGCGCTTTTAGCTGCTCCCTGGGAAGAGGATGGTCGGTGTGAGCCCTCCTGGGTGGCACGTGTCCTCTCCTTCCAGCCTTGAGGGCAAGGAAGCGACACTGCTCCGCTCCTGGTGGGAACTGCCGGTGCAGGACAGTGAATAACACTGTCCTGCTTTGCCTTGGTTCCTCCTTACAGAGCTCCTCCTCCAAAAGTGCTGTCTCACATGAACAATCGTAAACGAGAGAAGGAAGTTCATGCAGAGCCTGAAGATGAAGGCTCGTGGGGTGTTGAACAGGATGCCAATCCTGCTGGAATGGGGTGCTTACCTCCATGGGGAAGAAAGCCCTGGCCAGCCGGAGAGCAAGACCAGGGCCTGCCAGACTGATAGTGAAGATGTGGTACAATTCCTACCTGGGACTCAGGAATGTGGCATGTGGAATGTTGCTGGTGAGCAAGAAGTACCTTTATAAAGGCACCAAACAGCAGCAATGGCAATGAAGCTGCCAGCCTAGGAAGGTCTCTGCAGTTTCCTTCCCTGACAAAAGCCCCTTGTTCCTGTGAGTTGCTCGTCCCATGTCTCCTTTATTTTGCCTCCCCTTCCCCTGCCATCTGGCAGGCTCTAAACCTTTAATTCTTCATTAAGGCTGTGCTTAAGAGCATTCCTCGGTTGACTGAACTTGGGTCTGTATTTTTAGATCCAAATAGCTTTTCTGCTCAGTGAGAAGGGCTTTAATTCCCTTAAAAAACACAGGTAACATCATCTTCCTCAGCACACACAGCCCTGTGATGAAGAGCAGGATCATAGTTTGTGCAGAACAGACAGTTAGGGGTCAGTAATACTTTTTAAGCATGAAAAAGATAAACTCTATAAATGTGCTCCTTATGGTGTTGATCACATACAGCCTCTTTGTAGGCTGGAAACAAGACTGCCATCTATTCTGGGCAGTTACTGTCAGTGATAAGCCATAAAACTCTCTAGGAAGCTGCTTGAAAACTACCCAAGATCATCTATATTAAACTCAGTTTCTCATAATTTTCCTCTGCTGCTCTCTGTTCAACCTTAGAAGTGGAGTTGATGCTGGAACAAAACTCACCTGAGATTTCCTGCAATGAGTTTTGCCAAAGATCATTTGAAACAATTTCTTTCCCAGAGGGTGTCTCCCTTTCCACCCAAGGAGAATGGCAAGGAAGCAAAACAAGTTTTTTTATTCTTTCTGATTCAATGGAAAACTAGGAATAATGCTGGAGTGTTTGGTCTTTTGGCTTTCCTGTGGTTTTCTGTGAATGAAACCCCAGCAGAGAGCATCTGCATGCTAGAAATTTTCTGTCACCATAACTGGAATAAGTTTGATTGATCTTACTTCAAACTCGGAACTCTGAAGAAGTCACCAATGCTTTGGTGTAAAATGGCTTTAGCAAATTTTTCCACACAGGCTTTCAAAGGCTGAGGTGTAACCTGAACTGGGACTGCTTAGATGATGGATTTTGTGGCTTTTTTATTTTGATCCTGGTAAAGAATAACTTGGCAATTTGGGGAGCAGCTGAGGTGTTGCAAGTTCTATTCTTGTGCCTAGAGGCCAGGCTGAGGGGCAGGGAAAGCTGAACCTCCTCAGATTCGGTACAGTCAGAATTAAAATAAACCAAGTTATCCTCAGTCAGCTGTAACAATCCTGGTGGTGGATTTGGTCTCCAGACACAGTTCAATATTTTGTGACAGCTGTGTGTGGCAGCAAATATTCAGGGCAGGATTGCTTGATCTTACACTTATCTCGAAGGTGAGTACCCAAATGGCCACAACACAGATCATTTCTCACTTCCTAACCGAGGACTGAACGTTGCTGCACCCAGGAAATTGTGCAGACACCTCCATTCCCTTGTCTTGATGTCTCCCCTCTCCTTCCCCTGGACCAGCCCCGACCAGCAATGATCAGCTGTGCCCCTCTGGAGCCCACTGGGAATCAGCTTAAAGGTGATCTCTCTGCCAGGTACAGCAGCAGCAGTGCCACTTCAGCAACATTGCACTTGAACCACCCATTTCCAAGAAAGAACCTGACAAATCTGTTTATGAGGCTGACTCAGTTGTTTAGAATTAGCAGGAAAGTGGATTTTCTCTAAGGAGTATCCTCACAAACTCGTGGTTTATCAGCATAACGACTAGTAATAAAAAGAGAAACATGGAGTGGCAGAGCAGATACTTGTGCTGGAATGTGACAGCAGGGGCTTGGCTTTTGCCATTTAATAAATTAGTATCCCTGCAGCATTTTTAACCTGGGGTGGGGGATCCTGGTATATTTGCTGGCAGAGGATAAGAAATGCACACCTTTGGGGGGATGGAGTTACCAAGAAGTCTTATTTAAGACTGTTTAACTTCCTAGGAAATTAATGCCATTTCAGTGTAATGATGTCTAACTGATGTCTGAGCTTTTCTAAACCACAAGCTCTAAGAAGACCTAAAACCATTGCTGAGTTTCTGCAGGGAGGCAGCGAAGCAGAACCACAGTTAATGAGCATTTTGGAAAAAACACAGGAGTTCAATGCTACACTGTGTTAAATCTGCAGTATCTAACCCTGCAAATTTTGGACATGATACTTTAGTTCTTTCAGATTTAGGTATTTAATTTTTCCCTCTCACACAAGATAGTTATAATGCACCGATTTCCCCAGTTGGCTCAGCTCTGCTTTTGGGAGTCTCCTCCTACCTGCCAAAGCTCTGGAACTGCTGGTTTGGGAACGCGGTCACTTGGAAAGGTTACCAGGGGATACGAAAATCCCAACTGCAAAGATTTAATGTGTAAACACTGTTAGATTTACACAGTGCCGATTTCTCAGCACAATCAGCTCTCCTCAGAGCCAAGAGGAAGAGAATAAGGATCATTAACTGTGCAGGGAAATCAGGCAGCAATAAAGAGACTGCCCTGGGCTGAGGGGAGACAGAGCGCTCTGCTAAGACCTTTGCAGCAACTCTTTGGCTGAGAGGATGAGGGAATCACAGAATCCCAGACTATTCTGAGTCAGGAGGGACCCACAAGGATCATTGAGTCCAGCTCTTAAGTCAATGGCCCACACAGAGGATTGAACCCATGACCTTGACATTACTACAACCAAGTTTTAACCAACTGAGCTTATCTCAGGGTAGGGCAGAGAAGTCTTCCTAAAACTTCTTCTCTTGGGCACAGACTCACTGAGGACTGTGCCACCCTTCACATTGGCAGCTTCCCAGTGAGAGGATGAGTCTCCCAGAGCTTGTATGGCAAAGGCACCTTGAAGGTGGTGGGTGGGGTCTGGGGTCTGCCTGGGGGGGAATCCCGTGGTGGAGGGTGCCTTTACCTTCCTGAAGCCTTGCTCTCCTGCCAGGGTTCCAGTCCGTGGTGTCAGGAGTGTTGGGATGATGGCCCCATCCGCCTGCTGGAGCCGCTCTGTGCCAGCGACAGGTGAAAGCAAAACCACCCGGGAGCAGAGTCAAAGGGGAGAGGCGACCGGAGATCAGTGAACCTTAGACCTGACGCCAGGGCTAAGGTGTGGGAGGAGGCAAGAGGGACCACGAGGCTGCCCAGGGCTGAGGTGTGGGAAGAGGGAAGAGGCACCACAAGGCTGCTGTCACAGGGAGCGGAGCTGCTGGCCAAGCCTCCTGCCACTGCTCCCTCCCCTCTTCCTTCTCTCCACACCTCCCTTGCTTGGGTTTGGCAGTGGGTGGGTGAATGGACAGAGATATGGGTGAATGTGTGGGTGGTGGGTTTGCCCCCATGTCTTGGGGTCCAAGGCCAGCCCAGCTGCCAGGGGAATGGAGAGAAAAGGCACCTCGGAGCCCACCACAGGGGTTGGAGGACCAGGGAGGGCTGAGCGTGGTGCCAGCCCAAGCCATGGCGTATCAGAGGTCTGTCCTTCCCTCGGTTTTTATAATACAGCAATTCCTGCTGACGCCCATTAGACCTGACTTTGGCCTTGTGCCAGGTACAGGCTCACATAACTTGGGTTTGGGGTTGCAAAGGTGATTTGTTTTCAGCAGTGTGGCTGATTTACCCCTCGGTGGGAGAAGACACACCAGCTTGTCTTGTGGAATACTTCAGCTGATGAGCTTGGGAGGTGCAAACAGTGCAAAATGAGCAAAGTCCAAGCATTTTACTGCCTGTTAATTAAGGTTATAGGCAGTTACCCCAGGCAGCTGGGGCATAGTGTTTTGAAAAGGGCTGCTCTTGTTAAAGCTTTAATATCTTGAGAGAGAAATTACAGCATGTTAATGCATTGGGATAATGGGTCTGGAGTGAAAACAGCAAGATGTGATAATTAAATCTCTAAATGAAGATAGTTATGTATTTCTGTTGTTCATCTTGTAATAGGCAGTGCCCTTCCTTCCTGTAAGATATCTGGGAGTTAAACACACTTCTCAAACTTTAGTCCTAATAGTTATAGGGAGCAGGGTGAAAAGCAGAAGTCGTACAAGAAAACTTAAAAAAATATCATTCTAGCTTTGAAATGGAAAACATGTCTTGTGACTTCCAAGGCCTGAGCACTGTGGCTCAATTGCTCCCCACTTCTATGGTAAAAAGCCATGTACAGATGCCTTATAGTTGCACAGATTTCATACAGGAGTGGTGCCCCTCCCATGGTGGAATCACCAGGACAGGTTTTGGTCTGCAAGCCAAATGGGAGCATTTCCCTTCATTTGGGAATGTGTGCACGGATTTACACTGTCACAGCAAAACTGGCTTGAGTATATCCAGCTCCAGGCTGAGAGCAGATCTTACCCTTTTGCCAGAGGAAAGGGAAGTGTTTAGCTTCCCATGTCCTTCCCATCAGCTCAGAACTGAGGATCCTTTGAGGATGATTCCTAAAACCCCTAAGAAAACTCAAACTCTCTGAGGTTTGTATAATTTTTTCAGCCCCAAAGCAGTTTAATGTTAATGTTTAATTTTAACCCTTCCCCATAACTTGTTTCCCAAGGGACCTGACTTAAAGCCTCACTTTTTTCCAGGGCTTTCCATCAGCCAGTTCTTTGGTGTGAGTCCTTGATCCTGTGCACAGTTGCACAGCCAGAACAAAGGGGTAGAAAGGTGTTTCAGGATTTTCAAGGGCTGGGGGCCATGGAGCCCTTAGGCTGGGTCTGCTGCAGCAAGAATCTTTGCCCACAGCAATGAGTGGTGCTGAAAGGCCCTCTGTTCCTTTTTACCAATGGTTTGGACCTACAAGTTATGGTGGGATCATGCACCTAAATTAAGCATCTAATTTTTAGTAGGAAAAGAAAGACTGGGAGGCTTTAAAGTCTTATGAAAGGGCTGCTTTGTTGGTGCTAAGAGAAACTCGATTACCAGTTTGTGCTGCTGCAATAAGCACCCATCTTGTGCTCTGTTATTTTCATACCAGTCTCCTGTGCCTGAACAGACAGCACTTCTCAGATACCTTCAAAGAATATTCTGAGCTCAAAGGAACCCCCAAGGATCAACAAGTCCAACTCTTAAGTGAATGGCCCACCAAACCCACAACCTCAGTGTTGTCAGCACCATGGTCTGACCAACTGAGCTCATCTCAGGGTCTTTCTGAAGGGCTTTTATAATAAAATGAGATGCCTGAACAAAGTGTCATGGCCAGGCTGGTGCAAATGTCGTGGAGCCGTCCAGAACCCAGGGGAGTGTGTTCCTTTTGTGGGCTGGGACATCTTCCCCTGGAAAGCTCCTCTCCAGCTCCTGGTGCCCACTAGAGGGCACAGCTCATCCACCATTTAAGATAAGGAAGATGCTGCTCCCCAGTCTCATTTCTGAACTGGACAGCCAAGCAGACACCAGTCAGTGAGTGTGACTGGAGACATGGACTGAGGGCTAGTGCCAGAAGTGCATCTGGACAGACAGCTTCTCTCTGGGTGGGCCCTGTTCTCCAAACAACCAGGATGGGAACCTTTGCCATCAATGCTGTTGCAATGTCAGAAAGCCAGAAGTTTTTGTGTAACATCTTTGTCTGCTTCTTCAGCATGTGGATATCTGGCTGTCCTGGATGCTCAGAGTCAGACCTCCTTCAGTGGGGAGTAGTTTGCAAATAAACACTGTGTCTGCATCACAACTGGATGGGCAGAGCACCTGGAGTGTCCTGCACAAAGCTAGGGATGCACCTTGTTCAGCTGAGCTTGTGCAGTGAAGGGTTCCTCAGCTGAAATAAATTTTACTGGTTAAAACTGGACACTGGTTGTTTTCCCAAGGTCTAGGGATTGCATTTCATTTTATGCTTGCCTGATATAATTATGTCATGAGAATTTGCAGGGCAGGTCTGGCCACAGGAGTGGAGTGGATCAAATACTCCCCCCAGCAATGCACCATCTGAGCACCTGGAACCTCCTTTTTGACATTCTTTCACTGCTCCACCTCAGCCTTTTCCTTTGACTTTTAACTGTGAAGGAAAGGTTGGCAGGTCAGTGCTGCACAGAAATGCCAGAGCAGGTCAAAATAAAACTCCTGGAGTAAACACACAAGAACTAATTCCAATAATCTTGTATTTCTGGCTCTGCCTGCTATGCAGCTTTGGACAGGATGCCTTTTCTTCCCTCTTTCTCTAACTAAAAGGACACACAAGGACATAGATCTTTTAAGGATTAGTTTGGGAGTTCCTGGAGGGTTCTTTTCCAGTGGTTGTGTAGCAGTTGACTCTTCCTGACCATGCCTGCTGTGAGGATATGAGCTCTTCCCTACTCATGCCTTACTTAAGAGTGATTGGGTGGAAAAGGCAGCACGGTCTGGTAATAAGGGCACTACCCCAAGCTGAAATAGAGACTGAAACCTCAGCTTTGCTACTTGTCTGCCTGTGGGAAAGCTTATTTTTGATCCCTGACTTGCTTGTCCCCCTCTCCTTGGCTCATCCTTGCAGTTTCCATGTATTTCCTGGTGTGCCCTGTGCAGGCAGCCCAGCACAGCGGTCTGGTCTCCATCACGGCTCCCACACTGCTGAAGGAATACTCAGACCTCATATTGCTCAGAAATTACCCTCAGCTTTAGCATTTTTGGTCCTCTGAGATCCCCAAATACCATGAAATTGCTCCTGCTGGGCCAGTTTTTGTCCAAAACACTTTAGTGTAAAGAGTGTGCTGTGGTCTTGGCAGCTCAGCTGAGCCCCATTTGTGCTGCTTCCTTGGGCACCTCCAGGCTCTTGTTTGCTGCTCCCATCACAGCTCTGCTGCACCATTTCACACAGGTACAGGTGGCTGTGATCTCACTCCTGAGTTTGTTTGCTCTAACAAGGAACAGGCACAGGTCCTGGAGAGTGTTTCAGCTGCCTGGATCACACTGTGAGCACTGCTGCCTGAAGAACAGGTCCACAAGCACAAGCAGCTTTTCAGCCTTTTTTTTCTCCCTGCTGCTGCCTGGGGGATGTGAAGAAGCTAAAAAAGATCTGTTACTCTGAAAGGGCTTTGTGAAAGTTTTCTGGTTTAAACCACTGAGCTGGGGTTTGCCAGAGCTGCTTTAAAGTTAAACCTGCACAAATTGCAGCTGATGCAGCAGGGAAAAAGCAGTATGAGCTCACTAGATATCACTCTCATAGCTTATTAGGTGGAAATGCTCATTTGTTTTTTGCAAAGAAAATTATCCAGAGTGCAAAATTATCTACATGTGTGAGCAGGTATTTTGGGAAGTACAGGGGGAGTATTTAATAGCATCTGAATCCTGCTGTTGTCCTGTGCTGTGGGCTGGTGGCTTTAGGGCTCTGGGCTGTGCTGAAAGCCCCCAGTGGCCACTGCTGACCTGATGTAAAGCCCCTGCTGCTGCAAGCTGCTCTATAAATAGGCTCTGATGGGCTGCCTTTGTGTCTCCAGGCATTCTGAGAGTCTTCTTGATGCTTCTGCAAAGCCAACACTGTCTGCTGTGAGCTCTGGCTGGACAGAAGTGAGGTTATAGTCAGGTTTAACTGGACAGAAGTGAGGTTATAGTCAGGTTTAAACAACTGGTGATGGGCATGTAGAGACCAGAATTAACGGTCATAGAAATGTGACTTTTGTTGTGACCTTGCCTAAAAGTGTTTTGGCTCCTGGACCAGCCATAGGACAGACAACTTGCCTCTGCACCACCAGCTTCAAAAGGAGTCAGTCCCTTGTGTTTGAGGATATATAGTATGCCTTGCTTTTGGGATAGAACTATTTTGGTTTAGCTGGTATTGCAATAACTGAGTGCTCTGAGCAGAGTCCACCTGTGGTCTGTTCTGCTCCTGTGGAGCAGCTCTCCTCACTGTGATCCTTTGAGCAGGGCTCAGAAATGCTGCGTGTTGGTCTGAGGAGCCCCCAGCTAGCATCAAAAGAGGTAGGTTGGCATGGTGCCTCCCTGGCACTTGTCAGCAGCCTCAGAAATAAGGAGCTCTTCTGTTTTTAAAAGCCTATTTGTTTCAAAAAGGAATGCCTGAAACCATGGTAAGCAAAATGAATTCAAAAATAATTGATCCATCCAAAGGTCACAAAAAATGATATTCTCAAAACTGTTTGCCATACCTGTGCTGTAAAATCCATAGTTTGCATGATGATGCTCATAGAAAACATGGGCAAGGAGTTAAATCACAGAGGCTTGGAATGGACATGCTTTTTCTAAGTGTCCTGATCTTTGCTGTTTCTCCTTTTCTGTGTGTGCAGCAATGCCATCAGCTGATGCAAAAGGATGAACCAGAGCTCCCCTCCTGAAAACCCAGGGTGGCCCAACAGTGAGCAGAGAGGCAGGTTTGTCACCACTGCCATGGATTCTTTTGTCATTTTTTTAGAGGAGGAAAGGCTTTGCCTTTGTTAATGAAACAAAGATGGGGGTTCTCACTGCTACACTAATAGAGATTTAAGAAATATTTTGAAGATTGGTGGAGTTGTAATGATGAACAGATCACTTACACTGTGGCTTGAAACTGTGAGCCTGCCCTGAACTGCTTCAGGCTTCTAAAATGTCTTCCTATATTAATTATTAACATCACTAAAACACTCCAGAGATTGGCCTGGAAACATTAAACAAGCTTAATATTAATAGCTCCCAGATGATAAGTGATGGTGAACATTAGCATGTGTTAAAGACGGAGGAGGGAAAATAACTACTGAGTACAATAAACATTTGAAGTGTACTGTCATTAAATTACCAAAAGAACATAAGTGTGAACCACAAGAAAGGCTTCCCTACAGTATTGCCTGCTACTGTTTGAAGAGACAGGTGAGACTGTTTACACCTTTGAAATTACACTTGGCAGGTCACAATAAATAGCCTTGAGGAACGGGAATGTGTTGAGGTTCTTGCCATGTGATTAATAAGTAAAGTGCAGCTTTTGTGAAAGGTAAATGTGACTTCCTTGAGTAAAAGTACCTGCATCAAACACTTTGCTTATCTCAGACTTCATGTTCTCTTTTACTCAGCAGACCTTGGCCAGGAGGATCCTCCTCCACAAGTCCAGCCCACCTTGCCAGAAGAGCTGCGATGCAGAGACCTTTGGCTGTAGGTTGAGTATCTGACTTCAAAGGGAGAGCCTCCTCCTGAGGGGTATGGAAAGGAAAGAAATGGTTCTGTGAAATAAAGCACAGTTATCTAACAAGGTGCAGGTTTTGCAGCATTTTACATGACTAAAGCACTTAAGCACTCTCTTCCACATGCAGGGTCTGGTGTCTGCCATGACCTCCACATGCTGCTTTTTTTGCTAGTGGGAATATCATGTGTGGAATGGACTTTGAACTCTCTGAAAAACTTGGTGGCAACTGGCCATTAGTCTGGGACTGGTGCATGCTCACAGAGTGATCACACGTGTTCCCTTAGGAAACCAGGCTAAAAATGGCTATAGGCAATACCTTTCCAAGCAAGGGGCTATAGAGAAGCTCCCTGAGAGCCAAAAGTTCTCCCAGCTCAGTAATCTCCCTCAGAAGCATTTCATCTCTCTGTGTTTGTGAGACAGGTGCAATAAATGCAATGGTTTGCCTGTGCTTGGAAAGAGGAATATTTAAGCAATGCTGTCTAGCACAAACTTGGAAAATTCATGTGGGTGTGAATATAAGTTTAGTTTTTCTGAAGTCCCCACTCAGCTTTTGGATGTATAGCCCAGACAACTTCACAGGGCATTTTATGATGAATTTTGCCTCCCTGTGCTTTGCAGTCAGCCCAGTGACCACAGCACCATCTTACTTCTTTTCAGGTCACATCTAAATGTTTGGCTGGTTTTCAGTTGGTTTTTAGTGTCAGGCACTAAAGGCACAAGAATAGAAATTATTTCATCAGTATGAGCCTGAGTAACCTCGTTTAAGGCCAGATGCTGCTGGAAGAGTTGTAAAGCTTAGGCAGAGGTGAAATGAGTCATCTGTTGCCAATAAACTTGGAAGGAACCGGGATGCCTCAGGAGGGGTGTGGGGAAACCATTATCTGCTGTTACCTAGAGCAACTCCTTTTATAATTGAAAAATGTATTAAAAATTATTTTGGGAATTTCTAATTAGTTGAGTTGAACCACTAATGTGCTCCGGATGTTTCGGAAACTTAAACTAAGAACTTCCCCAAAAGAGGCCATGCAGAGAACTGTCTTTCCTGCCACCAGAGCTCCAAGGTCAGGGAGGATGAAAACACCAGTAGAAATTGAAGCTGGGCAACAAAGGTGGTGCCTGTCAATCCCTGGGGAGATGCTTCCTTCTAACAGTGCCCAGCCCTACATGGCTTAAGGCTGGAAGCCCTGCAATGAGTTATATCAAGTAGCTGTCCTTAAGGAAAGGCAGAAGGCAAAGGCAAGGAAAAGCAGAGCCTTGTGGCTGAGGCCAGTCTGCTCCTGCCTCTGGAATCTGTCTCCAGCCCACTCCTTGACAAGCCATTCAGCCGACTGTGGAAGTTGGTGGTTTCTAGATGCAAGTACATATATTGCTTTCTGTCCAGTTTGGGGTATTCAGTGCTTTATCTACCTATTTATTTATTTGTTTATTTGTTGTTTTAACAACAAGCAGCTGAAATGGAAGGGTTCTGCAGCAACTTACTGTGTTGATTGGGAAAAAAATCTTTTAATTGTTGCTACAACTGGAGGGAAAACTAAACACTGAGACTTGGACAACACTCGCCTGACCGCTTTGGCTCTTTGTTGATGAAAAATAGAGGAGCTAATTCCTTCACATTCCTGTAGGGAAGGATCAGAAGGGTTTTAGTGCTGGATATAATTAATGCTGTGGAAAAGCCTACAGGAATATGGCAGAGCAGGGACCAGCTGCAGGGCTGGGTTGGGTTGCAGCAACTAAGGGATGAACTGGCTTGGAGGGGAGAGATCACTGGGCAGATGAGTCAATCCCACATGCCATTCATCAGTCACTGTGCACAGAAAACCAGGCATGCTATGGATGCCAGAAAAATGTGTTATGGTTTAAAATCAGATGCACCAGCTCTAACACACTGTAACATCTGAAATGTTTCGTCTCCATTTCCTCTAATGTTTTGTTACCAGTATCATCTTCCACTTCCCAGTTTAGGCAAACTCCTTTATTTCAGGAAACTATAATGACCTGCCTTCCTGCCCTGCCAGTGATTATCACAGCTGGAGTCTGAGATCCTTTTAGCACCAGCATGGCTTATTTTAGGTGAGGCAGGAACTGTTAGCAGACATGGGCTGTTTGCTGCTGCTCTGTGTAGGTGTGTGACCAGAACGGTGACAGGAGATGGGGGAGCAATGCACAGCTTCAGATCATAATACAGAACCATGAGACACCACACAGGTGCTCCTCTGTCTGATGGCAAGTGGTTAGAACTGTTCCTTGAGAATAGACCTGGCAATTTTTCATTTTGCTGTAAAATGGGTGAGTGGGAAAAATACCTCTGCCCTGACAAGCATGAAAGAGGGATAGAAGCAGAGCACGGTTTTCTGTGCTTGAAAAAAGGGATAGTTTGCCTCTGATTTATGAATCTCGATAGATTTCCAGAGAGACACTAAACAGCAGCTCCTTCCCCCTTTTCTGCTTCAGCTGAGGGAGTTTTAACTGTGATGTGGTTTCCCATAAGCTCTTCCAAAAGCATGTTCTATGGCATTTTACAGAAAAGTATGACTAATTAGTGCAGACACTCTGTCTTTTACAAACAACTGCCTGTTTTCAGACCATGTGTTGTGGCTATGTTTTACTCCAGTCCAAAACAACTGGAGTTCCAGAAAATCTGGAGGGCCTGATTGGAAAATGTGGCTCAGCTTAACTGTGCAACATTTGGGATGGGACTGAGTGAGGCCACACAGCATGGAGCAGAAAAAATGTGGGGGAAATTAAACAAGCAGGCAGCGTCGAGCCCTTGTAGCAAGGCCATGTGATTCCTCACTCTCGTGTCTACGCCCTGTCAGTGGGGTGAGGACACCAGCACAACGACAGCAGGAATGCTTTGATATATTAGTCCCAAAGTGATGCAGAGCCAGTTCCCAGCTGCCTCAGCTGATGTAATGCATTGTTTACGCCAAAGCCATCACGATTTTGTCTGGTTGAAGAACTAACTGGTTCAGACTATTTTTTTTTTACAAATATAGAGGCTGTATTCCCAAATTAAATATGTATCTTGATCTCTCGCCTGCCTTCCACCCAAGCCCTCTGGAGAAGAGGCAGGGTTGCAGGCACTGTAACACCCAAGCATCCCACAGTCAGGAATAGGTTTTATCCCCATAGCACTTGAGGTAGGGAATGAGGAGTGTTTTTAGACTAGGTGGGTGAGACTGGGATGTATTTGCTCTTGAAAATAGACTGGGGCTTTCTTAAAATACAGCATTTTTTTATACATCAAGAGGGGAAGCCACAGGAGGAGAAGCAGCCAGATTTCACAGCTCAGTGGTGCTGTGGCAGGCTGAGAGTAGCAGACAGGAGCACAGAGAGCAAACAGCAGACCATGCCCATCCATCTTTGGGAGCCAGGCACCACAACTGGTTGCTGTTCAACAGCCTGGGATGGGTTTGGCTCCCCACAACCACAGCTGCTGAGGAGCTGGCTTCACTTTGCTTTGCACTCAAACACTCTGAGCCATGGAGTGTCTGTTGCTAATTAGATTAGGTCCACAGAGGCTGCGCTGAGTTCGTTCCCATTTTTGCCTGAGATGGGCAGTTTTCAGTGAGCTCAGGGATAGTTTGCATGTTACAAGGTAAGTTCCCAGCCTGGCATAGTAATGCAGAGCTTACACAGGTTGATCTGGTGAAGGCTGGGTTTTGTCCTCCAAACAGGAGCATCAGCAGGACCAGAACAGCCTCTCTGGGGTTGTTGTGTGTCAGCTGTGATGGATATTCATGTGCTAGACTTACTGGCAGGGTAAAAAGCCTGCAGTGTCTGGACTAGTGCATGTTAAGGCAGACAGACTTTGAGTACAGTGCTTACCACAGACTTAACATCCTTCACTCCAACTACCCAAAAATGGCTTTTGGATGCATGTCCAGAAATCTGGCAAGAAACCCCTGATTTCCAGGCTGCAATTATATATGGCCTCTTCAGCTGTATGTTTTTGTGCTAACTTGGCTTCAAGCTTTGCATTGTATCATCCTCATCCCACTTATCTCCAGCAGAGTTTATAGAAAAGAGACACAGTTGTTCTGCCTTTGGCTAGACAAGCCAACCCCTTCTCATCTCACTAAAGTCCTTCTGCTGCTTATCTTAGGAGCTTTTCTCTCCACAACTATTAAAGTTTGGTTTCTTTTTAGCATGGAAAAGCAGACTTGCAGGCACCATTTTAGGTAAAGTCTTGTGGATGGTTGTGCAATGACCCTTTCCTGAAGTGCTCTAATGTTAAATGCAATTGTTTTGGTGTTGTGATGGTGACACACAGCCAATCTGTGTTTCTGACAAGCAGTCAGTTTATGACCCCAGAACTTCCTCCTTTTCCCTTATTAATAGCTAATGAGACAATTATTTTAGGTCTTGACATGGTACTGGTTTCTGTTTGATTTCTCTCCACTTGTTTCTCAAGTCCTTAACCTCTTGTATGATTTTATCCTCCTGTTTTGGTGACACTTCATAACTCAGTCATCAGCTTCTTTCATTAGTGCTGTTCTATTTGTGTCAGGGTGCTGATGAAAATACTAAATGAAGCCAACTCCAAGGTTAACCTTTGAAAAACTCCCTGCAAAGGAAGATTCTTCCTCAACCTTAAAAGTGATCCAAATTGAGACCTTGAGATCCTCAAAGTGGCATCTTCAGTGACTTGTGAAAAATTACAGATTAAAAACTTATCTCTCATGGCATGCTGAGGTGACTAAAGGAGACCAGTAAGTCATTGAGGGCAACATGAAGGCAACAAGTCAGCTCTCTGCAGAAACCCCTACACCTTTAGTATAGCAAGTACGTTGCTGTTGGTAAAAGCAATCAAGGTAATTGTCTGCTGCTTTTACAGAATTATAGAATGGATTGGGTTGAAAAAGACCTCCCAGATCATCAAGTCCAACCTTTGGGCCAACTCCAGTCCCTGCACCAGATCATGGCACTCAGTGCCACGGCCAAGCTCACTTGAAAAACCTCCAGGGA
>JAWWLZ010000002.1:4074027-4089639 GCA_035041345.1 Poliocrania exsul | reverse complement strand
TGGAGTTGGCCCAAGGGTTGGACTTGATGATCTCGGAGGTCTTTTCCAACCCAGCTGCTTTTGTGATTCTATGATTCTAAACAGTAATTAAAGAGACACGGAGCACTTTTAAAGGCAGGTGCTAACGAGGCTGTGCCTGCGCGGGGGTGCATTACCTGAGCGTGAAGATAACAAGTTACTGAAGGCAGGGCCATTACCTGCAATAGGGAATTAACTCCCACGGATGTGTTTACAGTCTTGCCTAGTCAAGCCTCCTCATTTCATGCCCTGCTTAACGAGTGTGTTTCGGGTCGGATTGTCCAGCCTTCGTTTCATTCCCGTGTTCCCGTTTGCAGGCAGAGGCTCGGCTGGCGGCGAAGCGAGCGGCGCGGGCAGAGGCGCGGGAGATCCGGATGAAAGAACTGGAGAGGCAGCAGAAGGAGGTAAGGCCAAGGCTTTGGGGGGTGTTTATACTGAATCCAGGAGAGAAGAAAATCAGAGATCCTGGAAGAGTTAATCTGTATTTTGTTGAAACACAGATGGTCTTTGTGGAACTAATGTTGATCATAAGACAGCCTGGGAAAAATATGGATCATGGCAAGGATTTTATCTTGCTGAAGCGAGTATAATTATTCACAGAAAATACCAGTGGTTAGTAATTATTGTTTAATATTAAACTTTGAAGTATGCAGCTTCTTTGTGTGTGCTTTGGGGGTGGTGGAATCTTATCACTGTGTTAGAAATCTAATGAATATGGAAGACTCCTGGCCTTTGTGTAACTGCTGAAAGTTGTTCTGCTGTGAAGCTGATGTTGTGCTCTCCCCCAGTTTGTAAAAAGGATGGTCTGCTGCTGGCAGGAGCAGTGAGAGAAACTGAATTTGGCAAAGCATTACCTTCTCCAAAGAGTTTGCATTAAGTGCCTGACATAGTCTCTCCCAAATTCTGGAAGAGCTGGTTGGTTGATACCACCAGCAGAGTTCCTGTGACACGTGGGAGGTCATGGGCTTCCAGCATAGGAATGATCCAGCACAGGAATGATCTTAAAAAGCTTGTTCTGCTCCTGCTGTGGGAACTGTGTTCAATGTCACTGCTAGAAGAAACTGGGAGCAGCATTTGTTTAGAAGCTGAACTGGTGCTATTGGAATGGGGCTGCAAGCGTGGCTTGGCACAGGTGAACTGAACCAGAAGGTCTTAGAACTTGTGTTTGGTGATGTTCATTCAGTGAAACAGCAGAGAAGGCTTAACATGGCCAACAGTAATTACAGTTAATATTTTTAATAGCTTTTTGAAGAAAAAGGAAATAGTAAGGAGTGTGGAGTCAGGATGTGGGAATACATAGTAAGGATAAATGTACAAGAGCATGTAGTGACAGGACAGGGGGGAATGACTTTACACTGAAAGAGGGTAGGTTAGATATTAGGAAAAAATTCTTCCCTATGGGGATGGGCAGGTCCTGGCTCAGGTTGCCCAGAGAAGCTGTGGCTGCCCCATTCCTGGAAGTGTCCAAGGCCAGGTTGGATGGGGCTTGGAGCAACCTGGGCTGGTGGAAGGTGTCCCTGCCCATGCCAGGGGTGGAATGAGATGAGCTTTAAGGTCCCTTCCAGCTGAGGCCATTCTGTAATTCAGTGGTTCTACCTCTGTGCTTTAGGGTGCAGGGAAGGATTCAGCTGAGGTTTTAAGCAGTGAATTAGGCTGTGGTAGCAGGATATGGCTCAGGGTGTGATGATAGAGCAGTGTCAGTGCAGGCTGCAGCAAACCAGCCTGCAAGAAAAGCACTTGGGCAGTTTGCCCAACCCTTTGGAGCGTCTCATCCAGGTGAGGCGTGTCTGGATGTGTCTCAGCACCCCATGGCCACTGCAGGGTTTGAGGTCCCTGCAAACACAGCAGCAGTGAGAGCTGTGGGACAGCCTTTCTGCAGACATGGAGCTCGTGGAAGAGAGGAGCCCTTTCCTGCTGCAGTTGCTGCTTTCTGAAGGATGTTTCTTTCAACCTGGCCCACAGCTGGAAGGTCTAAGTGTTGGCACTGCCAAGCTGCCAACAGCCTGGTGGGACTTGCCAAGCAGCCTGTGGGAGGGCTGTGGTAAACAAGCACCAGGTGTTTTGTTTGGGCAGGAAAGTAAATACCAATGTCATGGCAGCTGACACCATCTAATTTACAGATATGCCTAGTGGAGCTGATGACCCCTTTGAAGATTAAAGCTGATGCTGCAAAGGGTGTCCTGGTAAACTGAAGTTTTGGTATGAAAACTTAATTAATTAATGAGGAACTTGTGATCTGAAAATCAGTGATATATTTTGTATAGATAGAAATTGAATAGGAGAGGATATCCCTCTGAAATACCACATTCAGTAAAGGCTCAGCCAGATACCCACATCAATCTGCCTTGTAATTCACTGGCATAAATGACACAATATGACTACACATTTATTTTATATTTTACAAGCTTGGACATTCTGTAACTTCTTGAAATAGCTTCATCTCAGCCCCCAAAAGCTAGTAAGGATTGACTGCAGGAAGTTTTTCATTGCTGTAAGTATTCAGATATAATTAAACGTGTATATGGAAGATCTCAAGCAGTGATCAACATAAAATTTGGCACCTTCCCCTTCCTTGGAGGGGAACCTGCTGTAACACTGGTGTCTGTGCAGCTTGTTCTTTGCCATCTTCATTTCCCTTTGCAAACTTTTCAGAGGCACAGAGAGCACTTTTCCACTACTGCCAGGTTAAATAACCAGAATTTAAAACACTTGCTTTCCTACTTCAGAAGGCTTTTTAGAGCCAGCTGTGGCAGTTAAAAAGCAATAAATAAATTTATTGCATGTGCATGTTCATGCTCAAAGCACTGTGCATGCCCTGGCAGGCTTTCTTGTGGAACATGGATTACTTGAATATATATTGATGGTCTGGTTTAAAAGTTTCCAGGTGCTGCCATTGGAAACTATAACTCTGGCAGTGTAGCCTTTGCTGGCAGTGCAGCAGAGTGTTCTAATGATTTGGATTTGGAAATTGGCTCCTGTCCTGCCCACCACGGAGTATGAATGACAATTCTTGTGCTGCATTTTCATAATAACTGGGTGACTTTTGCATCATGAGTCTGCACATGATGGAGAAATTACAAAGCAGAAAAAGAAGGGCTTTTGGCAGCAAACACTCAATTGCAGGGTGAGATATGGGAAAAGTTCCTGTGTAAGGCTGGTTGCTGTGGTGGGGCAGGACTGCAGGTGTGTCCCAGAGGTGGCATCGTGGCATCACCTGGCACCACCTCGTGCCAGGCAGCAGGAAGAAGGATAAGTGTGGTTGGTTTATCTGAGTTTTTTCCTCCAGGGAAAGGAAGGTAAGGAGGAGAATGTGAGCACAAGTTTATAATAAGATACAAACTAGGTGGATGAAAAGTGTTTTCTCAAGCTGAAGAAGGAAAATAAGCACAAGAATCATGATCTGATCACAGAATCCCAGAATTGTTTACATTAGAAGGGACCTTAAAGCTCATCTTGTTTGAATCCCCTGCCATGGGCAGGAACACCTTCCACTATCCCAGGTTGCTCCAAGCCCCATCCAACCTGGCCTTGGACACTTCCAGGGATGAGGCAGCCACAGCTTCTCTGGGCAGGCTGTGCCAGGGCCTGCCAACTCTCACAGCCAACAGTTTCCTCCTAACATCCCATCTACCCCTGCCCTCTGTCAGTTAGAATCCATTCCCCCTTGTCCTGTCACTCCAGGCCCTTGTAAATAGTCTCTCTTCATCTTTCCTGCAGGCCCCGTCGGGTCCTGGAAGGCTGCAGTTATGTCACCTTGGAGTTTCTCTTCTCCAGGCTGCACAATCCCAATTCTCAGCGTTTCCTCACAGCAGAGCTGCTCCATCCTCTGATCATTTTGGTGCCTCCCCTGGATTTGCTCTAGCAGGTCCATGTTCTTCCTGTGCTGGGCCCCCAGAGCTGGAGCAGCTCAGCAGGTGGGGCAGAATCCACCTCTCCCATGTGCTGTGGGATCAGCCCAGCACGTGGTTGACTTTCCTATGCAGACAAGGGTGGTGATCACTCTTGAATCACAGATCTGTGAATAAAGTAAAATATTTAGTAGAGAATGTGGTGATGAGGCTTCAGGAAAGGCACAGATCTAACAAAGATAACGCCTTGGATGTTTCTGACTTCTCATTCAGTGCTGCTTTGTTGTTGTTACTCACCAAAGATGTAAATAATTAATCTGGAGGTCTGGGTAGGTTTGCTGGTTTCCTTTCACACATAATGAGTCAGTGCAGGGGAGCTCTCACTGCCAGTGCATGTTCTGAGCTGAAAGGACCGTTCCAACAGGTGGTACTGGCTGTTTCCCACACTGCTGATACCCAGCTGGGTAGTGGTGGGTCCTCTTTTACCATACCTTGCGTTTGGTTCTCAGCTGCAGAGTCTGAGGACAGTCCCTTTGGCTCATACTCTCGAGATGGTCCTGAGAAAATGCTTGTGTGCACTCAGGTGTTTATTGTTAATTCACACAGAAGAGCAAATCAGGAGTTTTCAGCTCAGTTTTTCTGAGTAACAAATTGTTAATTCTCATGGGGCTGCCAGGTAGAATGGAAAGCATAATTTTTTTTCCTGTGCATTTTTTTTTCCTTTTTCTCAGCAGCTTGACATAAGATGTACTGAAGCATTTTTTTCCCAAGCAATATTGAATAAGAATGTTTCAAGACACGTAGAAGCTGCAACATTAGTGCTGATTGTAGAGAAGGTTTTCTGTAGGAGTACCTTCTGTATGTTCCTCTGGCAAGGCTTTAAATGTCTCTTCAAGGACTGACACTTGGGAGACCACAGTTTAAGCTGATATTAGTGTCTGAAGTGAAAAGAGAATGATCTCCTCCCACTCCTTAATCACCAGGATAAGATGTCAATTTGCACATTAGATGAGCCTCTGGTTCAAGGCAAGTGCACTGTGCTGGTCTTCCTGCCTTCATTTTCAGCTCTTGCTTTAAAGGCACAGCACAAAACTTGCCTTTGCTGTTTTGTTAATTCCTTCTTTATCAGCATACTCATTTGCATGCACTTTCCCTCCTTTGGATTCATATTTCTTTGGAATACAATGTGTCAGTAATACTTTGTAGCAGAAAAGGAAAGCTAGAGAAAAGCAGAATATTCTTGTGGCTTGAGTGAGAAGGGTGAGACTGAATGTCAAACTTTGTGCTTACATATCCAGGGCAGGCATGAAGGATGTTTGTGATGCTTAATCTCTCTCTGTCTTACACAGCCAGTGTGAAGATGCACAGGAAAATTTGGAAAGGGACAATGCTGAAGGTGTTTTCAGTACACTCTGGACTTCTGCCACCATCTAACAATGCATCACTGGCTTGTTCTGTCCCGTTTTAAAGCCATTTCTATGAAACAGTTTGTGGGAAACCTCCTGTGAGGAGGAAACTAGGAGAACAGTCTTCCCCTAATACTGTGGATGGAACACATGCTTGGGGGTTTTTTGTCATACCCTGATACAGAAAGTGCTGTTTAAGGCATTTGACTGCTTAGGTGTCTGCTGACTCTTAGGCTTTTGGGGGGGGCATACCTGCAATAGGGATTGTTGTTTAAAAGTGTGTTTTCTCCTTTCACATACTATCTAAGGAGGACAGAACCATCACAGGATCCTGAGTGGTTTAGCTTGGAAAGGACCTTAAAAATCACCTAGTTTGGGCAGGGACACTTCCCACCAGGTGACTGCCAAGGGATCAGTCACTTGGGAGCAGAGCTGTTGTGATGCCTGTTAGCTGTTGGGTGCCCCCAGAACTCCAGGTTTTATAAAACACTGGAACAATTATGATTACACTCTTGGCTTTATCCCTGTCCCCCTCTCCACCTCCTTCCATGGTGCCTGGTCTGAACAAGGGCCTCGTTGTTATCTTGTCCATTGGCAATCAGGGTCCTCTGGGCACAAGATTCCTCACATGTCCTGCTTTGGACTCAGTGGGAATGCCATCTATGCCAAGCCTGGAGCACTGGGGGTTCAAAAATAAGACTTCCATGGTGTTGCTTGAAAACATGGGCAAAAAACCAGCACTGAAAATTAAAGGTTGAACAACTGTGTGGTAGTTGTAGCAACTAAACCTGTGGTGTTCAGGCTTCTGTGTGTGGGTGAAAGACACTCTGTGTGTGCCATGGAAAAACCAGAGACTGGGATTGTGTGCAGTCTTGAGAAATGTTCAAGGGTTTAGTTGGTTTTCTTCTTCAGGGCTTTCTTAGGAAGAGGTAAGTGAGGTAGTTGGTTGTGTGGGAATGCTGGTTTTAATTATGCGGTCTTAATTATGGGTCTTAGTTATGCCCCCTGTGCTTGTTGGAGTGGGAATTAGTGCTGCTGAGGTGTTAATCTGTGTTCTGCACTTGTCCTCATGGAGGGGAACCTGACCAGGAGGGCAGGGATGGAAAGACCCACATTTGGCTTCCTGGAGCTGGGATCTGGATGTCCCTGAGACGTCCCAGAGAGCAGTGGGGGGCAGGATGCTCTGAATACCCCAAAATACAGGAGACTGACTGCCCTGCTGCCTGCTGACCCCTTGGGGATTGGGGTCAGAGCAGGGTATGTTCCCTCCCTCCCAAAGCCGGGGGCTGGTGTTGGTGTGAACTCAGTGTCTGTGCTGATCACAGATCGGCAGTGAGGCAGCTGAGGACTCTCAGAGCAGAGCTGGGATATTCAGAGCTCAATGTTCAGCAGGGAAGTGGGGAGAATGAAGCTGCAGCTTCCTGCTGGATTTGTGTAGCCAGCTGGGTATTTTGGAAAAAGAAGTGTCCTTTGGGTTTGTTGAACCCAGAAGGGTTTCTGGCTTTAGGAAAGATTCCAGAAAAAAAACCCAAATTTTCTGTTTTGACGTGGATTTACAAAGCTGATCAGTCAAGGGCAGTTCTCCACTTACTCCAAATTCAGATGCAGTGGAGTGGCTGTAAAGCTTTTGTGTATTATCAAAGTGCTCCAAGACTATGGAGCAACAGAGTCAGCAGTGCATTTATTAATGTCTGAAGACAATAAAAACATTAAAAATTGACAAAGCAACCTGCAGAGATCCTCTGGTGCCGGCAATGTATTTGCAAGGCATTTTCCAGGAGTTTTGGCACTGACACTGTGCTATACACAGGTGAAGGCTGTGTAGGGTTGGTTCTTTTGTGACTGTGCTTCATCCCTTAAGGACAGAATTTGTCTTTTAAAGAACAGTTTGTCTGCAGTTAATGATGTTTGCTTTTATTGTGATGAGAGGTGCACAACTGTCACCCCAGGAGAATATTTGGGCATCCATTCTTGTGGTGGAGGGAGGCTGGGAAGGCAAGAGGACCTGGCCTGGGCTCTGGGCTGCTGCAAAGCCTAGGGAGGAAATGTCCCAGGTGTCTCCAAGAGCCTGGTGGGAATAAAAACAGGATGGAGCAGACCTACAGTGCAAACGCTGCTTTTGTTCTACCTAAATCTACATGACTTCGATGTGCACTTCTTTGTATTCACGTTTTGCTGTATTTTCTGTACAAATGATGTTTTTTCCCTCTAGAATGAGCTGTGGAACGTTGCATTGCTGTGTATCCATTCATGCTTAGCTTTGTTCCTTGTTTCTTTCCTTTCCCTCTTCCCCCAGATCTATCAAGTCCAGAAGGTAGGGGCTTGCTCGCTTTCGTTCTTGTTTGCATGTGCTCTGTGTTGTGAGTTGTGCTACAGCTTCAGAGCCACAGAATCGTTTAGGTTGGAAAAGACCTCCAAGATCATCGAGTCCAGCCTAGAAAATCCTCTAAAGAATGGCAGATGCACAGCAGGCTGTCAATCTCCCTGCAGCTCTGCCCTTCCCTCCCTTAGTCTTGTAGAGTGGAAGATAAAGGGGAGTGAGGGAAGATGACTCTTGTAAAATGCCTGGTCAGGAATTTAAAATGACTCTGACTCTTCTACAGCCTGAGTGGCAAAGAATAAGCAATAAGCAGAAGAGTGACTTGGCAAAGCAGAGTCACAGGAGAGTATGGTGGCTCCCTGTGCCACCAAAAACCTCACAGATGTTTGTGTGCTGAAGGCCAAGAGTATCCCCCAAAGTATTTCATGCTTGGCAAGCTTTTAACAGGTGCCAGCAAGAACAATGACTCTCAGATGACTTTGTTTGCAAAAAGTCACTGAAGGAAATCAAGGATATGCTGTGTTTGAATTCATAATCTCTTGGTAAATAAACAAATCCTTCCAATGACACCTGAGCATTATAAATGCTTTTATATTATTTAATTTTGTCTTACCTCATTTTAAAATCATGATCTCTTCCCTCCTCCCAATTTCTTTTTCATGATGATGGCCAAGATGATGACAATAACAGTAGCTCTAACTGAGGTCACTTGCTGTGTAGCAACAGAGATTTTGCAGTTTGTGTTATGATGTTTGACTGTTCTACACTTCCAGCATGTGAACTGTGTGGTCCCTAGAAACAGAAATACCTCCAAAGAGAATTTGCAGGGAGGAGAAAACATATATTTCTTCAAGCCTGCCATTTTCTCCCTTATGAAATATATTTCTTTTTTTCCCCTGTGATATTATTATTGCTTGCTGAGTGATGAATGTCTCCCAAACCCACGGCGTGTTTGGTTTTGTTCTGGCACTCCAGCTGCCCTCACTGCATGTTTCAGAGCCTGACCTAGCGGTGCATGTGCTCCTTGAAGTGCTGTTTTCCTCTTGGAGGGTGTTTGTATATGAAGAGAGCTGCTCAAATCATGTGCTCTGGTATTTAACCCTGACCCCATCGATTGGGCAACAAATCTCCCTTCCTCTGGGTTTATTTCTGGAGTTGAGTGCGCACTGAGTGACTCAACGTCTGCCCGTGGATCAACAGGCTCGTTATTAATCTCCTTTATGGAACTAATTTAACCTCCTGGTGCGAACGCAGCCCCGTGGGAGCCCAGGAGGTTGTTTACTGGTGGTGTCCTGACATGGATGAGGAGATAAGTGGGTTACCCTCCCAACATCCCACAGCCAGTTTGCAAGTCTGGCAGTTTCACTGTCACTTAGTGAGCAAATCGCATCTGGAATTCTCTCTCAATGGTATTAACGTCATTAATTATTTAATTGTAATATCACTTTTCAGGATGGAAGGGAACTTGAGTCCTGCAAGGGCCTCTAACTGAAACCTAAATGAATGGATAAGCACCATGTCTTCCTTTAACCCATTCGAATCAGGCCCCTGGGGGCAGAACAGAAGAGTCAGTGTAGAGAAAGAAATAGGAAGTGGCTGAGGGGTCAAAATACTTGAGGCTTCAAAAGCTGCCACTTCAGTGCAGTATGACATGTGCTGTTATAAAGATTATAAATGAAAAATAGTCTCGAGGCAGTTGCATTCATTGAGGTTTTTCTTTTGGGGATATTGAGCATGTAGCCTTGTCCTTTGGAACAGAGGAGGAAAAGCCTGTGAGTGGCACTTCAGTTGTGACAGAGCGAGTGTTACAGGGGATGTTTCCTTATCTGCCTTTTGCAATGCTGAATTCAGAGTGCAGTGTCAGAAAGTGAGGGGCACAGAAGGCAGGAAAAAGGAGCAGCAGATCTTTCAGCAATTACTGGTGTGTTTATGGATCCTTCCTGTGTGTGAGAAAGGATTCTTCATTTTAATAGTATTTTTCTTTTTTTTTTTATTGGTGTCTAGTGTTAAAAAATGTTATATGTCTCTTAAGGGCTAAAAAGCCTCTAATAAGGCTTTGCTCTGCTACAAAGCATGTAATCTGTAGTTTCTCATCGTGTACACAGCCCTGACCAGCTGGAGCTCAGAATTTTCAGGGGCCTTTTCAGGCTGTGATGTACATAAAGGTTAATTTTATAATGGGCTGTTATGTGGGTTTTGCTTCTGCCTGGAAGTAATGAGGCTCTTGTGAGAAGTGTGTAACGCTTGAAGAAACAATGATTCATGTGCCTTCTGATTTCCTGGAGTTTAAGGAGGAAATTTCACCTGTGTGTAATTTGGCTACACATTGGGTAGGGAATGGGATATTCTTGAACACACACTGAGATGCTTTGCAGGAGAAGCAGAGGGGAATATTTCCCTGTTCCCACAGGGAAGTGGTTAAAGAGGTTATTGAACCGTTGGCTCTTTTCCTTGTTCCAGAGAGATGTTGACATACTACTTAACTCTGCAATGCAATGAATTTATTTCCTGTTTTCAAATTGCTGGCCTGAAAACTGATTTTCTATTATTTTTCCTAATAACTGGGATTTCTCTGAGTCTTTTCCCAATTTAACCTAAAACTGACAGCATTTAGAGGTAGGTCATTGCACGGTTCAGGCTATCCAGGTTGCATAATTGAGCACCTCATTACCTATTTTACTGCTTCTCTCCAGAGCTGTTAAGAATAAAGTAAAATGAAGAATACTTTAACCTGAAAATAACTTGGTTTTTTGAAGAGGAAGAGCTCTGAAGTGGAAATGAACTGATACAGTAGCGAAGAACGCAGAGCTGTTGGTTGTAGTTTATTAGAGAATGAGGTTTTTCAGGGTGAAAGTAAAATTACTTTAATGCCATTGAGTGAGTGCTAAAACCAGAGTGCAGTACAGAAGAGGTTTCTGATCTCTTTTAGCATTACCTGAGGTTTTGACTGTTGAAACTCCTGCCTCCTGAAGCCTTTAGGAAAGCTCTAAAATACATACTGTGCATCCTCAAGCAGGATTTCCATTTGGCTATTGCTGTGCTTTAGGCCAGTGATTTTTCTCACACAGGACCCTTATGGTCCCCATGAAAACTGCAAAATTCCTGATTCCAGAATTGACATGCTTGTCTGGGGAGGAAGGAAAGTCCCATTAAACCTGCACATCTTTGAACAATTTGCTGCCTGGTGGAAATTCAAATTCATTGGGAACTTCTCGATGTTGTGCAAAGAAATTACGAGCTGAGAAGTGGTTCAGACAAGACAGTCTGTTAAGAAAATGGATGGCATTTGGAAAGGAAAGGCAGGGAGCTCCAGCCTTGCCTGCATTGGTGGGACTTGTTCTCTTCTATCCTTATTGGGCTACCACCACTGTCAGGTGGCTGAAGTGTAGGCAGAAAGCTCTGAAAGCAGCTCTGGGCAGCTCTGAATACAACCAATCAGAGTGCACAGAGATGGGTTTGTGTTCAGCTTGTCTGCCCAGTTTGACAAATCCATACAGGAAACATGATTTGACAGCATTTTTCATCCTGGAAGTGTCCTGTGTTCACCTCCCTTGTAATGATTTTTGACTTAAATGGGTCAGGAATTCAAGACTCATTACACTCCTCACTCCTGTCCCCCAGCACTGGGCTCTTTGCACTGCTGAGAGGAGGGAAGGAGCTGTTGAGTCTCCTGCTGTACCCCAAAATCCCCCTTCCTCTTGCCAGGCAGCTTTTCCCAGGCACGTGCTGTGGAGGGCTCTGGTGCCACTTGGCACACTCTTCCTGGCATGTCTGTGTGTGTGTGGAGCTGTGTGGCTCAGCCAACACCTGGCATTGCATGTCTAAATGTTCTGTGTTTGCTTTTCTCATCTAAATTCTGTTTTTTCCCCTCTTCTGCCTGTAGAAATATTATGGTCTGGATACTAAGTGGGGAGACATCGAGCAATGGATGGTAGGACTTGATCAACGTAGCTCAACAGCTTTCATGTGTTGAAGTTTTGTGTAGTTCATAGAGTTTGAAATCCCACAAAGTCGGTATTTTCATGTATTGGGGATGTGAATTTCACCCTTGCCACAAGCATTCCCACAGTCTTGTGTTTCCACCTGAAATGTGGCTCTTAATCAGCTTAAAACTGGCAAGGGCTGGGTTAGAGCCATCTCTTTTTACAGACCTCTGTCTCCACACTTTAGGTGATAATAAAGACCTGTTAAAACCCCTTGGGATACAAGGAATATTCATACTCATTTTACTCCTTGTGGGTTTCATTACCGTTTGAGTCTTCTTGAATCTGCCTGCGAGTAAATTGTGGGCAAGTTTTATCTGTGCTACCTCAGTTACCTTTGCACTTGCTGGCCCAGGGGAATCCTTCAGAGGAATTGTTACTGCTGTGGTGGCAATGCTTGCTCTTTGTGATAATACAACGTCCTGGAGTTTACAATTTGCCAAAGCCAGTGATACCAGCTATGGACTGGCCACTTAAAACATCTGAGTGTTTTAACACCTTTAGTAAAAGATGAAGAAGTTGCTAACAGGCTGGAAGTGATTGGCTTCAAATGTCTTTCCACCCTGTTTATGAAATCACTTGCCAGTGGTGCCAGATGAAAACTGTGGTTCATGGCCTTGCCCTGCAAGCTGAGTAGAGCACTCTGGAAGAAGCAAAACCAAACAACTGACTTCCAGTGTGGAAGATAACTTCCCAAATTTCCTGACCCTTGATAATTAATCAGCACATGCAATGGTTTGCATGGACCAGCCATCCCCCAAGGTGCTCCAGTCTCACAAATAAGCCATTAAGTCTCCTCAAATCCTTGCTGGATGAGCTGAGCTTAGTTTAGTCCCACCTTACTGGCAATTCCTTTGCTTGGAAATCTGTTCACCTGCCAGACCTGTTGACTCCAGTGTTGAGACTTTTTTTTCCCCCTTGTTTTCTATCGCTGTTTCTAAATTCCATGAAAAGTCAGTTTGGTAAAATCAGAATGTTAAGATGTAACACATCAGACAGTATTTGCAGTGTCACAGAGCTGTAAGCAGAGCACAGCTGCTTTTGCCCTGGAAGAAGGGGCCAGGCTGTGCCCCTCTGGGATACTCACAGGGAGAGACCCTGCCACGTTATTTCAGATGGAAGACTTTTGAATTTTACTTTGAAGGACTGGAAAACTTAATTGCACAAGCCCTGTAAGTATCCTGGTGCCCAGATGTGAGGAGATACACTTGAAACACGTTTGAGATTGCAAGCAATGATGCCTTATTTCTGTTCTCTGCACAGGTAATAGAAGTGTGTGCAGCAGAGTAAATCAGAGGGGAGGAAAGCTGGGACAGTAAGGAGGGGGAAGGGGATTTTGTAGTTTGGCAGGGTGTCACCTTCCATTATGTGGTTTAACTTTGCTGACTCCCAGGCGTGGCTGAAGCTCAGTGTGTGTTGCTGAAACGCTCTGTTGGTGTGTCTGTCCTCTCAACACTTCCCTCTTTTCTCTCTGCTGCCCTGGTAGGAGGACAGTGAGCGTTATTCCCGTAGAGCCCGAAGGAATGCCTCGGTTAGTATCTACTTTTGCTCTTTCTGTTTAGCTAGACATTTCAAATTAAGAAAAGACACAAATATAAGGAACTTCCTCCTTAAAAAAAAAAAAAAAAAAACAACAGAAAAGCTCCCCCACCCCAGGCAAGGGAAAACCCCAAAGCCACTTCCTGGCGTCTCTGCTCTCTCCCCGCACACTCCGGGGAGTTTTTGCAAATGTGCAAGAATAAAGGAGGGGGGAGGTGGGGAAATAACCTGCTTGGAGTGTTTAATATTCATTTATTCAGACCAAGGGCCAAGAGCACAGAGCAGGGAACACCCCAGCAAAGCTCCTTTTTTGCCATGTAGTAAAACGCTTGACAGTGGTTTTGGGCAGGATATGATTCCATTTGCTTTCTGTTTATGGCTTTAACGCGATTATTTTTAAAATATATTTATTCTGTACGTCCTTTCTTGCCTTCTGTCCCATCAAAGCCATCAGTGTTTGCCTCATTACTTGTGTTCTTTTCATTCTCTTTTTGTCTTTGCCCTTTCTCCCGCTAGGCTTCGGATGACGATGAGCGCATGTCAGTGGGTAGCCGTGGAAGCCTGAGGGTTGGTAAACTGTCCAGTTTCTGTGTGTTTGTGTGCAGCTGTCACTGTCCCCCTGCACCCCACACTGCTTAGAGCACTCTGACAGTATTGTCCTTCCAAAGTCTTGACATGTTCTGTGTTGTTTTTTCCCCGAGTACTCAGTAATTCAATAATTTTTTTTGGTGGCTCAGTAATTCTTGCAGCCAGGGGAACTGTCAGATGTGTGTGCAGAGCCCGAGTTCCTGCACAGGAACCTCTGTGGTAAATGCTGTTTGCTGCTGCAGGAAGTGCTTGCCAAGACGTTGGTAAAGGCACCTTGTAAGCTCTCCTGTTTTGTTACTGACACTGAAAATTTGGGAAGTGCTGCTTTACTGCAGGATCAATGTTTATTAGCTCAGGAAACCAGAAGAAAATAACAGAGGAAATAAGTCTTAAGCAGTTTGGAATTGCAGGTGAATGCTCATAGAATCATGGAATATCTCGAGCTGGAAGGGACCCACAGGGATGATAGAGTCCAACCCCTGGCCCTGCATGGACACCCCAAAATCCCACCCTGTCCTGTTGTCCAAACACTCCTGGAGCTCTGGCAGCCTTGGGGTTGTGCCCAAACCTGCCCTGGGGAGCCTGGGCAGTGCCCACCACCCTCTGGGGGAAGAACCTTGTCCTGAGATCCACCCAAACCTGCCCTGGGGAGCCTGGTCAGTGCCCACCACCCTCTGGGGGAAGAACCTTGTCCTGAGATCCACCCAAACCTGCCCTGGGGAGCCTGGTCAGTGCCCACCACCCTCTGGGGAGGAACCTTGTCCTACCAGCCAGTCTAAACCTCCCCTGACATCGGTCCATGACATTCCCTCGGGTCCTGTCACTGGTTACTCCCCTTAAAAATTCTTTAGAGATACTTGAAATGCATCTGCAGACTAAAGTTTTCTGGAGGGAGAAAAGTAAAGCACAGAGTTCTAATCTGTAGGAAAAGTTCCAATGTTTTTTCCTCAGAATATCCAGACAGTGTTTTCCCAGACAATACACATGTATATAAACCTTTAGTCTGGCTTAGTGTAGAGTCTTGGAGACTCATTTTTAAAAAAATTAAATAAAAATTGCTACTGCAGAGCCTACTCAGTGATCCCAACCATTGTTCACATTAGCACAAGATGCACTTAAAAATAGTGTTGCCTTGTTCCATTTTTGTTGGAATCCTTATTGCTACTTATGAAATACTGTTAAAATCTTTATTCTTTAAGATAGCAAACTTCCTTGAGTGCTTTTCAAAGCTAGAATATGCCCCAAAGTTCCAAAGATTTGATTAAGAAAAGCTTCTCTGCACAGCTGAATGTGAAAACTAATGTTTATTTTACTTAGAGTTAAATGTCAACATGTTCATGAAAGTGTTATTTGAGGGAAGAGTCTCTCCTTCAGTTGAAATAGCAATTCCTTCTGTTTAGAAGGTGTTGGCAACACAAATGGGATGTTTAACCACTGCTGTAAGTGTGTTCCTTGGTGTGGCACAATGGGTGGCTCTTCATCTAAAATACCTTTTGCTCCTGGAAATCCACCATTGATTCCTTTTGAAGTGTTTTTGTAACTCAATCCTGTGTTTTATTTATCTTTAAATAGCAGAAGCTTTGCATTCTGCCTCCCCACCATGCCTTGGAGAAGCTTTTCCAACCCTTTTCCCCAGAGCAGGCAGTCTCTGGGCTGCCCACGTGCCTTCAGGGCTGGTCTGGTGAACAGCAGTCTCCAGCTGGTCCTCTGGATGGTCCCTGAACTCCTCCTCACAGAATCATAGAATTGATTGGGTTGGAAAAGACCTCCAAGACCATCAAGTCCAACCCTTGGGCCAACTCCAGTCCCTGCACCAGATCATGGCACTCAGTACCACGGCCAAGCTCAGGTGAAAAACCTCCAGGGATGGGGAATCCACCCCCTCTCTGGGCAGCCCATTCCAAGGCCTG
>JAWWLZ010000002.1:4032221-4048464 GCA_035041345.1 Poliocrania exsul | reverse complement strand
CCGTGGCACTGAGTGCCATGATCTGGTGCAGGGACTGGAGTTGGCCCAAGGGTTGGACTTGATGATCTCGGAGGTCTCTTCCAACCCAATCCATTCTATGATCCTTCTGTCTTGAGTTGAGCTGGCAAAATGCCAACTGCCCAATACAGAGTCAAAGCCTTTCTCCCTCTGGCTGAGAAAAAGGGAAAAAGGAAAAAAACCCTAGAAACTGAAACCAGTTTATGCTTGAACAAACTATATATATTTATACAGAAAAGAGGAAATTAAAAGAAACTACAGTATAACACACACAAGTTAGATATAACAACAATTTTCTGCCTCCCACCGAAAATAGATTCTATCACTCTGGATCCATAAGCACCCCAAAAGACACACCCAGGAAGAAACAGAAAGTAGAACAACAAAATGTTTCTACTTCCCTGAAACTAAAACACCTTCAGACTCCCTTCCCAAGAGAAAACTGGCTTGTCTGCCCCTCCTGACAGTTGTGGCAGTGAGTTGGGTGCTGTGAAGGAGAAGAGAACAACTTTGTTGGAGATGCTGTGGGGAGCTGGTGTGTGCCACAGGACACTGGGCATAGTCCTGAAACAGGGAATGGGCTGGATAAAACCCACTGATAGGAGGGTGGAAAGAAGCACTGCACTTAGTGGAGAGGAGAGACTATGACAGAGGGTGGTCATCAGAGAAAGGAGTAGAGAAGGGCTGTGAGGTGGGGTTGGAGCCTTTGGAACTGTGTCTGCATCTTGTCCATGATGTTGAAGATTCATTTTTTCCAGTCAGGAAAAGCTGCATTAGCATAAACTTCTAACCAGTAAATGTGGCTGTCTGGAGAGGCTTCAGCTTGGGATCAGACCCCTTAACCTGTGAGGCAGAGATATTTAAAGGAGAGCTTTGGATACTTGCCTGTCCCAACCAGCTGCCCCTCGGTTTCTGTGGCATCATTCACCTTTCTCACCATTTCCCTCAGGATATCTATGAGTTAAAGGACCAGATTCAGGATGTAGAAGGCAGATACATGCAGGGACTGAAAGAACTGAAGGTACTGGTTTGCTGCAGAGTGGGAGTGTGATCATTAACCCTGGCTGAGCACTCAGAGCCCCAGTGTGAGCCCTGGAGCTGACTTTGCATGCCCTTCTTCTGGAGAGGTTGGAAACTGTGTGGAAAGTGTTTAACTGGAAAATATCTGTTCTGACCTCCACTGATTGTGTTTGAGAAATGCTTCCAAATGTTAACTGAAAGCTGCTGATTGCTAGTGCATGTTGTCTTTGCTGGTTTGAGGAGATAATCATTTTGCTACCAAATTAAAATTATTAGGGTTTTTTTACATTGGTTTCCTAATTCAGGAAACCTCCCAGTGCTGGAAGATGAACCAGAACTCCTGTCCTACAGTACTGTTCAAAATCAGAGTTTAAAAGCTTGTATGTTTTTATTTTTTAAGGCCATGTGAGGTGGTGACAGTCATTGTGGTTTCATGTTTAGATGACAGAAGACACCCTTAAATAATCATTTGAACAAAACTCCATGTGACAGAGCTTGTTAAATGGGCAATGAATGCTGAAGCTCCTACCACTCCCTTGAAGCCACAAACAGGTTTTGGTGCAACAACTGCCTTGTACATCTGTGTTATGTCCCACCTCTTCAGTGAGCAGCAATGTAAGCTGTGATTTTTTGGGAAAGGCAGTCTTGCAAATAGATATCCAGGCATATAATGCACCATTTATCAGCATTAATTGCTGATTGTGTCACTGGCTCAGTGCTGGCACAGGTGCTGCCATCTTAAGTGAGTTGGCAATGCAAAAAGAGGAGTTGAGCCATTTTTTGTAAAATCTTTTGTCCCTGAAATAGCAAAATAATCACATAGCATAAAAAATGTTGGTAATTTTTCAGTTCCTGTCCCTTAGACTGTTTTTGGGGTGATTTGCACCTAAGCTGCACTGCCTGATGCTAAGAAACCAAAATGTTGCATGCCAAAGGAGTGGAACAGCAACTTCCTTAACTTCTTCCATGCGTGTACTTCCTTTCCAGATCCTTTCTGTAGTTTGGTCCTGCCACAGTTTCCAAATCTTGGTGGCTTTTCCTGCGCTTGATATTTCTCATCTCAGGCTGGAAAGTGCACCAGAACACAGTGTTTGGAACTGTACAAATCCGTGTCCTTAGAGACAAATCATCTAATTTGTCAACAGAAATGTAAATTAAACTGATTCAGACTTTGCCACTGTCGTCCTCAGTTCCATTTACTGACTGGAAAAGGAAGTGTATGAAACTCACCTGTGTTTCAGTAGAAATTACTAAAATTGCACAAGTTCCAAGAGAAATTGTTTGATCTGTAAACTAAAATGTTGATGTGTGTCCTCCTTGTTTGCACATTTACACTGTTTTGTTCATGTAACTCTTTTATTTCAGTATTAAAATTGAACAGTGCAAAGTTTGTCTGCACAGCTTGGAAAATTAGGCTAATCTTTATTTTGCTGTGATTTGTTGTTATAAATGCCTCAGTATCTCACATTCAGGCCAAGCTGATAAGGAGGGGTTTTCAAGATACTGGGAATTGTATCTCACAGAGTAAATTTCCAAAGAAGGGATCTGATATGGGAAACCTGATGGAAAATGATACATCAGGTCACCAAACCTGCAGCTTTCTCTTTCACAGTGAATTCTAATTCCTGAGTCAGTATATTTAGGGGTTCCCACACTGCAGTGATCCCTGAAATGAGCATGAAGTGGCCGCCAAACTGCCTTAATTTAAGACCTCAGACCTTCTAAAGTGCTCTTAAATCAAGGCCAGTTTACCTTTAAAAAAAAAATTCCAACTTGTCATCTTCAGCAGCTGCTTTGAGCTGCCAATGTGCAGGGGGAGGAGGGAGAAGGAGGAAAACTGGGAAGGCAGGAGCTGAAGCTGCAGAGAACAGGAAGGATTTTATCTGTGCTGAGGTAAGACTGTGGTGGGAACAGGGGAGGTTGTCCCCACTGTGGGACAGGCAGGAAGCCTCCAACACAGGATTAGTGCTGGTTTCCACAGCCAGACTTGGTGTGCTTGTGTTTTGATACTTTCTTTTCTCATTGGAGGTTGTGGTTGGCTAAGTGTCCTTTTATTCTTTGATTTTTCTTTGCAGGACTCTCTAGCTGAAGTTGAAGAGAAATACAAAAAGGCTATGGTGTCAAATGCTCAACTAGACAATGAAAAAACCAATCTCATGTACCAAGTAGACACCCTGAAGGATGCACTGCTAGAGTTAGAAGAACAGCTGGCAGAATCCAGGAGGCAATATGAGGAAAAAAGTAAAGTAGGTATATGTGTGGCATGGTAAATACCAGGGAAAGGTTTGGAGGTGGGCAGAGACCTCTGGGGGAGGCAACCCAATTAGTATTCAAGTTTTTGAGTAAGTTACTGTTTTAATTACTGTTAAGGCAAGTGGAATAACAGCATATTATGTACTTGTGATCATACAAATGGGAATTTTCACTGTGTTTCTGCCTTACAAAGTAATTTCTGAAGAAGGGTGGAACTGTTTTAGATGGTAAGGCTGTATTGGTATTATCACATCTCTGTTTTATATTCCATCTTTAAAATAAGTTCAGGGGGTTTGTCTGTAGGGACTTCTCAGACAGCCCATGGGAGAGTTGTGTAGTTCAGGTAGTTAAGGCAGCTCCATGGTTAAGTGTTGAATTAAATTTTACATGAATTCAGCATCTGACAGCTAGTGATTTGGAATTAAATAATAAAACTGGCACTGGGGCTTGTGTTAGTTTTTCAGAACTGTCTTTTTTTTTTAGCTTAGGGCATTTGACTACAGTTCACTTCAAAACACAGTTCCTGGAGGATACAGTGTGATTTTTTTCTTTTTATTTTAAAGTCCAGCTAGCTTTTAGTACATGGCCATGTGGGAAGAGTGGGTTAAATTCCCATCCATTCTTCTGTGAAGTCTGTAGGACTGGAGTATAAAAGGTCTTCTCTGCCAGGCTGCTGCTCAGCTCATGAAATGGGCTAAATGATGTTTGTCACTTCTATATTTGGTCTTGGAAAAAGCACAAACAAGATAAAAATTGTACCCTTGTGGGATTGTGATTAGAGGGATATTCAAGAATTACACTGCAATAAGCATTTCCTTTGTGTTTGGGCTTATTTTCCCCCCTTTTTATGGGAAGCTGGGTTTGATTATTAATAATTTCATGAATATTTCATTATCCATAGGAATTTGAGAGGGAGAAGCATGCTCATAGCATATTGCAGTTTCAGTTCATGGAAATCAAAGAGGCTTTGAAGCAAAGAGAAGAAATGCTTGCTGTAAGTAACTTTTTGGTTCTTTTAATGGCTTCTTTGATTGGTGCATTCCCAGTTAGCATTGGGCATGGGGAAGGTGAGACAGGGAGAATTTTGTTACTCGTTTCTCACCTGAGGAAATGTTAGTGCTTCGAGCCAAACAGGTTCAGAACTGACTGATGGAAATTGCACTTCCCTACATAGCTAAATACCCTAAATACCTTATTCTTCCAACTGTTATATTTTGGACAGCTGTTTGTGAAGATGCAGAGGAAAACAGCAAACTGTGTAACTTGTTTTAAGTCATCTCGTGGATAATACGATTGTCTTCAGGAATGCAGGTTCAGTTGAGATGTCAGAAACTGTGCATGTAGATACTCTTTTACCTCAGCACCTGACTTTTCATTCTTTGGCAACACTGCTATCCTGACCTTCTTTGTTAACTTGTTACCTGCTTTCTGTCCTCTCCCTTTGCTCCTGCCCCTCAGGAAATCCAACAGCTGCAACAGAAACAGCAGAGCTATGTCAGGGAAATTTCCGATCTTCAGGAGACAATAGAGTGGAAAGACAAAAAAATAGGGGTAGGACTTGTCAGCTCCTGAACTGTGTTCAGAAATGTGGCATTGTCTGTCTGTACCTGATGCTGCTTCTGTAAAACCCCATGAATAAAACCCTCCTAGTGCTTTTGCTTGGTGTGACTGGCAAATAGCAAGTTTTGTCTTTGGCCGGTGTCCTAAAATCCAAGAAAGATCGAGCAGCTGGTCTGATTTCTGACCAAGGGTAGTTCATTTGCTGTGCTGCCCCATTTGTATTTGCCATATTGAGAAAGGAAGTTCTATTTATAATGCAATTCCATCAGCATTGAGTTTTTGCTTATTCAGATTTAATCTGCAGACTGAGCAGAAACTGGAGTGGGATAAAGAGGTAACAGAGCTATTTATAGGCTATTGGGATGAAAGTCTCCCTTGCTTCTCATCCCTTATCAAAGCCACATGGAAACCCACTCTTAAAGAACAGTTTCTTTTCCAACTGAGCACTGTAAGACTTTCTCAATATACTAGGAAGAAATCTGGCAGCTTGCCCAGGCTTGTGATGTCCAGTAATTTGTAAAGCTTGAAACAAAATTGTCTGGATTTTTATGATTCTATTTGTATTTAGATAGAAATATTGTGGGGGGAGTTCAGTGGCAAAATACACATTTGCACATGGTGCATCCCAGACTAAGGATGACTTAATGGCAGCTTTCAGTTAATTGGAATGTGTGCACCCATGGTGGTACCCATGGAATAAAAAGACTCCTGAAATTCAGGGCCCTGATTCCACGCTCTCAGTTAACATGTGGGAATGGCACATGTGCATGTTGAAGTAAAATGGATATGGATTAACTTGTCTAGCAGTTAATTAACAAGTGGAGCCTCATCTGAAGGATCCCTAATGAAGGATTGGGCTCTGAATGTCTTTGGTAGGAATTCCTACTCATTGAATAAGCTGTGCATTTCTTGGATTTGAAGTTTATCTCTCTCTATGTAAACTTGGTCCTTTAATCTGTAAACCTGACCTTTTTCATCTATGTCTTTTCCATCAATCTTTGAATATCTTAAATCTGCTCACTCTTGTTTAGACTTGCTTTTCATGGCCTTTACTTGTCTCCCTTCCTTTCTTCACCCCTCCTCACCCTCTGTCTCTGTTGGGAGCTCAGGCACTAGAGAGGCAGAAGGATTTCTTTGATTCCATAAGGAGTGAGCGGGATGACCTTAGAGATGAAGTGGTTGTGCTGAAGGAGCAACTGAAGGTATGCAAGAGGAATAAAAGAAACTTATCATCAACTGCTGACCTTTTTCTCCTGTACATTTTGGCAGAAAATCTAAATCTAGCTCAGTAGCAATAAGTTGATTTTCATATTGCCTATAAGTTGCCATTTCAGGAATTTTCTTGATAAAGTCCTTCCCCTTCCTATTGATTGTGACATGTTAGTGCAGATGAGAGTACTAAGGAGTTGCTTTTGTAGGAGATGCTTCTCTGAGGAACACTTGAAGTTGCAGATTCATGTTAAAAAAAAAGAAAAGAAAAGGGCTAGGATCGCATGCTTTCTGTCAGAATGGCTAAACTGAGAACTGCAATATCTGTTCTCTTCCCTGACTTCCAGCCATGTTTAGTGGAATGATTGAAGCAATTGTTTATTCAGAGTACCATGGACAAGAACAGTTGACAATCCCTGCCTTTCCCAGCAGCAGACTCTAAAGAATTGCTTTCACTCCTTACAGAAACATGGAATAATCCCAGACTCTGATGTGGCCACCAACGGGGAGACATCCGACATTCTTGATAACGAAGGACATTTGGAATCTTCCAGAACTGTTCCAGGCACAACTCAGGCATTAAAGACAGGAGGGGAGGGGATGCTTGGTAAGTGCTGTGTGTCCTTTCAGATGCTCCTGCCTGTCTGTCATCCATCCATCCATCTTTGCTTGAATTTGGGCATTTGTTAGTGGGACAATTAACACATCACGCAGCATGCTACTTGTCAAATCACCTCCTGTGCATTCTTCTGCTTTACATTGATGATCACTCCCAGAATGTCGTGCAGTTTCCTGCAAGGGCAAACCTTGTTTCCCCTCCAAGGCAGCAAAGGACAGGAGTACAAACAGTCCATTACAGAAAAGTAGCAGCCATTCACATTACTGTGCAAACCCTGAATTTGAAAATTGTCCCAGGATAATCCTAATCAGGAAAAAAAGCATTTTAGTTTTGTATAAAGAGCTGGTATGTTGGTTCATTTATATCCCTGTGAACTCTAAGCATCTACTTGAACAACAGTGCTGGGCACTGTTAAACTGCATTAAAGGATGAATTCTTTGTCTGTGGTATCCTGTGCTATTGAGCAGTTAATGTCAAAGCTTCAACATTTTTCTTGTTACATTAACACTTAAATTCAAAGGATAGGATTGATATGGATAGTGTTAGGAAGGAGAAATCTGGTTGGCAACAACTGTCTTACACAGTTGTGCTGAATGGCCACTCAGGGCACTATTGTACCAGTGTAAGGCAAGGAATTAATATTTTTTGTTTGTTGTTTTTTCTTGTTCTAAATGAACATACATAAATAGCAGCAGGCAGCCAACTGTTCCCAGTGCAAGTTCTCTTGCTTTGAGCTTTTGGCTGCTTTTTCCTCACTCAGTTTCTGTGTGGAAACAATGTGGAACACCAAAAACCGAGGTAAGGGTGTATCTTTAAATATATTTTCTATATCTCCTAATTCTGGGGGTTTGTTTGGAAATAGGTACAACATAAACCCAAATGCTAACTAACCACAAACTCTATAGTTTTAAAATACCTGTTGCTTCTAAATATGTTTGAAGAAAAATTGTTACAACAACAACAAAAATTTACAAAATGCAGAAGTCCCCCATTCGTTTGGGTGGCTGAAGTGGCTGTAAGGGACACAGAGTCCCTGAGCTTGGTCTGTGTTGGGAGTGCTGAACAGCCAAAACATTTCCTTGCCAATCAGATTTACATTCAGTGTCTCTCCTGTACACTGGTGATGCCTGTTTGTGGTATTAAAAGCCAAATATTACTGAACAATCCATTGTAATGGCATCAGACAGGCACTCCTGCATGCACAGAGGAGTGTCAGGGCTAAAGCTGTAGAGAATACTGCTGAGAAAAACAGGCTTTAAAGGTACATCTGCAAGTATTGCTGATAAATTGCACTGCTTCAAACAGTTGTTCTCCTCAGCAAAATCTGTAATTGACACAGCCAAGAGCATAAATCTCCTTTCCAAAAACACGAGCCAGCACCGAGATTTCTTGCTTGGAGAGGGTGGTGGTGAGTTTGACTGATCAAAAACTCCAGACCTTTACTAATTCAATCGCTGCTTTGCCTCACATAATTGGCAAAAGCTGATCTCTTATTAACCTGTTCTTTGATTCATTCTCTCTTTCGGGTTTTAAGTGGGGAGGTGAGTGCTGTGGTGTGGTCCCTTCAACTTTCTCAATGGTCTTTTAGGCAAAGCCAATGAAGTGGACATGAAAAATGAGATTTTGGAGGATGTGGGGAAAAGAGAAATGATGCAGAATACTGAGCATGAGGAACACAAAGAGGAGTCTGAGGAGCAGGAAGTACAGCCATTGCATGCTGCTGAAAACACAGAGGCAGAAAAAGTGGTTGAAGAACGCACCGCCCTGTCAACAGTGATGGTCCCAGAGAGTAGGTTGGCAGAGCAAGCTCAAAGTCTTACAGAACATGAGTCAGGGAGCACCAGTCCCAGCAGTGATAGTGACACAGAGGATTTGAGAAGGGTGACAGAGTCCACAGTGGCCCAGCAGCCTGAGAGTGCAGAGGCTGAACAGCATGACTTGAGAGCAGAGACAGACGAGGACTCGGAGGTGGGTGCTCTGCAAGGCCATCAGGTTTCTGAGACTCCTCAGGAAGTGCTTTGTGACTCAGGCACAGAGCAGAGACTGGGAGGAGCTGCAGCCAAGGAGGAAGAACAAGAGGATCTGAAAACTGGCCATGCCCTAAGTGACAGTGAAATGGATGAAGAAGCCAACAGTCCTAGTGAGAGCAGCAAGCTGGTTTCTAACCAGGCAGGGCTGCCAGAGAGGGCAGGGGAAGAGGGAAATGCAGAGAGTTCCACTCCAGAGGAACTCCAGCACTCAGAAGAAAGAGCTGAAAACAAGGTTACAAATGTCTTGGAAGAGAAGCTTGTTGAAAGCACAGACTGCACTGATGGAAGAACTGATAAAACAGGAGAAGATAGAGCTGAAGAAGAAAATGAGGTTGGGGACACAGTTCAGGGTCAGCCGAGGGAAACTGAGTCTGTGGGTTTGGAGGGAATGGAGTCCTGTGAAAGGGATGCCCCAGCAGAGCCACTGGAAGAGGAATGTGAAGGACATGAGGAATTCATCCAACCAGTCTCATCAGGGGACAGTCCTTCAGCATCATCAGAGGAACAAAGTACACAAGACAAAACTGAACAGGAAAATGCTGTGGCTGAGAAGGACAGACAGGAGGAAGAATTAATGGAAGAGCTGGAGAATTGTTCAGGTTCTGCTGAAAGAGGTGAACAAGGTGAGGCATCTGTGGAGGCAGGAGGCTCCATTCCTGAGGTAAAAGGAAGGATGCTGCAGCAGGAACAGCCAGACACAGGTGTTGGGGAAGAGGTGACAGCTCAGGAAACCAGCACAGACCCAAGTCTTTTAGATGATAAAATTAAGGAGTCAGAATTGGAAACAGGGAATGAATCTGGGAAAGAAAAGGAAAGTAGGACAGAATGGGTAGAAGATTCAAAGCTAGAGGTAGAAGTACAAACAGTTCAGTGTAATGAAGAAACAGAAGGTGGTACAGAAAGCGAGAAAAATATTCCTTTAGAAGGTGAAGTGCAGAAGGTGGTTAAACAAGAGGAAGATGAATCTAAAGAGGAGTCAAGCATAGATGTTTGTGTAACTACTGAAGACAAAGCTGATAAAGAAACACTGAAAGAAAATGAGCAAGAGTTAGAGCTTGCACACCACCATGGGGAACTTGCTTTGGAGGAAGGTGCAAATAATTCCCTGGCACAGAAAGCTGAGCAGGATGAAAAAGTAAGTGAACAAGTTACATTGGAGGGTCAAGCAGAGGAAAGCCTGGAAGATGATGGCGATGCATTTGATTTTGATGAAGAGTCAAATCAAATATTAGAATCTGATGAAAAATGTGATGGAGAGAAAACTGATACACAGAAAGAAAAGGGTGTTGGAGCAAATGGTGCTGTTGAAAAAGCTGCCCATACAGACAAAGCTGGAGAGGGAACAGACAAAATGGATATCAAAGATGATGCCTTGCCCGAAGGCAAAAGAGATGAACCTGAAGAGACAGGGAGCTTGCAAGGGAAAACTGATGAGAAAGCTGATGTGATGGAAGATGAAATCAAAACATCAGATTCTAATACAGTGAAAAAAATACTGGATGAAAATGCTTTGGAACAGGACTTGGAAAATGCTGGCATTACCAGGGCTGAAAGCAAGGAGGATTTGCAGGGTAGTAGAAAGGGCAGAGGTAGATCCAGAGATGACTGCACAATATCCTAAATTGGGATCACAAGCCTACACAAGTTACATGCCATGTGACCAGTCCAGAACAGAAACATGTACTTTGCACAAGACACCAGACCTTATGAATACTCTTGCAGCTTTTTCTTTGTAGGTAACTCATCATAATGCAATGTATGTACGGGGTAACGATGCAAGTATTAAGTTATTCACTGACGTACCTGGCCACAGGAAAGCATGAGTGGGTTTGGGTTTGCTGTGTCTCAGGTTAAAAGTTCATCACCAAATGAAGAAGCTTTACAAAGTGAGCATTCAGACTATCATACCTCTAGTGTGGGTAACTGCTGCTGAGAAAGTGCTGTAGGAATTTTTCATTCTAGCCCAGGTGACAGATGTTTTGAATGTACATACGTGCATTGGATCTGTGTGAACTTGTGCACATGCTGATTGTACTTAGGCCTACAGTAAGTACATTAACACTTGATGAAGGAACTCAGCAGATCAGCCACACTGATGTTGAAACTTCTTTTAGAATGGTTAAAACCTATAAACCAATCTTATGGTTTTTAATATGGAAAACAAAGGTATTTTCATTCCACTTTGTGCATTTCTAATATGGTCATATTCCAGAATGTGGTAGGATCACTGTGAATCTGTTTAGTCCTAAGCACGTTGGAAGAACAATGTACAGTTTGAAGAAAGTGCAACATACAGGTCTTAGCTGAAAGAAAAAATATATACATGTTTACTTCATCTAGGCACTTTGCACCACAATAGGCCTTTCACACCATGGCTCCTCACATGGGGTTTTTATTTTTTCCAGAGAAAGTGTCAATACACACTGTAAGGTGTGCTTAGGTTTGCTCTTAAGTACTGTCTAGATACAAATATATAAAATATCTATTTTTCCAAGAAGATTTTTGTTCAAAATTGCATTTGCTTACTGCATTATATTTTTTGCTAAGTATGATTCTGAAAGAATGTTTTTATCTCTGAAACAATCTTACCTCTTCCCTTCTGGAAAGAAGATAACATTGCATGTCTTAACTCTTGCTGGGTATCAGACCAAAGATAACTGTGGTTCTGTGTAGTAGCCCCCATGCTTTTTGGGAAAGCTGGATTGCTTTGAATTCCTGACATTAATTAGACTCTTGGACTACATTGCTGTATTTCTTCTTGCATCTTTGCTAGTGCTTGGGAGGAAGTGCATGTTTTGCATATATAAATACTCCTTTAAAGCTGTTTTAAGCAAGGAGCGTCACAAGAAAATGCAGATTGAGGGGGGTGGGGGCTCTGGAAGGCTCTGTTTGTACTGATGTTACAAAGTTGATAGAGAACAGACAGACTGCAAAATTTCAAGATGTATATCAAAATGTACTGCTGTATATAATTTAAATAAACCTATTTTATACTTGAACTTACCTGTCCAGAGCACTGTTTCTAACCCTGCATAGACAGTTATTTAAATCTGTATAATTTCAAACACGTTTTTCTGCAGCTTTGTTCAGTTTATTGCATTGTGCTGCGTAGCTGGAAGAGTGATCTTCCTAGGACTGGGCAGCCTCGGGGTGTGAGGACCTTGACTATGTGATGGCACCTTAACTGTAACCCTCTCACAGGTCTGTAGCCCCCTGTACCTCCTTTCACACGGCTTCTCTCCATTACAGCAGGGCCACCGTGGTTTCTGTAAGTATCAGCAGTTGTTCTTAAGGGCTTACACTAAATGCTAAACCAAAAAGCCTTTGATTTTAAAAGCATTTCTTACTAACTTGTAGCAGTCTTTATTTAAAGGTTTAGCTCTGCTCTACTCTCAGCAGCTGTATATGGTCTAATGTTGAAAGTGTTTTTTTAAAGGTTAAATACACTGAAGTGTATTAAATGTGCTTCCCAGGCTTCACCTGTACTTGTGGAGGAATCTGTCTGAGTTAGGCACATGCCAGTCTTCCTTGTGGTTGGTTTTTTTTTTTTTAGTTCATTTCTAATTCAAATGCTTCTGGATGGTTGAGGGAGTCACTGATGAGCTGACTTTTAACTAGTTTTTCCACCACAAAACAAAGAATTCCTTTTTAAAGCCAGGTCACAGAAGGAGAAACAACTTCATTCTTACCTGTCCATGGCTTTTATGCCACTCTCAGTGTAACCAGGGCAGGAGCAAGAACAGGGACAGGCAGTGCAGAGTAGTTGAGATGCCAGAAATCCATCCTGGAACTGCTTGGTAGTTCTGTTGGCACCTGGTCCCTGGCTCCTGGAATTGGGCAGGTACTGTGAAGAAGAAGGTCACAGAGTTCTTTTACCTCTTTGGTTTTGTTTGAGTAAATGCACATAAAGGGAGGGGAAGGTCTCCCCCAGGTAAATCACCTTGATGGTAAAGGGAACTATTAGATACTACATTAAAAACTTAGTAATTTCAGTATTGTATGCCAGCCAGCACTGAGTGAAATGTGTGCCATTAGAGAGGGACAGGAGACAGTGCCCCAGGAGGAATTACCTAGAAAATGCATCGTAGGCTACTTAGCTCTCAGTTGGTTAAAACTTGGTTGTAATAATGCCAAGGTCATGGGTTCAATCCCCTGTGTGGGCCATTGGATGATCCTTGTGGGTCCCTTCCAACTCAGAATAGTCTGAGATTCTGTGATACTTTGGCAATCTCTTGTAAAGTTAAAAGCAGATAGAAGAAAACACCTGGCTTGTCACTATCTGTGCTGGTTTTGTCTTTCAAATATGAGTATGTGACCCAAGGATGAGACTTTTGTCTTTCAGAATAACCCCAAATGCTCACTGGGTTTTCTGTTCAACACCCAGTGGCATGTGTAGCCTGTAGCCCAGGTTTGTGCATAACTGGAAATTCAGTGCTAGCCTGAAATGCTTTCAAAAGCAGTAGCTGAAGAAGCTTACATGGTGAAATAGGGGAAAAAATAGTGAAAAGGTCTTGGGCAGTATTTCCATTACTACAGAGAAAACAGCCCTCCTGTCTCCTTCGAAATCAGTATTACAGGCTGGTGTTTTCCAAATCCTCTGCTGTCCCCAACAATGTCCCTCTTCTGAGAAAGACAGGAAGGCATTTCTGAAGCAGCACCCGAGCCAGCAATGCCTTGAGTCACCTGCAGTGCCAAGGCAAAGAGAACAGTTATTTGATTCACAACCCAAAGCAGAAGGTACTGGTCACCATCACCCCTCTGTGTCCTGCTCCCTCACAGGTCTCCTCTCTGTTAAACTCTTTTGTGTATGAAAGCCATAAACTGGTGCAAAGAGTATCCTGGGAATCACGTTTCCAAAGTTAAGTGAGGTGAATGTCACACTGTAGCATCGTTGGATGTGAAATAAGGATAATGACTCTTACAGATAAGAATTTCAATTAGCTGCTTCAGTGTCCTAATTTAGTAGATTGTTCTTTCCTGCTCACCTGTTCTCAAAGTCCTCAAATCCTTGATTTGTTGGGAAAATGCCTCCTAAATCCAAAATTAAGGTGACTGCAGAGATAACAAAGCTAACATAAGTTTTCTGGGTTAGTGTGGGGGTTTAAAGATAAGTGAAACCTCAGAGACCTTCATCTCTACAGGCAGAAAACTTTCCTACATGAACAGCAATTTGCCAAATTCCCTTTCTCCCTGGTGCAGTAAATCCTGCATGTCCCAGCGGAGTGTCCACAGTGCAGGAAGAGAGGGGACTGATGGTGGGACTGGATGTGAAGGTTCATCCCAAAGTGCTGACAATCCATTTTGCAGGGAGAGGGGGTGGGGGAAGCTGATATCCTTCCTTCCTGGAATCTGGAGCCAGGGGCCCTTCCTTCAGGCAGGTGTGTTTCACTCCACAGCAGTGCTTGTGTTAATGACAGTTACAACGAAATTATTTTCAGGATCAAGGTGGATTATTTGGCTCCTTTAGAGTAAGTTTGAGTTACTTTTGTAGTGACCCAGAGGTTTCCTGCTCCTCAGTCCTCGTTCTCTTTCCAGTCCTTGGAACTCCATATCTCAGTCTTTGCTGACCTGTGACTCCCAACACACATCTCTGAGTATCTCTGACCTGTCTTTTACTGTTTGCTCTCCTTGCTTTCTTCATTGTCCTTTATTTCTCTTCTGTATCTTTCATCTTTCGCAGAATTTGCCTTAAGTTTCCTTTCCTTCCCTTCCCATAAAGATCTGTAAAATTATTATTTTGAAAGGGTTTATACCTGTAAATTGTGGTTACTTTTGATAGTTTACAAAAATGTGGGGGTTTTGTTAGTTTTGTTTATTTTGGTTTTCCATATCAATGCTCAGGTGTAACAATGTTAGGTTAAAAAAAAAATGGAACTTGAGAAGGTTCAAAATGATTGCATAAAACTGCTGCACTGGGATGTCTTGTTAAGATCTGTATTGGGGTGTTGCATCAGAATCCAGTGTGAAAGTTTTATTCCATGCTGTGGAATGAGTGCTGGTTGTGTGGGAATTTGTATAGCCAGGAGGGCAATGACATCCCACATTATTGCTGGCTAATGGACTGTACATGTCTGCTGCATAGAGGGACTTCCATTTGAAAACCAGTTTTCCCCATGATTTGATTCAATACAGACTCTTTATTCCCTTTAACTGCATGTGCCAACAAGAAAAAATGGAGAGCCACAAGAACCACGAGACTTTGGCCTGTTGAGGATTTAAGAACAAAGAAGGACTGGTATTTTTCAAGCTCTTCAAAAATATTTAAGTCAGTCTGTCAACAGAATTTACCCATTAAAAGCCCACTATGCTCTTATCTGTAATTTATCAGTTACTTTCCTTAAGTTTACAAAAAGGCCTTTTTCTTGAGTGACCTTTGGATTTAACCATTTAATTAGCAGGCCAGCCCTTACCTGTGGAGCTTGAGCTCTGGACACCCACCCTGGTCCTGCACAGGTGGCTCCTGCTGGCAAGGGAGGCAAGATAAATAAACCTGCAGTGAACACCCATGTCAAACCTGGGGAGCAGGACCTGGCTGAGGTCGATAGAGCCTCTTCTCAGAGGTGGATTTGAGTGCTGTGTTCTTCCTGAGGTGTACCTGAACAGAGGGTGTTAATTAATGAGAGAATTTTAGTGACAAAATCTGTGCGTACCTGCTAAAATGCTTTCATGTTTTGCACCCCTTAATGGGGTAGGAAAAGCCCAAGCCATTTGGTTACTTGATTTGTAGTTCTTTTTTCCATTTGTCTCATTCTGTAGAGTGCATTTTGTTAATGAAAGCCACACAAATCCATGTGCAGGCCTGTAGCACTTCCAAGTGCAAGTGTGACACAACAGTTGGTCCAGATTGCCCATGGCCTCTTGATACCTGACCTGGAGAGTTGCCTGTGAAGAGAAAAGAAAGGTTTACCAGACTGCTGCAAGCAAAACACAAATAACCTGAGGGACAAATGTTTTTCTGGTCATAATATTGGAGATAAAATGTCATTGCCATGTGAAAGGGAAGATTTAAAGTGCTGAGAACGTGCTTATCTATAATTATAGGTTTTTACCGTATTTTGACTGTGCTAAACTGTAAAGATTTGTGAGATTTTGTGTTGCAGTTGTGTTTGCCCCCAGAGTTCTTGCATGCTAACCTAACGTAGAAGAATAGCCACTTTGCATGCAGCTACTGCCGTGACAAGCATGTTCTGTGAGAATGACATAACCTCCCCTGGCTGCAGCCCCTTCCCAGCCCTGGCTGTGGCCTCATTGCCTGTGGTACGTGCATAGCTCCCCTCATCAGTAGTTCCACTAACCTTAATGGTCCATCACATGTATCAGAAGCCTCTGAGATGTGCCACGTGACCAAGTCAGCACTGAACTTCCAATTTTCTCTTTCAGACAGGCTGAAAAAGCTCGTTGATGAGCGAGAATCCCTACTAGACCAGGTAACCATTGCTGCTTACTAAATCTTCAATAAGTTCTGGCCAGGTGGGGGTTGGTCTCTTCTCCCAGGCACTCAGCAATAGGACAAGGGGGCACGATGGGCTCAAGC
>JAWWLZ010000002.1:4021321-4032121 GCA_035041345.1 Poliocrania exsul | reverse complement strand
CAGAGAGGGGGTGGATTCCCCATCCCTGGAGGTTTTTCAGCTGAGCTTGGCCGTGTCCCTGAGTGCCATGATGTGGTGCAGGGACTGGAGTTGGCCCAAGGGTTGGACTTGCTGATCTTGGAGGTCTTTTCCAACCCAATCCATTCTATGATTCTATGGTAATAATAAGGATTAAGAAAATAGCCCCAGTGCAAGGTGTAGGGCAGCAGCACTGCTGCCTTGCAGAACATTTGCTGGGTTGCTCTTACTGAGGACTTGCTGCCTTGCAGGCCACTTTATTCTTCCTCTGAAATACTCCTCCTACACATTAACTCAGGATACATGGGAAGAGCAATGCAACCCACTGTACCCCATTCCATGTGCTCTCCTGTCACATTCAGTGTCCTCAGTCACCTAAAACTCCTTCCCCAGGATTATTTCTGAAAAACAGGCCCAAGGGAACACAAGCATGGCTCAGCACATTTTATTTCCAAGAGTAAGACCCTCCTGGTTGCTGGATCTTGATGGGCCATTTGGAAAGAAATAGTGGAAGAGTTGCTGTAGATGAGTAAATAGCAATTAAAGTGATTCTTGCTGGTTCCATGACATTTCATAGCAGATATAAAGTCTGTTCAAAAAACTTCAGGGGATCTTTCTCTTGCAGGTCACTCTGTGCTTTCACTTACGCTCTAGATCCTTGACCTTGAGTCTTGCACAGAACCAAACTCAGTTTGGGGAGTTTTTAAAGATGTTTTATATGAATGTGCCTGCAGAATATTTATGGCTTTTCTCATAAAATAGCCTTCTTCCACTCATTGTGTTTGGTCCTGAGTTTATACATAAGCACTGATGCATAAAATGTGATGAGTAATTTGTCAGAAGAATTTCTAGGACATTATTTTGTAATAAAAGATTTTTGGGGATTTAAGTTTAAAAATATATATAATTAGTTTTATAATACTTGAGTGATTTTGAGTACTGAGCCACAATTTTCCCTTAGTGATTTTAATAACTATTTTGTGTCCTTCAGATTAAAAAATTAAAGGGACAACTGGAAGAAAAGCAAAAGAATGGCAAGACAGAAAACACGCAGTCAGAAGATGAAGTTCTGGAAAATGGGACAGATATGCACATGATTGACCTCCAAAGTAAGCAGCATTTTGATTTTAGGAGAATTTTGTGCCCTGCATGCGAGTGAGAAAATGGATCTGTGCAATAAGCACATGGCTCTGAGTGAGAGTGAGCCCTCAGCTCTGAGGGCGCTTCAGCTGTGCACCTCTGTAGAGGTGAGGGAGTTGGGAGCCTTTGAGTAAGATTGCAGTTGGGAATCCCTGTTACTGCTCCTCCTTGTGAGTTCAGGATAATTCTGCTTTCAGAGTGGTCACAAGGGAATCAGGCAAGAATGGGAATAGTGCCTGTCTACAGCTGGGCACTTTTTGACAGGGATCTGCTGCTGCAGGTCCCTGATGCATGGAAGTTTTATGACAGACCTGTTAGAAACTGCTAACACTTGTTCTGACATCTCTGATAAATCTGCAATTCTTTTAGGAGATGCCAACAGACAGATCAGTGATCTCAAATTTAAACTAGCAAAGTCTGAGCAAGAGATAACAGCATTGGAGCAGAATGTAAGTTTTTGGCTTGTTCTGTTTGTTTAGGCATGGTGAGAATGCAAGGAGAAAGTGTATTTTGTTATGTGATAAATGAAATTATAATTGTTGTGATTTTCCCTTTGAATGACAAACAGGAGTATTGGAGCTTCAGGGCTACTCTGACTGAAATGCTTTCATTTATGTATGGGAAAGGGGGAATATATTATTGATTTGAACTGAAGGAAAAGCATTCAAAGACAAAGGGGCCATGAGAGCACTTGCTGAACTCTGCACAACACTTCCTTATGTCTGGCTATTGACAAGTCCTACATGGCTGCTGGCATATGATGTGTTTATACATATATATGGATTGTATACACAGCTGTTCGATTTTGATTGTTTGCTCTTGTCCAGAGTACATCAGTGATGCTCTTGCTAAGAGAAATTTAGTCAGTGGACTGTAGTTTTTGTTGCTGGAAGCATATTAATACAGATATGTGTACCATGTCTGCAGTAGGTTAGTGTTGCCAGGCTCCCTTGGTATACTTCTTTTGCCCTAAAAATATGCTTTATTTTAGTAAAGAGGAGTGAGCATCTCTCTGGTTATTAGTTGAGTACTAGAGTGGAAGAGTAATGCTTCAGAGTGACTTGTTGGTGCAGCTTTTAATTCAGAAACTTTGCCTCCACCTCAGGTAATACGACTGGAAGGTCAGGTAGCCCGATACAAAACTGCTGCTGAAAATGCTGAAAGAGTAGAAGATGAACTGAAAGCAGAGAAACGCAAACTCCAGAGAGAGGTAACGAAGTGCAAGCTGTCCTAGGCCAGCAGTCAGCCTGCTCTGTGTGGGGTTCACCTGCCTCTGTGTGTGTGAGAGGAGGAACCACCCTTGCTGGCGTGGCAAAGAATAAACATCTCATATTTTCATTCTAAATGTACAGCCAGACTTCTGGCACAGCTGTGAACTCCCACTGCCATTTCATCAGTGCTTGCTGTGCCTTGCTTTGTACCAGAGCTGGTTCTCTGAAGCAAACTTGGGTTCGATGTGTCCAGCACAAACCTGGAAGCAGCCTCCCAGTGCTCAGGTTTGCAGCTGTGAATATTCCCATGGTTCCACATTCATCAAGCTGAAAACCTCCCATTTCTGCTTTGCTGTCTTTGTCCTTTGTTGTACCTGCAGACTCATTACTTTGGTATGTATAAATTCTGGGTTTGTAAACACAAATCACTGGTCTCTTGAGAACTTGTGATTCAGAAATTACAGCAGGAGAAAGCTGCAAATCCTCCTGTAAAGTTAATTTGGGTGCTTTGTTGTTTAAGCACAGTGCCACACTTTACCAGGATTGACAGTCTAAACTTTCAAGCTCCAGAGTCTAAATTCAAATGCGAAATGGATTTGACTCATTCTTTGTGTTTTTCTTGCTCTGTCAGTCTCTTCATGCCCATTTGCTGTAGTGTGGCTGCCCACACATTCTGTCTGTCTTTCTGTCTCTTAAAGCATTGCATCTTCAAGTTGTCTGTAATTTTCACCTTATTTTTCTTACCATGTTCTCTCCAAGCAGCTGCTACAACCAGCCTGAATACTTTTATCAGCTTCTCTCACACTTGCCTTCTGAGGTGTTTGATTTTTTTTCAGTGCAGCTCTTTGCTTTTTATAAATACTGTTTGTGCTCTGTAAATACTGCTCTGTGCAGTCCCCCTCTCTCTCTGTACCCCCATCCCACGGTGGGTTTTGTAGGAGACTGAGGCACCAAGTCATGGCTGTGGGAACCAGAAACACAAAAGCCAAGCAGTGAGACAGGTGTCTGTCCCCCAGCAGATACCTCAGACTGTGCCTCTGGAGCTGAGGGAAATTCTGAGCCATTTGTTCAACATTCTGTAAATACCTTGGATTCTTGGCATCGTGCTAAGAAAATACCTGTGTGTATGGCCTTCAAAGCAATTACACAACATTTACTTTTAACTCTACTAAAAGGAATTTTCAACTGCTTTATGTTAGAAGGAGATTCCAGTAATATGGTCAGTTTGTGTTGGTTACTGCAAACCTTGCTTTTCTTGGAAAGTGATGCCTGTGGGGTTTTTGATTTTTTTTCATTTTTATAGATTTTAGAAATACTTGTAACTGTAGTAAAATGTTAATATGTAAAGTGTGTTAATATTTCTGGCAGCTTAAGTTCATTGTTTATGTATCTTAACCCCTACCACATATCACTGGCTCAATTTCTTTTAGCTGTTTAGACTTCTTTTCAAGGTAGAAGGCTAAAAAATACCAAAAGGCCTGCAGAACAAGACATAAACATAAGCCAACAACCTTGAGTCTAAGAACAATGGAAAACCTCCAAGCCCTGTGTGTGCTGAGGAAGGGGAGAGCTGATGAAGAGCAGATCTCACCGACCCCAGACTCAAATCCTGAAGGGGTGGAACAAGGGTGGGACCAGGGGCAGGACGGGGCTGGACTGAGAGATGTGAACTGGGGATTGGGTGGACATTATTATAAAACCCATGAAAATCAGTGTTCAGAGGGGCATGTCATCATGTATTCCTAAATGAATCTACTTTTTTATCTTATCCCACACTGTTTGAGGTTTGGCCTAGTTTTTTTACCAACCTTGGACTGCCTCCTCCTTCCCCCCAAAGCCTTCCCGGCAAAGGAAAAAAAAAGCTGAAAAGAAACGTACTCAAAAGAAACTGAACTGAATTAAAAAGAAATTATATTTTCTAACATTTGCAACCACAATACAATGTGTACACACTATGTAGGGCTCCACCCCCAGGGGAGAAAGGGGAAAGGGAAAAGAGGACTGGTTAACCAGAAAATAGAAAGAATCAAAAACCAAACCAAAACAAACAGACAAATACAATTAAAAACTTCAAGAGAGGAGAACAAGCATGAAACAATCTCACCCACATCCCGGGCCAGGCTAGGGAAAAAACCAACAGAAACAGAACAAACCGTCCAGGCTTCTCCCTGCTCTCTATAACTTCCCGAAAGAAAAAGCAGGGAGGAGTAAACTCCCCCTCTGTTAGGTGGAAAACACGTGTGGAACACTTTGTAATTTCCACTTCCTTAGATACACTGGTTACTGAGGAAGCCATGGATCAAACCCATTACACACACTAACTTGGAGGGCCTTGTTTTTGGGGTCTCTCACAGCATCAAAAGGGAACACACTGTTAAAAGTTACATTTTTTTCCTGTCTGCTTCCTTCCTTCAGCTGCGTTCAGCACTGGATAAAACTGAAGAGCTTGAGGTGAGCAATGGGCACCTAGTGAAACGCCTGGAGAAGATGAAGGCCAACCGGAGTGCGTTACTGTCTCAGCAATAACCGCCACCTTCCGATGGAAACCACTCCTGCCTGCCGGGATCGGAGCGACGCTGCAGCTGCTTCTGCCTCCTGCTGCCTGGGATGCTTCGTGTCACGCCTTCTGAGAGCAGACAAGCCCAACATTGCTACGTGCCACCCAGCCGTGGGTCTCTCTACGCAGATTCCAACCTGCTGCACTCTATCCATAGGAGTAGCTGGTCCAAAAGGCTGTGCCTGTGGGAGCCCTTCCACACCCAGCGCTGGGGACATCAAAGTACAGCTGACTGCGTAAGAAGCACATCAAGTTCTCCATCCAGAGGGCACAGCAGCCATTTATTGCCATTTAAAATGGCAATCAAAGGAAACACTTTGACTGGAATTTTGTGTCTTGCTGAAAATTTTAAAAGCAACACTGTAAGTTTTGGACTTTCTCATGACGGTATCTGTAATTTAGTGACTACGGTAGAGTTATTCATAGTAGGTTTTTCATTTACAAATCACTGTGGAACCACAAGCCATTACAAAGCAAAACTCCTTCAGTGGAAACCATGGAAGAAGATGGTCTTGGAAGCAAAAGTGACCTTAAATGACTTTGCCAATAAAACAAAGGTGTCTGGAGGGATTTTTGCACCGGTGGAATCATGAGACTCTTTTATTTCAGGGTAAATAGGCAATAGCTTCATTGAATTTTCAACTTTTATTTGTATTATTTAATCCCTGCTCTTGGAGTTGAAGTAAGCGACTTTAAAAGGATGTAAAGTTGCATTAGTAAACCAGCATAAGGCCATGTTTTCAGAAATGGTGGGTTTTGCACTTAGATCACTCTCTTTGGTGCATTTGTCAAAGCAAGTGTCATTTGCTTTAACAAAATATGTAATGGGTTTTTCTACATCAGAAACCATCAACTGGTCCATGAACTACCAGGAATCGATGCCGCTACAAATACAAGTCTGATTTTTAAAAGAGTAACTGATAAGTAAAGAAGCACTTTAGAAAATATTACTGCCTATGGGTTTTCTACAAATACAGAAGTAGCGACTTCTTTCCTTAGGTCAATATAAAGGTTTTCCACTTTCAGTGTAACCAATTAAGATGTTGCAGGTAATTATTGTGTGTACAAAAATTATACCTGACTAGCACTACAGCTCTGGTTTATTTGAATTCATTCTGAATGTACTACTCAAATGAGAACAGCAGTTACCTGATGGATAAAGCTGCCCATGCCCCTTCAGCCCTAACAGGAAAGCACCTGAGGCAGGTGACCAGTCCCTTCAGAATCTGCTCATGCTGTTCCACAGAACAGCTTGCTCTCCATGCTGACTGCCTCAACAGGTTCTATCAAGCCAAATCCACACTGGGGAGACCACATTTCTTCCTAACTTGGTCTTCTGACTCTCTGATCCAGGTCTTTCCCCAGCCTCTTCCTTGCAGATGGGAGGTTACTGGAGAAACCGCTGCTATTTTCAACATAAGGGGATCATTGGTATCCTCTCAGAGCACCTTCACTAACTGAATAAACCAAAAACAATGTCTGAGTGTGTTTCTCTGGTTTGGCTGGGAAACAACACCTTACTCTTCATCTCTTCTGAGTGCACAAGGAAATTTAGGAATGAAGTACTGAAAGTAGTGTCCTGGGAAAATGGTAAGAAGGATTTTTGTGCCCCTGGGGAAACACTTCCAGAGATGGTCATTGCACCACATCCCTGGGCAACTTATCCCAATGCCTGACCACTCTTGCAGTGAAGAAATGTTTTCTAATATCTAACCTGAATCTCCCCTGATGCAACTTCAGGCCATTTCCTCTTGTCCTTCCACCTGAGACACAGCAGAAGAGCCCAACCCCCACCTGGCTGCACCCCTTTCTGTCAGGGTGTTGCAGAGTGAGAAGGTCCCCCCTGAGCCTCCTTTTCTCCAGGCTGAGCCCCCCCAGCTCCCTCAGCCGCTCCTCCAGACCCTTCCCCAGCTCTATTCCCTTCTCTGGATGTGCTTCAGCACCTCCATGTCCTTGGCATTCTCTGTTTCAGCCTAAGGCTGGAAGTGTACATGGAGTGAAGCTGTCAATGCTTTCATTGCTACTCCACAGAGAAAGCCCAGTAGCCACTGACTTCAAGAAACCTCTGCTCCTGCAAGCTCTGATCACTCCAGAGTGAAAGGAAACCTCTCCAGATGTCTAGATGTAAACTTAGTGAAATGGATACACTGCCCAGAGCAGCTGTGGCTGCCCCATCCCTGGAAGTGTCCAAGGCCAGGTTGGATGGGGCTTGGAGCAGCCTGGGCTGGTGGGAGGTGTCCCTGCCCATGGCAGGGGGTGGAATGAGATCTCTAAGATCCCTTCCAACCCAAACCATTCTGGGATTCTATGATTTATGCATTACCTGGTAATGGGAAAGCCATGGGAAACTTCTTCCAAACAAGCTGGATTTTAGGCAGACTTGTAGTGAGCAGTGTTAGGATACTGGAACAATCAGGCTTTCTGCAAACTGCCTGCAGTACGAGAATTCATGTTATTTATTACTTTACAGTTACTTTTCCCACAGTTTGATGTTCACTCAACTCTGGCAAAAGGCATCCATTATGAATCTGATGGCATCACCAAGGAGGTGTTGGAGGTTTGTCTTGTCCACCTTGGCATAGACTTCCTCCAGATAATGAACCACTGTCCTGTTTATCTTCATCCTCAAGGAATGTTTCTATGCAGGGCACATTTTCTATCCATCAGGAATTGTTTCAGCCAATGGGACTGTTTCCAACTTTGCTTAAGATCTCTAATAAATGTTTCTCAGTCCCCCTTTTGTGGACTGTAAAGTTTTTTTTTTCCTTGTCCCTGCTGGCTGGGCACAGTCTGGGAGGAGCCGCCTGTGGCGCGAAGGGACCTGCAGAGAATCTTCCTGTGCCCTGTTGGGGAAGGTCCTTCTTTATCAAAAGTGGTGAGACGTGGGGATGGGAGGAATCTTTGAAAATTAAGTTCCCACTTCAGCTAGGGCTTTGGGTCCTTTTTGGTGTGTTTGTTTTTTGAGATGAACATTCAGGTGCAGAGCCACTTTTCTTGTGGAATACCTCAAAATTGCTGTGGATACCAATTTACAATTTTCTGTGCTTGACTTGTGTAATTTCTGGTGTACAAAGCCTGTGGGGCCTAAAAATGAGCTAAGGGATTTTCAGAATGCAAACAAATGTGCTAAATACAACATTTTACTGATGATAAGGTGTGTGATTGTCACCAGTCATCTTTTCATTTGTGGTAGTGGTGAAAGCTGTCTCTTCTGTCAAGATTCAGGAGAAAAAAACCAGCAACTAAGCATTGGTCCAAAAGGCTAAAAATAATGCTTTGCTCATCAAAAAGGGATGTGTTTATCATTTCAAAGTAGTTTTCATCTCTCACCCCATAAGCATCAACCTCATGACAGAAATCAGATGTGTATTTCAACCTGGATATGCTCTTAGTAGGAATCTTTGTGTGTGGTAAAGTAGGTGAATGTTGAAGCCACATTTTTCCTCCCCCTAACTTTCAGTATGACTTAGCTTTAGAATAAGGGAAGAAAAAGAACTGGTTGGTTTACTGCAAAGTGTTTTATGTTTTTCTGTGAAGAATGTACAACAACAGGGCTTTGAATGGTAACAATAGCACATGTCCCAGTCCTTCTAATTGAGCTCCAAACGACAGAGCCTCGGGCCCCAGAGGGAGCCGAGGTGGCGAGGAACAGCTCCTGGGGGAACCAGGATGGGTTTTCCTAGAACTTACATTTCAATTTGTTACCCTCTCTTTTTAAATGTTGAATAATTTTATTGTTTGCAAATGGAATGTCACCCAAAGCGTTGGGGGTTGGTTTGGTTTGTTTGGGGTTTTTTCCAATCGCTCTGTTAGGGGATGTGAGCCTGGAAAAGGAAATCCATTATGAGCAGAACTCGCCAATAAACTGTCACTTGTTTGGGGAGTTTTTATGGCCTGGTCTGTCATTGGTGATGTCACCAGCAAAGTTCTCTTGGAAGATACAGACTTTGGGATGATACCAGTGTGGCTGCTCCTTTCCATTTTGATACATTGCTGCAGGATCACACAAACATGAGCAACACTGGTGGTAAAATGGACAAATTCAGGAGCTTGTGTGAGGGAGGGCACTGGTGAGACACCTCCAGATATTAACATTTTTAATGGCAGGGCACACAAATACCTCCAAATAGTGGCATTTTTAATGTCAGGATGCACATACACCTCCAGATAGTGACCTTTCTAATGGCCAGGTGCACTTGGGCAGCAGGAGGACAGGAGCAGCCTCCCAGCAGGAGAAATTTGAATGGTATTGATAAATTGGATTAATTCTTCACTTCTTTATGGTGAAGATGGAGGTAACCCACATAGCACATTTCCCTGGAAGAATCCTGCACATCAGGAAGAATCCTTCACAACAGGAAGAATCCTTCACATCAGGAAGCAGCTTGGTTCATTAAAACATATTATTTTAGTGTTAAATTTAATCTTGCTCTGATCATGGGCGTTACCAGAGCGGTCACTTAAATGAAAGTGGTAATGAAGATGGCAATGTTTTTCTCTGCTTTAGATGCTCTAAACCATAGTATGTGTCTGGGGGTTGTTTCTGGCAGCTCAGTGATGTTCCACACTTCATTAACACCTTCATGTGCGTGTGTTCAAAGGAAAGAGCAGAGCCCCCTGTACAAGTAACACGTACCTGTGAGGCTGTACCTGCATTTGCCTCCACTCTGTAACACGCTCTTTCAGGCTGGAAACTTTCAGGTAGGTTTTAATGCGTGTCAAGGGGAGATCAGGTTGGATATCAGGGAAAGTTCTTCCCCGAGAGGGTGGTAGGCACTGACCAGGCTCCCCAGGGCAGTGGGCACAGCACTAAACCTGCCAGAGCTCCAGGAGCGTTTGGACAACGCACATGGTGGGACTGTCAGGCCGTGCAGGGCCGCGAATTGCATCGATGATCCTTGTGGATCCCTTCCAGGATATTCTATAATTCTGTAATAACTGTACGATGGATGCTGCTGTCCCTCCTGCTGGCTGCGCTTTGGGCTTTTTCAGCCGCAGGAGGGCCGTGAGGGAAGGGGAGAAGGGAGCGGGACGGGGAGAAGGGAGTAGGGACGGGGAAGGGGAGCAGGGTCCGGCCGCTGCTCCGGGCACACCGCGGCGCCGCCGGGGATCGAACATGGTGGGCCGGCTCTGAGGGAAAGGGAGGGGCGGCACGCGGCGAGCGCGGGCTCCGCGCCGGCCAATCAGACGTCGGCGGGGTGGCGGCCGCAGCCAATGGGAGCGGGGCGCGGGGCCGCGGAGGGAGTTGAGAGCGTGCCCGGCGGGGCCGCGGCCGCTGCTTCGTCTGAGGCGCGGGGGGCGCGGACGGGGCCGGGGCCGGGGCCGGGGCCGGGGCCGGGGCCGGTGGGGCTGCTCAGGCCGCTCTGCCGAGGCCGGTGGGGCTGCTCAGGCCGCTCTGCCGGGGCCGAGGGGCTTCATCTGGGCAGCAGGACAGCGGCTCGGCCTGCCCTGCAGCTGCAGTAAGTTCGCCCCCGGAACGTCTAGCCCTGCCCTCAGGGCTCTCCCACCCGCCCGCCGCGGCCGGGCCCGGCCCGGCTGTGGTGCAGCGTCTGGGTGCGTTCTTAGCAGCGGAAGCGAGTTATTATAACTTACCTGGGACATGTCCCAGGAACTTCCCTGGCACACTGGAGGTGTTTTGCTTCTTTTTTGCTGGCTTGCTCTTAAGGAAGAAGTGCGGGGGAAGGTTACTTGCTGTGTTAATAGCGTTATGATTTGTGTACAGGCAAATTTGCAGTGTTGTGTACTGTTAATGCAGTAAAAAAGGACCTGAGGCGAATACATAAAGTTCAAATAATCTTGGAGAAGAGGAGGCTCAGAGGTGACCTCAGCACTGTGTGGAAGTGCCTGAAGGGAAGTTGTGGCCAGGTGGGGGTT
>JAWWLZ010000002.1:3998803-4014126 GCA_035041345.1 Poliocrania exsul | reverse complement strand
TGAAAAACCTCCAGGGATGGGGAATCCACCCCCTCTCTGGGCAGCCCATTCCAATGCCTGAGCACTCTCTCTGTAATCATGTGTTATATTTAATATGTAGAGAATGGTATTAGGATAGGAAAATGTGTTACATATTGGTAATAAATTTCTGCATGTGACAGAAGAGTCAGAGCACTGTTGTTTTGCCTCTGCATCAAATTGTGGTTTTTTTCTTAAGGCAGTTGGGAACTTATCCACTTGCACTACATTTTTCATCTTGTATTTCTCCCCTTTTGGTAACACCTTTCTGTTTAAATGTCCTGTGATTTTATATTGGAAAGATTTTTGGATAGTAGATAGGAAAGAAACTCTTGGATTTTTTTTTATTATAAATGTAGGAAATATCTGTGTATAAATACAGTATTTTGTATTGGCTCATCTTGGTCTTTGGAGAGTAAGCACCAAATTAGTAATTGCTGGCATTGCTGTCATCAGCTACATAGATTTGCCATCTTTGGGGATTTCACTTTAAACATGCTAATCCTTTGGGAAATGGTAATTGGATCTAATTTAAAGTAGCAGGAATGTAAGTGACACATAAATGCATGGAGTAGTTTTATTTCTAATTTAAAGACTGGATAATATGACTGGATGTATTGGAATAACTTACTGATCTGAATCTGTATTTGTCACTGAGTCTGTATAATTTGTTTTTTTCTTGCTCTGTAACAGGAATATTCAAACTGGCATCAAACTGAAAGAGAGAAGGTTTAGATTAGATATGAGAAAGAAATTCTTCCCTGGGAGGGTGGGCAGGCCCTGGCACAGGTGCCCAGAGAAGCTGTGGCTGCCCCATCCCTGGAAGTGTCCAAGGCTGTGTTGGACAGGGCTTGGAGCAACCTGGGACAGTGGAAGGGTCCCTGCCCATAGCAGGGAAAGTGGAACAAGATAATTTTAATGTCCATTCCAACCCTAATCCTTCCATAGTTCTATGATTTTATAATTATTAGTAGGAAAGATGTGTTATATTACCTGTACAATACTTAACCCTTTTACTTTTCCTTATCTTGATGCAATTCTAGGATACTGGAGAAAATTCAGTGCAGAAAACATCTGCTTCTTACACCATTGATTCATCTGACATCTTTAATTCTCCTTATGCCCTGAACTTGAGCAGCTTTACCAAGCTGATTAACAAACTTCAAGCAATGCACCCAGAGGCCAGCAGGTGAGCACTGGGATTTCTTTCTGCTGTGATTTGTACTGGAGCCAATATCCACAGTAACTCAGTGCTAACCATGATGTGCAAACAATTATTTATTTCTATAGAGACAAAATTGTGGAGGCTCTGCAGCAGGTGAGGAAGAACAACAAAGGTATGCTCTGTGGCCTGTCCATCAGTACCATTGGGGAAAGGACCTCTGCCATTCTCAAGAAATCAATGCCCAGCTCTGGGCAGGACAAGCAGTGAAAAACAGTGAGTATTCCATCCTGCAGAAATACATCAAAATAAACCCACTTGAATTCGTGTAGCTCTGTAGCCTGACTAGATTAGTAGCTTAGCCTGCAGCTCTGCAAGGAGCACTGGAGTGAATCCACTGGAGCAGTGGTTTCTAAGGGCTGGGGGCTGTCTCACAGCACATCTGTAAATAGGTTGGCTGGAGAGCTCTGTGCACTCTGTAAAACTTGGTGTGCTGGGGGTTGTTCCTAAACTGCTTTACTGATTAACTTTGTGGATGGCATTTCACACATACTCTGTACAAAAGTGACATCTAATGGCCAGCCCTTGTGTAACCTTTCATAAAGAAATCCCAGCATTGGCTCAATTTTCATTCAAAAATTTGATTATTTCTATCTCATGTCTGAGGTTCAGCTCTGGACTAGAAATCTGGCAGGACCAGATTGTGTATGTCTTGTAGTTTTTCCATGTTAATCACTTTGCATGATGATACAGCACTGGAGGAAGCTCAGCGAGCTGAACACACTGAAACCACAGCCCAGAATTCCAGGGATATGTGTATCTATTCTGTAGGACACATCCTTGGTTTGGTCTCCTACTCAGCTTGCTTTAGGTACTTGCTTTAGGCAGTGCCACTAAGAGGTTTCCTGCAAAAAGGGAAGAAAGTTTTGTACGAGTCTGACTGACCTCCACAGGACTGCAGAGAGACATGAACTCATGCCAAAAAAATAAAATCTTACATTTGGCAGTGTTTTCAGTCTGTCAGTTTTAACAGCCTCAAAATGTGTTCCACTTTCTTTGTCAAGTGATTATTTATTTTTAAATGGTGTGTGGGCTTTGCTGTCATAATCGTTCCTATTACAGTACTTTGTGTTGCTTTGTGAAAGAGATGACTAATAATAATTTTTATTTGCATCATGAGGGAGGTGTGAAATAGCCAAGTCATTAGTAAATAATGGAGAAAAAGAATTCCCATCTTTCCATAGTAAGAAAAAAGTATGTAATGCATTTAAGAAGAGGTGATTCTGCTCAAAGCTCATCTATCCTAACTCAGTCTCTTTGTTGTGCTTCATTCTAGATCCTGCTGCAATTGCTACTGGAAAGAGCAGCCTTGTTTACTGTCAGTAAAGGTTAAAACTTGTTCTTCAAAAAGTTTTGCCAGTGTTGTGCTGTTTTCCTATTTCATCCACTCCCTGCCCTTGCAGCAGAACTGCTGTTGGTAACAGTAAAAGCCTGGCTTTGTTTTGTATCCTGGGTGAGGCCTCACTTTTGGTTTCTTCCCTGCTTCTAGCAAGGTGAAAGCAGCCCGAAGTGTTGCTCTGCCACATTATGAATAGCAGCTGTTCTGTTTCTGATCCCAGAATTTGACTAATTAGGCAGGTGTTAATAGTTTAGGAAGAACTGGCTCTGGCGTGCAGGCTGTTTTGTTGCTGTTGGGAAAGCAGAAGGTCTGTGGTGTGAAACAAATGAACGCACTGTGGCACTCCGTCGGGTTTCCTTCTTTATTGTTCTCCCTTTGAAAGGGAGAGCTGACTAAAAATGTGGGAGAATCTGTCTGTGGTCAATAAAGGTTAAAATTTGCTCTTGAACAGGTTGTGCCAATGTTGTGCTGTTTTCATATTTCATCCACTCTCTGTCCTTGTAGCAGAACTGCTGTTGGTAACACTGCCAAAGCCTGGCCTTGTACTGTACCCTCGGTCCTGGCACTGCAGGTGAGGGCTCACTTTTGGTTTCTTCCCTGCTCCTAAGGTGAAAGCAGCCCTAGGCTTTGCTCTGCCACATTATGAGTAGCAGCTGTTCTCTTTCTGATCCCAGAATTTGACTAATTAGGCAGGTGTTAATAGTTTAGGAAGAACTGGCTCTCTGGCGTGCAGGCTGTTTTGTTGCTGTTGGGAAAGCAGAAGGTCTGTGGTGTGAAACAAATGAGTGCACTGTGGCACTCCGTCGGGTTTCCCTGTTTATTGTTTCCCCCTGAAAGGGCGAGCTGACTAAAAACGTGGGCGAACCGATCCGTGGGTCAGTGACTCTGCTGGAGCCGGAGCCCTCGCCGGAGCCCTCGCCTGCTCCTGGTGGCATATCCTGAGGAGCCCAGGCAGGCACTGCTGTTCGGGCATGATTCGATAATGAGCTGCAGGTGGAGCTGTAGGAGCTCGGTAATGATGTTGCACTCGGTTACCCAAAAAAAAAAAAAAAAAAAAAAAGAAAACCACAAAATTTATCTTCTCCCTAAAATTGCGTTGCATTCTCTGTTCATATCGAACACATAGAAGGCGTAAGGCAGGATTTTTAGTCTCAGGCTACGGAGAAATTCCTTCGGTGGAGGCAGAAGCAGGGCTAAGGAAACCGCGTGAGGAATTCCGAAGGACTTCTCGCTGCTTTTCTTCTCGACTGTTTGCTCCCTTTCCCGCGGCTCTGCGCTACGGTGCGGAGTCGGAGATCACGACAGCCTCGCCTCCAGCCCGCTGGCGCCTCAGGAGAGCTTTCCCTGCTTCTCGGAGGGCAGTGGTGTTGCGGCCGAGCGCGCTCCGTGTGGCGGGCGGGGCCGTGTCCGCCCCGGGTCCGCCCCTGCCCGCAGCGCCGCGGGCGCGGAGCCCGCCCGGCCCGGGAGCGGAGCTGCTCCTGCCGCGGGGCCATGGCCCTGCTCCCGCGGCGCTTCCTCTGCTTCGTCCTGGGTAAGTGCCCCTCTGCTTCGTCCTAGGTGAGCGCGGCCGTCGGGACACAACTTCCCCGGGGCCGGTGGGGCGGCGGGAGAGGCTCCCTGGAAGCCCCTCTGCGCTGGGACCGGGCGTGCAGCCCCAGCTGCCTCTTCCCGGGCTTCGCCGCTGCTGACACCCTTCTGTCCCTGAAACCCGGGCAGCCTCCAGCCTGGCTTCGCTTGCGACACACACAGCAGGTGGGAATTAAAAAGAGAAATTATTCCAGAGTGCTGGGACACAGTGGAACATCGTGCTTTGGCCTAGAAATCGGAGGTGATGCTGCTTTGTGTGGGATTCCCTGCTTGGTAGCTGAGATGTACCGAGCCGTGCTCGTGCTGGCAGCTGCCCTCGCCTTTTGTTGCAGATTTTTAATTACTGGGTCAGGAGTCTCTGTCTTCCCTCTCCTGAGCTGCAGGGAGAGGAGGTGGCCAGAAGTGCTCTTTCAAACAGGCTTCGATGAGGTCAAATGTTCTGGGTTTTACGTATGATCAGGTTGGAAATTCTTGTTGCCTGGTTGGTTTCATGGGTGCAGCGTGCCCTGGTTTCTTGGCTGCTCCTGGCATTTCAGCTGCAACAGGTAGAGATTTGTGCCGTGCTTGTCACCTGTGTATCCACAGCAGAAGGCTCAGAGGGACCTGTATTGGTGCTCTGTACAAGTGTGTTTATTTAAGGTACTTAAACCCTGCACCTCATCTAAGCCCTGATCTGTGAAATCCAAGTGCCCCTTAGGAAGCACTGAATTCTCATTCTTTCCCTTCTTCCTCCTGTGCTGGTTTTCTCCTCCAAACCCTGGTGAATAATGCATTCAGCTGTGCTGTAATGGACTTATCTGTACTACATAATTAACTATTTACTGCTGTTCAGCTGTGCAGGGGCAGGAGAAGGCTGTGCCCTTGGACAAGGCACGTTTTCCACGTTCAGTTGCAGGGAAAGGCTGCGGGTCCCTGGCTGAGGAGTGAGAGGTCGGTGCAGAAACCTCTGCCTGGTTTTGCTGCCAGTGAGCACCAACTCCTCCTGCTAGTTAGGATTTCTCTCTGCCCTCTTCCCAGTCCATCTCATTTTCCTGACCCTTCCTTCTCTGGGTTTGGGCACTGTAGCTGTTGAAAGCAAAGCAAGCAGGAGTTGCCGGTGCTCCAGGCTGCTCCTTTCCATCCCCAGTGGGCTCAGAAGCAGCAGGATGCTGCCTCTGTGCAAAGCCACTTGCCCTGTGGCAGCTAATCATGGTGCTGTGGGTGTGTTTGTCTTTGACTGCATGCTTCTCCTGGGATTATTTTTTGTTGAGCACACTCTGTGCTGTTTAACAAAACCCCGACCTTTTTGTGCCTTTCTGCTTCACAGCCCTGCACACAGACAGGGGTGCACTGAAACTGCCAGTGAGAATCGAGTACCCAGAAGTCATGGTGGAGTCAGGAATTCTGAGGTCACTGATGCTTCTGAGGAAGCAGGTGTTTTAAAATGAAAATAGTTTCTTTGTTTGATTGCTTGTTTTTAAAGTGAAGGATATAAAAAAAGTGTGAAAAAAGCTCTGCTGTTACATGTGCCAGGATCCTGTTCATGCAAACGTGGAGCTGGCAACAAACCTGGAGTGCCTGTGCTCAACACCAGGGCTGACACTCACATGGGGAGCAGCATCTCTGTGCCTGTAACTGCTGCCAGACACCATTTCAGAGCCAGTTTGGATGGGCAGTGGGTGGGGAGGATGAGTTTTATGCCTGTGTTGGAGTTTTTACTGCCAGCTCATGGGCCTGGCTGCTGCCTTGGAGCTCGCTCTCAGATGCTTCCTCTGTCACTAACACACCTTCCCTGCAAACTGTCCAGAGTTTTGTGAGCACTGAGTGTCGTTTATGGTGGTCTCCTCCCCAGGGCTGGGTTTCTGCCTCTGTAGGAGCTGAGCCTGAGCTCAGGGCTCTTGCTGAGGTTGGTCCTGCCCCAGCTGCTGCTTGCTGTGTTAAGCTGTGCCCACAGCAGGATGCAGAAGTGGTCTGTTTCAGAAGAACTAGATACTGTCAGAGATTGCAACTTCTGCTTCCAGGTGGGAGCATCCTCCCTGCCTTGCAGCCACACTGCTGCAGGACTTCCTGGTGGGGAACAATCCCTGGCCTCAGGCTTGGCGAGCTGGTCACTCCCAAATTTGTGTGTGCTCTGTGCCATGAGAGGTGACACAAACCCTTCCCCTGTCACTATAAACCCCTGGCTGTACCAAAGCTGCAGTCTAGATCTTGGCAGGACTGACCAAACATTCCTCTTATGCCAGAAAAGCCTCTCTCTTAAAGCTTTAAGTAACTTCCCAGCAGAGTCTTTAAAAAGCAGTGATGATTGGAATCAGCCATCCTAAAAATAACCCTGGTCTCCTTCAGCAGGCCTGAGATCCAGCTGTATCCCAAGGTAACCACTTTCATTAAGGTAAAATTAGGCTTTTTCTGGTTTTTGGCTACAGCTCCCTGCAGAGGCTGCTTAGGAGGGGATGAGCCATGGTCTTGCTCATTGTTACTGGGGCAGGGGTGATTGGCACCACATCAGCTCTGCACTGTATTTTAGTGTTTAAAGGCAGGGCTGGGTTGTGCAGGTTGGATTTCTTTTGGGTTTAGAAAGCTGCATTACTGAGAGAGGTAAGAGGCAATTGCAAATCAGGCTGGTAAAACACTAATATATGATTGGTTCCCCACATCTTCTGTCTGTGTTGTAGACCATTGGATGTGCATATTCTACAGAAAATTATGCTTTCTTAAAAACAGAAGGTTTTGGCACTTAGAATTTCCTGTTTTCCAGGAGAGGTCATACAATGTCTGTTTGTATTCTCTCTTCACCTGCTGAGACTCCTGGAGTCGGGAGGAAAGGTAGAAATGTAAAACCTTTCAAGTTTTTCAGAGTGCCTTAAATTGTCTTAACTTGCATGTCTGAACAACCTGACTTTGATCCTTGGTGCAAAGATCCTCTGGGAAAAGATGTGGCAGTGAGAGGAGATGCTTTGGGTTTTCTGCACGTGCCTGTGAGCCTACAGGAAGGATGCAGAGGGACTTTATAAGAGCATACATAGGAGAAGGGGGTATGGATTCAAACAGAGAGTGGGTTTAGATTAGGTATTAGGAAAAAATTCTTCAGCCTGGCACAGGTTTACCCAGAGCAGCTGTGGCTGCCCCATCCCTGCAAGTGTCCAAGGCCAGGTTGGATGGGGTTTGGAGCAACCTGGGCTGGTGGGAGCTGATGGCAGGGGGTTGGAATGAGATGGTCTTTGAGGTCGCTTCCAACCCAAACCCTTCTGTGCTCCTGTATTCCTGTTGCCCTGTAACCATCCTTAAACCATTATCCCTTACGCCTTGATACCATTGCTTGGAGCTTTGCAGGCTGTGGTCAGCTCACCACTTGAATTTTCTGGACTCAAAAATAATAGTAATAAGAAAAGATGAACAGTAAAAGTAACAAGGAAAGGAAACCTCTGCAGGAGCAGCTGTGCGAGTCAGGAGGCTGCAGCACCACTGCTGAATTTTGGGGGGTGTTAGGATTGTTTCTGTCTCCTCTCAGCAAAAAGCACACTCAGTAATGCCTGTCAGTGATTTGAGTGCCTCTTTTATAAAAGACTTCCTTTAAAGTCTAATTGAAGGCTACTGTGTCTCTGGGAAAATCCTCTTCAATATTTATGGCTTGCCATTTTAGAAGTCTCTGACAGTGAAGTAAAACGTCCTCCTCCTTTTCAGAGCATCTCTGAGGTGGAGAGGACTTGAAACTTGCTATACATTAAAAATATGTGAGTAGGGAAAACCAAATTGCCTCCCCTCTGTAATTTATTACATACTCCCATACATGCCAGTTCTATTCCTCTGGAAACCAGTGGCCTGTGGATGGGAGAGGCTTTGCTACCAGGTCAGGAAGCCACTTGGCTTTGAGAAATTGAATTGCATTTATTAACTCTGAAATGCTGCTGAGTTAAAGAGCCATTAAGCATCAGTGCCATGATCTCCCACTTGTGATGACCCCGGAGGTTGTGGGTGATGAAAATGTGAATGCTGTGACCTGGATGGAATGAAATTAGAGACCTCATAATGGCAAAAAATGGGGTTGGCATCCTTTGTGTTTTCATAGGGCTAGGAATCAATATTGGGTCGTGGCAGAGTTGAGGGAGGTCCTGGAAAGCTGTGGGTGGGAGTGTGGAATTACTGCTCTGTGTTGGCAGGTTCCTGCTGCCTCCTGGGCAGCTGTGAGGTCTGGCTGTGTTGGTGTTAGGGGTGTCTGGGGCAGGTTTGGGCCCCAAACTGATGGTTGTGGGCACAGCCCTTCCCAGCACAGACCCTGCTCCCAGGGAGAACTGAAAAAAACCACTGCCTTGGAGAGCACTAAACAAAACTCCTAAAGGGGAAACTCAGCATGTTTCAGCTCAGTCAAAGAGCTAAATGCTTTTTTCTCATCTAAAATATATCCTTGGCTGGGCTTTGCCAGGCTAATTCCACTGTGGGGGGTGAACACCAGGGAATCCTGGTCCCTGTCTGCCATTGTGCTGCTCTGGGTGCTGCTACAAACTGGCTGCTTTTAATCATCAATCCCAGTAATGAACCTGCTTAATGTCCCAGTCCCTTGTCTCTGTGCTTCTACAACATGAGCCTTGGGGGATTTCAAAGCACATCCTGACAGCCTCAGGAAAGCATCCCAGCAGGTAAGCAGGGAGCAGCCTGAGTGAAAACCTCTGGAGCTCAGCCAAGGGCAGGATGCAATCCCTCTGGGCTTCCCTGTATCCTTTGGGTAACGTTTGTTGGGAAAGGGGCAGTGCTCTGTGTGTGTGAGTTGCAGAGAGGTGTGATCTCTGTGTGCTGTTCAGCTGGAAGGAAAGAAAACTGCATTGAGAAATCTGTCAAAAAAAAAAATAGATTATTCCTGGGTTGCTCAGATGGCTCAGCAACAGATTTTAGTCTGGAAACTCTGGGTTGAAAGTATTGAGTCAAGCTGCTGCTCTGCAGCCTGTGATGAATGAACCAAGACAGGGACACTGTTTATTTTGGTGTCCTCCCTAACAAAGTTTTGTATTTACTCATTATGTGCTTCTTTGTAGGCAATCTGTTGGATTGCCCAGGCACTGATTTTTTGTGGTTTTTTTTTTTTTAATCTTGAAGATAATTCAGTACAATGGTAGATGGTCCCATGTAGCAGAATAGTCCTTGTTTAATGCACTCAAACCCACTGAAACCTGAACCACCAAGCTCACAGTGTGTTGTCTCCAAACTAATGCCAAGCACTTTTAACCTTGGTGTTACTTTCCCTGTTCTTATTTTAGCCTCAATCAACTGAAATAGCTGAAGGAAAAAATACTCTGGGGGGGGTGGGAGGAGAGTGCATTTGCCTTTGGCACATTCCTGAGATCCTGGCTATGGCTGCTCATTTCTCCCTGGCTTTCTGCAACCAGCCCAGCCTGGCTTTGAGACCGAGCCCAGATCTGTCCTCCAGTGGCATCCCATGCTTTGTTGGTGTTTTAAAAACAGCTTCAAAGCCCAGGTCTAAGGCTGGGTTAAGGTGTTGGGAAGGCAATGCTGGAAACCACAGTCCTGTCCTGGGAGGCAGGAGGGATGTGGCTTGTTCCCAGGGCTGGCATCCCTTTGCCCCTGGATGCTGCTGCCAGCCCATGGGCTGTTTGCAACAGAGGGTGCACAGGATTCATTGGGGGTCCCTGGTTTCTTCCACCCTCCTGGCAGCAGAAGGAAGAAAGGTGTTACCAAAAGGGGAGAAATGCAAGATGAAAAATCTAATGCAAGGTGGTAAGTTCCCAGCTGCCTTAAATAAAAAATCCCAATTTGATGCAGAGGCAAACCAATAGTGCTCTGGCTCTTCTGTCACATGTCAGAAATTTATTACCAATATGTAACACATTATCCTATCCTAATACCATTCTCTACATATTAAACATAACCCATGATGAGACAGGAAGTTTTAAGGCTCTCAGTCTGCCTATAAAGGAGCGTTGGTAACAATTATTTACCTTCTGATTATCCCTAAGCAAAGGTATTTGTGGTGGTCACAGCCAGAGACAGTTTGAACTCAGAATGGGTGAGGCCAGGGCTGTCCACACATTGCCAGTGCACATCTAAAACCTGTGTTTTTCCTCCATTCATTCAATCAAGGAGAATTATTTTCCAAAAGACCCCACCAGTCACTAAGGATATAATTATCTTTCTAACTAACAGCTCATTGCAGATTGTTCCCTCCCCTGGTTTACTGTCAGCCAGCAATTGGATTTTAGCCTGCTAGGGTTTAGATTTCCTTTCTCCTTCACCTCTTCGTGGCTAGTTTTGATTTTATTTTACTTACTCAATGAATTTCTGGGGAGATTTAAAAGTATTTGCCATTCTGCCCTCTGCAGAATCAAGTCTGGGGAAGTGAGCTTGGCAGCCTCTGATGGATAACAAGGACATTCCATAACTCATGCTGATACAGGTGAATACTCAGAACCTAAAGGCCTTTAATCTGATTTATTAACTCGGTGCAGGAAAAGGGGACTTCATCCCTGCTGCTGGAATGGTTATTCCCTTCATTTTATTCCACAAAACAAGATAAAGAGAGCTTTTTTTTCCCCAGCCAGCACTAATGAGATACTTTGCATGCAGCTGAACGTAATCATGTAACCCAAAAGGATCTCAGAGATTTGAAATTTGGCCTCCCGTTGTGCCTGTGAAGGAAGGAAGTGATTTATCCATTGAGCTGATACTTTATGATTTGTAGGCATTCACTTTTTGCTGGGATGATGGGAGTGTTTTGAGTTTTTGCTGTCATTTTATAGCTATTCCAAGCATTACAAGAGGGCACAAAATAAAGTGTTTGAAAATAACCATCAGGGTATTTTTAGTTGAAGTTGAGGTAGGAGCCAGCTGCCTGAAAGCAGTGCCTGTTTGAGGGCTTTTTTCTCATTTTTATGGGTTTTTTAAGCAAGTGCAATGTTAAGCTGATGAGACACTTGGCAACCAGCAGATTTGATGACATTTTTGTTGATTGGGGTGTTGGGATTCCTGCTCAGACCCGGCTGTGAGTTGAGGGGAGCAGGGACAAGGTACACAGGTCACCGTGGATGTTGGGCAGTGTCAGCAGCAGCAGTGAAACCCTGTGTGTGCAGGCTGAAGGCCAGGGTGGTTTTCATTTCAGTCTCCCAGATTGTTTTCCTCCCTGAAGGGCTGTCACTCTGTGGGGCACAGAGCTGGGATGGTGGCAGGTCCCAGGGAGTGGCACTGGAGCTGCTCTGGTACCTCCCACCGCACTGGGCACAGCACCCACAGTGCTCAGATGGGACCTGTTGTGAAACCTGCTGCCCTTCAGGGCTGTAGGCTCAGGTGTGTTACCAAAGATCATGAGGCTGCCGAGACCCAAGGGTGCAGTCAGTGGTCCCTGTGCCGAGAGCCCTGTCCTGGTGTGCAGCTGAGCCGGAGCCGGTGGCTGTTCGGGATCTGCTGGTTTCCGCTTGACCTTCTCCTGTTACTGCCTTTCACTCTGAGGAAGTCTTTATGCCCAGGGATGTTTATCCCCCAGAGTGTTTCTGGAACATCCAGCCTGGCTTTGGTGAAGGGCAGCCCTTTCTGGCTCTGCTCCTGTGCTCCATGTCCCCCACAAATGGGATCTCTGGGGATGGACCCCAGCCTGCTCCTCAGGCCCACCATGCCTTGTGCTCTATTCCCTAAGAATGGAAGCCTTTGGCTCCTTTGGAGAGCATCTGCCACCCCAGCTCTCCACCTGGCCAGGTCCCTAACAGGGGACAGGCCCCAGCCTGGCTGAGCGGGTACTTTCTGTACCAATTCTGCATTCAGGTGTCCACTGTCTCCCAAGAAACAGGGCTTTACACTGCCCCTCTCCCCTCCTTACTCCCCTGGCACAGCACTCAAACCATGGCTCCTCCTGCCACCGTGTGTATTTGTAAAGGTCTCATTTTGCTGGGATTTAATGGAATTGGCCAGCAGGTGTTAATTTGGTGTCAGGGGAGGCTGTTTGATGAGCAGGGCCAGATGGAGGGAGATGGAGCACACAAGCCTTGGGTCACTGCAACCTGCAGCTCCAGGGTTGGGGTAGAGTGGCTGGGAAGTGGCCCAGAGGAAAAGGAGCTGGTGGTGGTGTTGGCCAGCAGCTCAGCATGACCACCCTGTGTGTGCCCAGGTGGGCAAGAAAGCCAATGGCGCCTGGTCTGGATCAGGGATGGTGTGGCAGCAGGGCCAGGGCAGGGATTGTCCTCCTCTGCTGGGCACTGCTGAGACCAAATCTGAAATCCTGGGTTCAGTTTTGTGCCCCTCAGGACAAGAAAGACATTGAGGAGCAGGAAGGGTCTGGAGGAGCAGCTGGGGGGGCTCAGCCTGGAGAAAAAGAGGCTCAGAGGGGACCTTCTCACCCTCTGCAATCCCTGCCAGGAGCAGGGAGCCAGGTGGGGATCGGGCTCAGCTCCAGAGGGCAAGCTGTAGGACAAGAGGAAGTGTCATCAAGTTTAGCCAGGCGAGTTTTAAATTGGATATTAGGAAAAATGTCAAGTATTGGAACAGGCTGCCCGGGGCAGTGGTGGAGTTCCCATCCCTGCTGGTATTTAAAAGCCATGTGGATGTGGCACCTGGGGACATGGGTTAGTGACAGTGTTGGCAGTGCTGGGTTTAGGATGGGACTCAGTCATCTCAGAGGGCTTTTCCAACTGAAACATTCTGTGATCCTGTGACCTGGGGAGCCAGGGGAGGCCTGGGCTGTGCTCTGCCCTGGGCCTGCAGTGTCTGCATCTCACTCCTCAAGGCAGCACAAGCAAAGCCCCAGCCCCATGTGTGTTTTCCAGCAGAATATCTGCTTTCCTACCACTGAGCTTTCCTAGCCCTGCCTCTTCATTTAACAATTTTCCCCTGCTGTGAGGCTTTTTTCCCCTCTGAGCCTGAGTGACTTCTGCCCCGCCCACATTTCCCAAGTCCTTGAGGCCTTTGAAAGCTTTTGTGTGGATTGATGGCAGTGAAGCTGTCGGACAGGCGGAATTTGGGGTGAGCCCTCTGTCTGCAGCTCCAGCTGGACTTTGTAACCGTGTCCAGGCTGTGCTTACAGACTGCTCTGCTCAAGTAGTAGCTGAGTGGTTTATTTCTGCTGCTCCATCTGCACGCCCTAGAGCAGAGGGCAGGCAGGGATGGAGGGAGGGGGATGCTCCTTCTCTTCTTTGAAAAGAGCAGTGGCAGCATGTCCAAGACATCCTGGGATAAGCCTTCCCAAGTGCTGGGGCACAGGGAGATCTCCCCTCACCTCCCAGCATCTGTGCCTGTGAAATCCTCACTGCACTGTGACTCAGCGGCATGGTGAGAGATCCCCACTCCCTTTCAGCACATGAAAACCTCAGGAGTTCCCTCTTAATTTACATCCTGAGTGGTTATGTTGGGAGACAAAGTCCTGTGGATTAAGGGACAGTGCCACAACACACCAAACTGAACAAGAGTGCAGTGGGTGGGGGAGGCAGAGGCTGCCTGGGTTTGGGACTTGAGGATACTCCAGAAGCATCCATGAGCAGGTGTGGGATGGGATGTTCCTGTGCAGGTCTCTGTCTCCCCTATGAACACCTGCAGGGTTTGGACCCTTCCACTCATCTGTTTCCAAGCTGCTTCAGAGCCCCGACAGCCCCCAGAGCCACTGCCACATCCCAGCAGCTCAGGGTTGGGGCCAGTCTGACCCAGCCAGGGAGGAGAGGCTTTAAAAATACATTTCCTGTGTAAAACCAGGACAGAAATATCCTTGCAGGGCTCGGAGGTTTCATTTGACTGCGGGGACACATCCTGGGCTGTCAGCAAGCAGAGGTGTGAGCAGATGGCTCCTTCTTTCTCAGGGAAGAATACACAGCTCTGAGCTGGCCAGTCTGCCATTCCCAACTCCAACATCTGCAGTGTTCTGTCCCCCAGCTCCAGCCAGAGTGGGACACAACTCTGTTAAGCACCAGCTTAGTTTTTTCCTGGTGAACCAAGGGAGTTTGCAAGCTCTGCTGAGCTGGCAGCTGCCCAAAGCAGCCTGGGCAGGAGGTGTGTTTTTAAGCAGAGGGAAACCAGACCCTTCCCAGGGGTCTGCAGATGCTGGAAGGGCCAATTTTTCCTGGGTTTTTTTGGCTCTGCTGAGTGAAAGGGAAGGTGGTGAGAAATGCACTTGGTGAGAATCAGCCCATCTGGTCTGTGTGTAAATGGGGGTCCCAACACCAAGGGAAGGCTTGAAAAGGAAAATGAGGTGTTCTGGGGGTAATGAACATGTGCTTTCAAGGCTTCTCAGGGCTGTGCCTGCAAAATCCCCCTGCTCAAAACCTGCTCTTCTGGAGCCAATGAGGTGCCTCCAGCAGGGACATGGAGCTGTGATCCCCACTGGAGGTTTTTGTCACCAGGGTGAGTGGCCTGGCAGGGACAGCTGAGTGTGAGGTGGCTGTGGGTTGTTGGCCACAAGAAAGTGGGGCAAAATCAGGTTTGGGGTGAGTACCCAGGCTGGCAGCATGGACTACATCTGTCTGATAGTTTAATCCCAAGGTTTGTACCTACTCAGGCAGGATTTGTCCCACCAGACAGGGACATGGCCAAGGCAGGGATGGAATCTCTCAGCAAACAAGCACCAGCTCTTGCTGGATTTTATTCTGCAGCCAAGTCCAAACCACGAGACTTCAATCAAACAGCAAAACCACCACCCCGAAAAGGAGGGGAAAGCAGACCGTGTTCATGTCAGGCTTGTGGAGGGCACTAATCATTTCACAGTGGGGGTTACAGCATTTGGGAGGAGCCCAGAGGAAGACACTGAGATGTTTCTTCATAGAGCTCAGAGCTTTGCTAGTGGTACATGTGCCTTGTTGTTGCCAGCCCTCCTGTGAGTGTCACTTTGCAGTTCTCTGCCATCTTTGGGGTTTAATGAGACCTCCAGGCTTTTTGATGATTATCTGGCTATTTCCTGCTCTTTGCTATAAGCCCTGAACATTTTCCCCCAGAAAGAAGATAGTCACTGTGGTGGATCCAGCAGTGTCCTGTTGGTCCTTCAGTGCTCTGGGCTTCTTGTGGCAGTGGGTCCCACCTGGTTCTCTCCCTGAGTTACTTCTATACAGCATTAGCATGAGAGGTGAGAGGGGGAGTGGTTTTGAGTCCACCTTAAATCATAGAATGGATTGGGTTGGAAGACACCTCTGAGATCACCAAGTCCAACCCTTGGTCCAACTCCAGTCCCTTTACCAGATCATGGCACTCAGTGCCACGGCC
>JAWWLZ010000002.1:3986498-3998703 GCA_035041345.1 Poliocrania exsul | reverse complement strand
GTCCCTGAAGGTGTTTCAGAGGACACTCAGTGCCACATCCAGTCCCTTCTCCAGCCTCGTTGCTCTTCTCTGGCCCCGCTCCAGTACCAGTCCCTTGGTGGGATCTCCCCAGAAATGAAACTGCCTTACTTGGGACTCGCTGCCCCCAAGTCTCCCAGTGCACACATGGCTTGAGCAGCATCCAGAGGTCGAGTGGCAGAGGGTGGGAAGGCTTGCAGGAATGCCTGGGAACTGGCAACATGCCATGCCCCGTCTGAAATCTCAAATCTGTTCTTGGGCTCTGCCATCGTCCCTGCCTCTGCCTCCCCACAGGGTTAGTCACACATCCCAGCATGACAAGCCCAAGAATTCCTGAAAAACTGAGGAGAATATGGCCAGAGACCAAGGAATTGTGCAGAGGGGACACTGATGTAATGTGCTAAACCCTTCTTGTGGAGAAAGCTCAGGGGTTTCTGCTGGTGAACCATCACCAGGACAAGTGTGGGCTCACAGTGGTGGCAGGAGGAGGGGGTGGGACCCACTCAGCTGTTTCTGGAGGGTCACCCAGAGCTCTTGGCCCAAACTGCAGCTGTAAGAAGTGCAATCTAAGGAAGTCCAGTTGTTTTGCCAAAATTTTTGTAAAAATTCAGGACCAACACTATTTTTCTGCTGAAAGCAATGTGAGACAGGTTTTTTGCAGCTAACCCTCAGCAGATGGGACTCGCCAGGACATCAGTCCCAGGGCAATCAGGAGGACCTGAGGGGCCTGCAAAAGCTGTCCCTCCAATCACTGCTGCTCTCCAGATGTTTCCTGTGAGGAAGCAAATGAAGGATCCTTAAACTTACTGTCTTTTAACAGGCAATCAGAGATTCTCTCAGCAGGGAAGGTTGTTCATCAACAGTTCTAGTGATAGAAGAATGGCTTCCCACTGACAGAGGGCAGGGGTAGGATGGGATAGTGGGAAGGAATCCTTCCCTGTGAGGGTAGGCAGGCCCTGGCACAGGTTGGGCAGAAAAGCCGTGGCTGCCCCATCCCTGGATGTGTTCAAGGTCAGGTTGGACAGGGCTTGGAGCAACCTGGGCTGATGGGAGGTGTCCCTGCCCATGGCAGGGGGTGGAATGAGATGAGCTTTAAGGTTCCTTCCAACCCAAACCATTCTGGGCTTCTGTGATTCCCTGTGTCAAGGTGGCACCTAAAGGCCATGCAGAGCTTTGGAGGCACTGCATGGCTCCAGTGGGAAGCTCCCAGAGAACCACTGCATTCCTGCAGCTCCTGATGCCCTTTTTCCTGAGGGAATGGGAATGACAGGGGCCCATGACGGGGGAGCTCTTTGGAGGCAGCTCAGCCTCAGTATAGTCATGTTTTGGAGCTCATTTATTCAGCAGCTCCTTCTGGCCTTCACAAATGGATGCTGCTAAGTACAGAGACATGACTGCTTCAGAGCTCAGTGATTCACAGCTCACTGCAGCTGACTTAGACCATCTCCATCAGCAGGGCTGAGGGCACAAGGAAAACCCACTGGAATGAGAGCCAGATGACACAAAAATCTCTCCCTGCTTTTTTTCCCTTGCTGTTACAAGCTCTGAGCCCTTCCCAGCTTGAAGTGGGTTTTGGGAAAGTCTGTGGGGCAGCAGGGATCTGTGGGTTTAGGTAGGGACCATGTGGAAATGCAGCAGGAGCTGCTTCTCACTCTGACCTTAAAATGTGCAGTTACAGCTTCAGTCTGTGAGAACTCCCCAGTCAGCTGAAAACAAAAGACCTTTTTGGCCTCGCTGTGCCCAGCTCCATCCTGGCAGCACTTTCACAACGGGCTCTGTTGGGCTTTGCTCCTCTTGGATGCTCTTTGCCTCTGATCTGTAAGACAAAAGGGCCCTTGACCATGTTAAAAACCATGTGAAGGGTCTTGGTCACTGGCTGATGGGTCTGGTTTTCGTGCAGACTACCAGCCATATGTGGCTTGTAGCTCCTTGCAGCCACTTTGTGGTTCTCAGTTGCTTCATCCCCGTGGTTTATTCAGGGTTTTTTCAGTGCTTCTCCTCTCTCCACCCCAGGTGGAGCTGCCTCTTAAGGTGTTTTCCTCCAAGCAGTTGTGTGGTCCTCGGGAGACATTTGGGCCTCCCTAAGGATGGTTGTGGTGCAAAGGACTTGTCTCTAGGCTCATCCATGCTAAATGAGTGGGAGGAATGCAGCCAGGCACAGTGCAGCCTGGCCATGCTCAGTTAACTCCTACTTCTCTTTCTCCTTGTGCTGCATCACAGTTGAATTTCCTCAAGTGGCTTTGTCTTCCTCAGTTTCTCTGTGCTTTGCGTGTCTCACTCATTTCTTCCTGGCTCTGTTTCCTCCTTTGCTCCTCAACCCCCTGAGCTGCTCATCCATCTGCTTTCTGGTCTCTTCTCTGCTCTGCCCTCCCCTCTCCCCTCTTGCTCTCCTGCTCTGTGCTTGACGTGTTCCCCAGCGGCATTTTCTCTGCAAGCTGCTTGTCCAGACGTGTGATGGGCTGAATATTTACAGGGCCCTTGTCCTTCACAGTCCAGTGCACAGACCTCACCGAGGGGTGACCCCTTGGGCTGGCACCTGAGCCTCCCTGGGATGCTGGTGCTCACTCAGCCAAGGCTGTAGGAAGGGGAGAAAAGCCTCCCAGCCATCAATCATCCTTGAGCCTGCCCAGAGACTGAGATTTGCAGCCAGGCCCTCACAGAAAATTATTGTACTTTCCCTCCTCCTCCACCTTCTTCTCCTCCTCCTCCCTTGGTGCTTTGCTTCAGCATCTGGAGGCCCCCCGTTTCAGAGCAGGGCTTATCTCTGGCTGAGGTGCTGTCAGGTGAGCCCCTGGCTGGTATCAGCTGGGGAGAGCTTTAGGTTTGGATAAACCCAATTTTATTATTGCATCAGTGAGGGTTTAGTGCTCCTTGACTTCTCTTGGCTCAGAAGCTCACAGTTGGTGGTGGGAGGCAGCATGGGAGCCCTGCAGCCAACCAGGAACATCACCCAGGGTTCTGAGGGGCCCTTCCCCCCCAAATTCCCTGAGTTCCCACCCATTGCCATAGAATGCTGGTACCTACATGCTCTAAGGATTTTGGAGGCTGCAGAGGGATGATGTCCCATGGTGATGTCCCTTGGCCGCTAAATAAAAGCAGCTAAATCCTGTTGTGTTAAAAAAATAGGATAAAAATAAAGCACAGAGTTATTCACACGTGGCAAAAAATAGAGCTGGAATGCAATGCCTGCCTGTAGTGTGTTCCAGGAGCTGGAAAGGCACTAGTGGCTCCTTGGGACCAAGGGAAAGGTGTTATTTATAGCCAGGCTCAGTAAATCATTCCTCCAAAGGTTTGTTTCCCCTTCCCTTCGTAGCATCACTGTCCTTTCCCTTTGCCCTCTCTAACAACATTGCACTGGTTGTGCAGGAGCCTGTGAGCAGCATCCCTGTCTTTCCCGCTCCCAAACCTGAGGCACCTCGTGGCAGGGACAGGTACCCAGAGGTGGATCAAACCAACACTGTGCACCAGGGATGGATTTCCCTGTGCCAGACCCTGCACTCTGTCAGAGGTGGATATTTGTTCCCAAATGGGACACTGTGCAGGAGCTTTGCTTGGCACCATCAGGGATCGGGCTGGGAGCTGTGGGGTCATTCCCCTCCTTCCCCAACACCCTTGATCGTTTTGTAAACTGAAAACCTGGGCATTTACAGTCCAAAGGTGATGCCAAGGTGATCAGCAGAGAATAAACCTGTATCCTTACCTGGCATGTCTTGAACAATTGATTTGTCAGCATGAGGCACTTGGGAGGGGAATGGAGGCTGGTGCTGAAGGGGCTGAGGGGTGTGAGGAGGGAAATCAACCCCTGAGAAGGAGGTTTTGGAGCACCTGGCTGGGGATGGGGTTGCTGTGATGTCAGCTCTGCTTTGGTGGGTGCCATGACCCACAGCAGCAGAGCCTGACCCTGCCTGCCCCTGGCCTGTCTTGCAGCCCAGCACTTCATCGCGGCGACGGCGTGCCAGGAGCCGGACTATGGCTGGATGATCCGGCACTACTGCCTGAGGCAGTTCCAGCTCAGCATGGAGGGCATCGGGCAGCGGCTCTGGTGCGACTGGGATGAGACTGTGGGGTAAGTGAGGCTTCTTTGCTCGTCCCTCTTGTGACAACCCCACAGACAAGACAGTGAAGTGAGGTGGGAATTGCTAGAACAGCCAGGCCCAAGAGGTGGCAGCTGTTGGACAAGCCCTAGTTGGAGGCCAACAACTAGGGGTGTGCCCCAGGGGTCAACACTGTCCTGCTTAACCTCTCCATTATTAATAGTGTGGGTGATGGGACTGACTGTAATCCCAGCAAACTTCCAAATGACACCAAACTGGGAGAGGTAGGTGACACACCAGGGGGTTGTGTTGCCATCCAGAGGCAGCACATCCAAAGGGAAGGAGGAATGGGCTGATGGGAACCTCCTGAGGTCCAGCAAGGGAAAGGGCAAAGTCCTGAACCTGAGCAGGAACAGCACTGGGCACCAGGACATGCTGGGGGCTGCCCAGATGGAAACCAGCATGGCAGAAAAGGAGGTGGGGGGCCTGGTGGGCACCAGGTTGAACATGAGCCATGAACATGTCCTGGTGGCAAAGAAGGTGAGTGGGCACAAATGAGGCATGGAAAGTTCTCTCTGAACACCAGGAATTTCACTGTGAGGGTGGCCAAGCAGTGGCACTGCTGGCCTGGGGAGGATGTGGAATCTCCATTCTTGGAGATACTTAAAAAACAGCTGGACATGGTTATAAGCAACCAGCTGTGGGTGGCCCTGCTTGAGCAAGGGTGTTTGGATGAGGGAGGTAGGTCTGCAGAGCCATTCTTTGGTTAAAGAGGCATTCAAGGAGCCCACCCTCAGCAGGGCCTGGCAGTCAGGAAGGTAGTTGTGCAATACAGCTTCAGTCAGGGAAGGCCACATCTGTCTGGAGATCAGTGGGTTAATAAAGCAGCAGATTTGGACCCCCCTCACAGCTTCTGGTGACTCACAGCTTGATGGACATATTTTCTATGAGATTTTTCATTTTTGTCTCAGCACTCTGGTTCTCCAGTTGGTCCAAAATGCCACAACTCTGCCTGAAAGCCCCATAACCCAGTGAGAGGCCCTCAGACCCTCTCTGTGAGAGAATCCCAGGCTGTCCCACTGGACCTGCTGGCTCAGCCCCTGCTTCCAGAAGTTGTGTGTTGATTTTTCTAAGCAACTGGAGGGAGAGGCTGGAATGGTATGGCATGGCAGTCCTCTGCTAAGCCTCCTGTTTGTAATCAGTGTCAGGGAGTCAGAGGTGATTTATGGCTTGGGAGAAGTGGAGGTGCAGCCTCCTTCCCTCCTGGAGTATCTTTGGGGGATAATGAGGGTGATAAGGGAACCCTGCTTAGTGCAGCTCCATCAGGGAGTACAGGGATGTTGCATATAAGGAATCTGTTTGATTTTGGGGTATTTCTTCTGGTTTTATTTTTATTGCAAGCAACCTCAACAGTGCTTTCTTTGCATTAGCTTTTTCCTATTTATGATCAGCAGAGTTTTTCAGTCCCACCATGGCATAAATCATTCCCCTGCTGAGATGGGAGGAGTGGCCATGTGTCAGTGTGAGGGCTTGAAAAGAGAAAATAAAAAGCCTCTTTCCACCTTCAGCTGACTCTCCATATTGTACAGCCTTGTGCTGTGGCCTTTCCCTGGGGAAAATGAAGCATTGGACAAAATGAGCTCTTGGGACACCAGTGGGGATGGAGATCAGCTGGAAATGGGGAGCAGCTGGTGCTGTTTTGCCCAAAAACTAGAGGGTTTGCAAGATTTTGTTGCTTTCCTGCTTTGTGGACCTTTCTTCTGTGCCACTCTGTGATTCTAAACGTGCATTCTGGGTGTGCTGAGTGTCCCCCAGGGGCAGGGCTTTGCTTGTGGTCCTGGTTTGGTGCTGTCTGCAGGCTTGGTGAGCTCCATCCATCTCCTCCTCCCCCAGCAAAGCCACTGCCCAGGGAGCAGAGGTGTTTTGAAGAGCTTGTTCTTTATCTCCAGCCTTCTGTTTTCCTCCTAAATAGCTTCAACTAAACTCGTTTATCCTGGAGGAAATGTTGATAAGCTTGCAGTGTGTAATTTGATTGCCTGAGTCCATTTGCTCCCTGTGAACACATGGCTTGAGGTTACTTAAGAGATGACATTCCTCTGATCTTCTCCTGCCCTCAGGACACTGGGAAAAATCTCGGGAATAGCTCAGCTACTGCAGTAAATAAGCTGCAGGGATGTGGGTTTTGGATGCCCACCTTGCTCAGCTGCCTTGCCCCCTGGGTGTGCTGGGGAAGCACCATCCCCTTTGGACAACAGGGAGATGTCCCAGCAGAATGGGGAGGGGGTGGCATAGATGGCTCGTCACCCCTTTGGCTTTAGGGGAAGGATTTGGCTTCCACCAGCTGTGAGACAAAGAAATAGAAGTAACCCACCTTTTGCCTGAGCCTGTTCTTTCCATATCTTCCCCCAAACCAAGGAATTTTGATGCTTGATATCTGTCTGAAACAAGGAGAATTGTTGGGAGGATTTCCCTCTGCCAGGACCTGTACCGGGCAGCATCAGGGTGGGAGCATTTAATGGGGAAATGCCTGTAAGGCCCATCATTTCCCATCATTTCCTGCTCAGTTGAGGATGACATGAAGGGAACATCTGGATAAATGAGTTGTCTCAGCAGAGTTAATTGTGGTTCATTGGTCCCATTTAGAGGCTGCAGATGCTGCTCCCACCTTCCCCTCAGGGCCTCACTGGTATTGCAGCATTCCCGTGTAACAGAGGGGTCTCTTGGCACCAGGAATGTTTGCTGAGGTTGGGCTTGGACCACGTTAAAGGACCAATGCTCTGAGAAGGTTTGTCCAGCACGGTTGAGCTCTGTTGGCTTTTTGAGCTGTGCTTATGTGGGGAAAGTTGATGGTTTTTTATATGCAAGTCTTCATTGTGGACCAGGGGAACTTCTGTGAGCTGTTACACACCTTGGGAATGGGATGCCAGGTGGCTTTTAATAAAACAATTCGTTCCAGAAGCTGGCCATGAACAGGGGCTCCTGGGAATGGAGAAGGACGAGTGTCCTTCCACACTGAGAGGTGTTTTCCCTTGGGTCATCTGATGTCCTTCCCTGTCTTTCTCCCCAGAGGACGAGTGTTCTGGAGTGACCTTGGATGCTCCTCGGATCCTCAGCATTCTGGTGTTTTGTTTTCCAGGGCTTGTGGCTGCCCTGGGGTTTAAAAGCCAGGCTGGGGCTGCAGGGGCGCTCCTGCATGTCATGGGCCCCTCCGTGGTGGTGGCCGAGCTGCTCTGGGCTGGAGCTCAGCTGTGCCTCATGAATTATCCCAAAGATCAGCGTGGCTGTTTGGATTCCCGGTCCAGGCTCGTTGGCGTGGTGACTGAGCCGGGATTAGCCGCGGTGTCCCTGGGGGCAGCTATTCTGGGGCTGTGGAGCGCTGCTGGCGGGGCTGGGGCTGCCGCAGGGGTCGGTGCCGGCCCACCCGCGGGAGCCGATGGATTGCAGCGATTTTTCCCTCTGGGTTTGGGCCGTGGCCAGGGAATGGATTTGCCGACGATCCCTGCGCGGCGTCGTGAGCGGGACGGGGGGACATTCGTGGCGCCGCAGCTGCGGGTGTCACTCCAGCCGAGCAAGGCATCTTCATCCCAGATATATCCACCCCGTGGCATGCCTGACAATCTCCAGGGAATGCTGTCCCCTCGCCGCGGGCATCCTGCGGGGAAGGAGCGCCCCGGTGGGAGCGCGCAGGTCCGAAGGTGCAGGCGGGAGGAGCTGCCGGCTCCGGCGCTCCTGGTGCCCGGCCCTGCTCCAGCCCTGCCTGGGGGCTGCTCCCACAGCTGCCAGCACGCTCACGCTCTGCCTTCGGGTTATTTATCCATTATTTACACAAAACAGATCGATCCATTCCCTTATTATCTCATTATCTACTTATTTATCTTCAGCTTGGCAGGTCCCGCTGGGTACATCTTCAACCTGCCCTGCAGTCTTGCAGAGGAGGAAATCAGTGCTTTCTTTTAATTTACAAAGCAAAAGGAAATCCTTGTGGTGTTTTCTTTTTCCTTTCTAAAGCAAGGAATGCGGGGGGGGATAGGAAATATCCTGATACCCGTGGCAGAAGAGAGAGCTGTGAGTCCTGTGAACCTCCGTGTAACACTGTCTGCATCCAGGTGCTGTCAAGGAATAAATGCCAGATCCAATTCTAGTCTTGTTTGCAGTGGTAAAAAGACAGAGGAATGCCTTAGGATTTATAGCAGTGTGAGCATCTGGATGCCATCAAACCCTAAATCAGTCCTTGACTGCTTCCCACAGGAGCCTGGCCCCATCTCCATTCATCCCCACGGAGTCCACAGTGTCCCTTAAACCCAAACCCTTTCCATGGTGACAAGGAAAACAGTTTCAATTGCAGTTCATGTTGGGTAGGCAAAAAGTACTGAGAAGTAAGCAAGGCTGTGCTTTTCAGGGCCAGCTGCCTGTCTCCTGCAGTGGGGGGATCATCTGGGAAAACCTGCCCTGCTCCCAGGGCTGTCCTACAGCAGCTCAGTAACCACAACTTCTTAATAATCTTGTAGGAATTAAAGCTGGTCTTTTAGGGTGTTTCAGAGGATTTTAACCTAAGATGCTGCTGTTTAAGGCAAAACCAAGGGAGAGGAGGAGGCAGAAGAAGCAGGAGGTGGTGTGGGCACAGACCATTTCTCCCATCATTCCTAGTGGTGTCCACAGAGACACTGTGGAACTTACTGGAAGCACAGCCAGGGATCTTCCCATGGTTAACCCCCTGCTTTAGTCTTCCCTCTAAAGGGATTTGGCAATGCCTTCCTCCTGCTTGCAAGGATATAACCTCTGGAGGCTGTTTTGGAAGGTCAGTGCCCTCTCTGGGTTGGAGGAGATGGTGTTTGGGAGATGGAGGTCTGCAGGGTGAGCTCTGGGGTTGTCTGAAAGCCAAAAGCTGGACTCTCCCTTTGCCAGGGGCAGAATGGAAGCTTGGGATAAGTTTGTTAGGGAACCCTAACCCTTACCTCCTGAACTCCTCAGAGAGGAGTCTGGGTGTGGCTGATCCAATCTTGGCCCCAGATTTAGGCAGCAGTTTAAAGGATTATATTGGTGCAGTTGAATGTCTGACTTTGTGTTGGCAAACCAAGTGTATTATATGTATAAAAAATATTTATTTTATCGATGACAGTAATTATTAAAGACCTTACTCAGAATTATTTACTACACACTATCGATGGTTAGAACTATGAATATGGTGCCCTATTTATTAAAACAATGCTAATAAAGTGAGCAAAATAATTGTGAAGTGAGGTTGATGTTACTCACCATAGCAACAGCTTTGGGTGAATCCTGACCCCTCTGCCTTCCCCATCCCCATCAGTGGCAACTTCTGCAGGTGGGCTGCAGTTCAAGCTGTTGTACCCCCACTTGGGCAGAGCATCCTGCTACAAGTTTCTCTCCGAAGACACTTTTAACTCTGTGACTGAGGTTACAGGTTACTCTTTCTGGACACCAGGAGTACCATGATCATCCTTTCAGCTCCTGGAGCTCAGCTCAGTCTTGCCTGGCGTGGTGAGAGACCTCACTCTCCTGGGCTGGATTGTGCAAGGGGAGGGAGCAGAGCTGGGCAGGAAAACAAGATATTTCACCATCAGCCCGGGCTGAATTCCCGGTGGGACAGTGCTGGCATGGTGCTAACTCAGGAATGCAGCTCTGCCTGTGGGCACAGAGAACCAGATGCCCTTTTGGAGCTGCAGTGGGATGAATGTTTGCCACGGCTGTGGCAGGGAGAGCACACTCAGCTCCGGCCACCAGCCCTGCTGTGCTCCAGAGGGATCCTGATCCTGCCTGACAAGGCACCACAGGCAGGCTGGATCACAGCGGGCTGGTTTATCCCCTCCCAGGGAATGGGTGGATCCCTTTGGGGGATCTGCAGTAGCTGGTGGTGTGTCTGTAAGGAGCAGGTCCTCAGTGCCCTGTGTGTGGGTGCTCTGCATGTGGGGACAGACAGGAGAGGGCAGGGACCCCCAGGGCCCGCAGAGCTGGCAGGGATGGACCCAGCTGGGGGGTGGCAGGTGCTGTCTATGGATGGCCAAGGCTGAGATGAAGTGGAAGAAATTAACACACTTGTTCACAGTTGAGAGTTTGGCTTTGCTTTTAGGTGGTGGTTGATCAAACTATGATGGCCAAGTGAGCAAAGGGCAGAAACCATCTCTCGAGGAGCATCCAGACTTGCTTTCCCCTGGCCAGGAGCTCAGCAGCCCTCGGTGTCCTCCTGCACTTGTAGCTGCTGCTGCAGTCAGTTTATTTTCCTGCCGGGGCCCTCCCACTCGCTCCCCGCTGGGCTCTGGCGGTGTGTGGGGTGGGGCTGGGGTGTGGCAGTGCCCACAGTGTCACCCTGCTCCTGTCACCCCGCTGGGGACACCGTCCCATCCTGAGCACAGGGGATTTAACCAGGACAGCAAAGACTCAGAGTGCCATCAGCTACCCTGTCAGGATGGAGGGACCCCCTTCCCCCCCAGGACAGGCAGTTGTGCCCCCCAGCCCCCTCCCTGCCCCCTGTGCTGCTCAGCTCCCCTCCTGGGGTCCGTCCTCACCTCCGGAGCCGCCTAAGCGCTGCAATTTGGCTGCGGCCTCCATGCAAAGGGCTGTTACAATTTATCCTTTCATCGCTGGCACTCTTTGGCTTTGGTTACTTGAATGTCTTCACATCTAATGATGGAAGCAGCTATTTATCTCCTCAGCAGCGCGGTCAGAGCCGGGGAAGAGCTCAGCCAGCTACTGTGTGGCCCTTCAGCTTTAAAAATAGCTTTTATTCGCCTCTCTTTAACACTTCCCTCTGGTTCCTGAAGATGCTTCAGCTCCCGAGATCTCCTAAGGATGCTGATGAGCAGGAAATGGTAATTGTGCCCATTGGGATGCTGAGCAGGATCTGCAGTTGGCAGCTGCAGGCGCCCCATTAATTAAATCACCGGGCTCGGCAGGGGCTGCCGCGGCCCCTGGGCACAGCCTGCCCCAAACCGGCCCGAGGAGCTGCACAGCAGGCTCTGCACAGGGCTGGGGAGCTGCCTGTAAAATAGTTCTTCCCCCAGGCAGGTTTTAATTGGTGAGCTGGGGTTTGGTTTGCTTTGCCTCTCTTGGATTAGTTGTGACTAATTGGGCTGGGGGAAAAAAAGAGATGTATTTTTATGCATAGCTGGTTCTAAAGCAGGGAGAGGTTTGAGATGCTCGGTGATACCTGTCCTTCCAGGGGATCCAGGGATGGGCCAGCACAGGGCAGTGCCTCTGGAGCAGAGCTGCTCCTGGTTTTCCAAATATTTAGGAAAAAAAGGGAAGAATGGACTTGCTGGCTATAAAGAGGTGGGATAGGTCATGGTCCTTCACAGCCCCAAAGCAGGCAGATGGTTCCTGTGCCACCTTCTCATTTTTAAGCAGTTAAAAGGAGAATTTTAAGTAGATTCATTGTACTCATTTCTGTCTCCCTCTGGCTGAAGCCACCCAAGCTGGAGGATGGTGCTCCAAAGGCTCCACAGGAGCTGCTCCGTGGCTCGGGATGGGCTTCCTGAAGGTCTCACTTAAAATGGGGGTCCATCAAATAGCACTGGTTCAGCCATGACATCCCATAAAAATTGACACAGACAGAACAAGAAACCACCAAATTTGTTATTTCTGTAAATATTTCTGTTTTCATGTCCTTCTGCAGATGAAAGCTGCTTGTGCTTTTGGCTGTGAGTGAGCACTCAGAAGTGCCATAAAGTGGCAAAACCTGATGGGAATGTAAAAAAAAACCACCTTTATATCTTTATACCTATCTAGCTATAAACTCAAAAATCTCATATAGTTTTATATGGGTTATATAAATTTCAAAAAAACCACTACATATTTTTATAAGGCCATATATAAGTCTCTATCAGGCTACAATTAAAAAAAAAAATCAGTAAAAAATTTAATAAGTAGCAACTCTAATGCAATCTCAAATAACAAGTATACACCTCTGTAATATTGTACAGGGAGGGATACATTATGTTGCTCTTATATGTTACAAATTGGAAATCATATAGTATACACTTTGTATTACAAATTTTATATAGTTTTTATATAGTGTATATTGTATGGAATCATAGAATGGATTGGGTTGGAAAAGACCTCCGAGATCATCAAGTCCAACCCTTGGGCCAACTCCAGGCCCTGCACCAGATCATGGCACTCAGTGCCACGGCCAA